>JASKMD010000007.1:4930562-4976624 GCA_030144725.1 Haematococcus lacustris
CAGTGGCAGCGCACTCACGCAGACATCCCAACAATATCAACACCCCCCAAACATCAGGCAGCGAGGCGATGCCTTATTGTCATATTTAGGAGACAGAGGAAGGCAGCCCTATTGTCCCTCACTAGGGCCACCATTTGAGCCGGATCAGAAGTACCTACTAGCAGCCACTATCAGCCACTAGCAGCCACTAACTAGATCCGACTCAAACAGTGTGGCTGTGTGGAGTGTTGAGCCTACCACCTACACTATTGCCTGACCCGTTAGGGCTATGATGTAGAGTTGGCATGACAAAACATGCACTAAGTGTTAGCTGATGACAGCTCAACAAAGGGGGCACACACTACTGTGCCTCAGCAGGCTGCTGCTGCTCCTGGGCCTTGGGGAGCTTGTCTCGCACCCGCTTGTAGCCCAGGCCAGGGTACTCCTTGCCCTTGGCTGGCAGAGCTCCCTGGTCTGGCCAGTAGCACAGCTCCAGCGGCCGCCACCTGCTTTCCCCAATGCGCTGCATGTTCAGCGCTGCATTGCAGTCCCTGTCCAGCCACCTGCCTGGCTGTGGTGCTGGCTTGGCTTTGACAGCCTTGCCCTGGGCCTTGGTGGGCTCAGCTGCCGGCTCAGCCTTGGTGCGCTTGCTGCGCTTGGCTGGCAGGGGAGTGCTGGGCCCAGGCTCTGAGGCTGCAGGCTGTGAGGCTTCCTGGCTGCTGCGTGGGGCCTGTGGGGGCTTGCGTGGGGCCACTACAGGGCACCACATCATGCCCCGCACTGGCTGGCCACGCTCCTGGCTCCAGGCTGGGCGCACCAGGCGCTGTTCCACCTGCCCTGCTGGTGGCTTCTAGCCTGCAGGCCTGGTGGCACTGAGTTTGTCCAGCTCCTCCTCACAGGGCTGCTGGCCATTCACTGCTGAGCTGACCCGGCTGGTGCGGTGCTCATCCACGAGCACCACCCTGCCTCGCAGCTGGCCTGGGCCCCTGGGCCTGCACACCACCTTGCGGCAGGCACGCAACACCGCATCAGCACCCCACCCTCCCGCTGTGCCAATGGTAGCTGCACCAAAGAACACCACCAGCTGCTTGGCACATTCATGGCGCTTCATGGACAACTGCGCCATCTCTCTCTCCAACTGCAGCCATGCACACAAGGCACACACAGGGTGGCTGACATGGTGGCACAAGGTTAGGCATGGCACAGTCAATTACCTTTTCATATCAAGCCCGACCCACCACCTCCCAGTGCCTTACCCTCCCTCCCTCCCACCTACCCACCTACCCACCCTCACCTTGTTGAAGAACTGCTCCAGCGCCCGGTCCTGGGCTCCGTACAGCCTCAGCCGCTGCCGTGCCCACTTGGGGTCCAGGTACACCTCCCACACCGCATCCCAGGTGGCCAGGGTGACGATGATGTGCTTCAGGTTGGCCTCCAGGGAGGTGCCGTCTGAGCTTGCTGCTGCCAGGTGCTGGAGGTGGGGCTTGAGCTGGAGGTGAGGCAGAGGAAGGCAGCCTGGAGGTGAGGCAGAGGAAGGCAGCCTGAGCTCTTTCATACATGGAGTGCGCTCTTGCTTTCACCCCCTGCATGCTGGTGCTCTGATTGCAGCCGCAGCCGAGTCCCTCTCCACCACCTTCCCCCCCCTCTCCCTCCCCCCGCCCTCCTTCCCCCCCCTCTCCCTCCCCCCGCCCTCCTTCCCCCCGCCCTCCTTTCCCCCCCTCTCCTTCCCCCCCTCTCCTTCCCCCCCCTCTCCTTCCCCCCCCTCTCCTTCCCCCCCCTCTCCTTCCCCCCCCTCTCCCTTCCCCCGCCCTCCTTTCCCCCGCCCTCCTTCCCCCCGCCTCCTTCCCCCACCTCTCCTTCTCCGCGCCCCCCATCCCCCACCTCCCCGCCTGGCACCTGTGCCAATCCTCTTCCATTCGCACTCCCAGCAAGTGGTGGGTGTTTGCTGCAGGCTCAGGTGGCGTGCAGCAGCAGCACCTCAGCCTGATCCATTGCTTCTGTTCAGCGTGTCAGGCTGTGTGGGGCAACGTGGTGTGCAGGACAATCGCTTTATGTGTCTGGTCCTTTCCCAGTGGCTCCCCTCGCACCGTCTGCGAGCCAGGCCTTGTTGTTCGGCCCCATCACAGGCAACGGCAGGAACATCACCTTCTCCACGTGCTTCCCAGGTGCAGCCAGTCGCCTGGTCAGCTCAGCTGCACCTGGGCCTACTCAGATCCCAGCATCCCTCTACACAAACTGCGCCTTCGCTCCCCGTCCACTGGCTGTGCGCCTCACCCACTGCCTGGCAGTGCTGCTGAGCCCCGCATGCTGCTGGGTTGCTCCTGGGCTGCTCATGTGGCTGGTCGGTGTGGTGGTTGCAGTGACTACTGCTTGGAACTCTCTCCTCTACCTTTACCTGTCCAACACGGGGGCTGACAGCATCAACTTCTGTGGAGGTTTAGCGGCCCCGGTGGGTTCCCTCCCTGCAGCCGGGTTGAGGAGGCAGAGGAGGAGGCAGGGCAAACGTCACACATTGGGGTCAGGGTCGAGCTGGATGTGAGGGTGGTGTGGTCAAAGGCCTGCAGGGGTCATGGGGGGTCGCTGCCACCCCTGCCATCCCAGAGCACCACTCTGCCTGCTACCTTGCTGCCCGCTGACACTCACAGCCAAAGGGGGCCGCACCACTTGGGGTGTGCTAGGCAACGGAGATGGTGATGCCTAGGTGCTGCTGGCCAAGTGCCATAGATTGCCCGGCCTTCGCAAGCGGGTTGGGGTAGTGAATCACGTAGTGGTGCCGGATGCTTGCTGCATGCAAACCAACCGGATAACAGATAACACAGCCTCTACGCCATAGTAGGGGATTCGTGTGCTGTTAAGGGGTAGTGCTGTTAAGGGGTGGGTGCTGGCAGGGAGCGAGCTAGGCTTTCAGTGGGTGCTGGCTGTCAGTGCTTTGACCTGGGCATGTGGTGACCACATCATTGCCACCTGCATGGATGCACGGGGAGCCACAACAATGCAACAACCTCAGGTCGCTGCGAACATGTGAACGATTATTGAGGCTAGCGAGAGCTGATTGTGACATCCACTGTCTGCTGCCGCAGTCGCATAGAGTGAAGGCCTCAGTGTGATGGTCATCATTGCGCATTACATATTGGGATGCATGTCATTGCCGGCATTGAGTGGCAGTGGAGGGAAGCAAGGGTGAGGTCCCCCACCTGGTATATCTGCTCTCCTGCTCCACCCCCCCTGCAAGGGCTCAGTGGATATCAATCTGGCGATGCGGTAATCAACTCAACAATTATGGTATCTGCTGCCTAGCAAGTCCTGCTGGTGACACTGACATACTTCTGACACGACCTGGTGAGTCGCTGCTGCCAACACGCTGCTGCATTGTGACCCTCATGTAAAAGGGGTTGTTGGGGTGTAGCAAAACCACCTTCCTCACTCACTCTTTGCTGATGACAACGCAAGGGCACGGGTTACAGAAGTGCTCCCTTTTTGCACGTGGTGAGCCAGCTGGAGCATGTAGGGTAGGGCATGCTGGAAGCATGGTCTTCAGTGGGCGCTTGACTGGTCAAGACTACTGCTGCTGTTTGCTGCCAAGCACTCCAGGCCTGTCGGGCCAAGCTAGGCAGTGCGTAGCCCGTGCCTTGCAGCCCCTGGCTGCCGCTGGCTGCCCTGCCCTGGTGTCAGTGTGCAGTTTGAGGCTGTGGCTGCTCTGGTTCTTGTGACCAGCTGCCCTCCCTCTGGTGGTGCTCCCTGGCGGCAACATGCACACAGGGCATCACATGGTGCAGGCTGCCACGGCATCACCGGCACCACACATTGAGCTGGGCTGTCATGTTGTCGTCATGGCATCCCCCGCCCCGCTCAAGGGACAGCAGTTGGACAAGGGGACAGCAGTGGTTGCCAGTCCGTGCTTGTTGTGCGACATGGCTTGCTGTTGGTGTTTGTGTTGTGTTGGTCATGTTGGTGGAGTGGTGTCACCTTTTCATCCCCCATCGAATTGCTACAGAGCAAGGGATCAGAGTAGGGATTGAGAGGAATGTCATAACTGTCTTTTATACCTAATGCGCCCAGTTCAATTGTCGGTGTGCCAGGGTGAGTGGTCCTGCTGCTACATCAGTTGCTGGCCCTAAAGAGCACCTTGCCATGCCTCTTGTATGTGCAGCCATCAATCTGCCCCAATATCGCCCCGCCCCGCCCCGCTTGTTTGCCGTGTATAGGAATGGGAGGGGTTGGGAGGGGTGGGAAGGGGGTGGAAAGTCATTGCGGGGGGGGGTAGGCAAGGAAGGGGGCGGGGCTTGGGCTGGAAGGGGGCAGGGCCCGGGCATCCCAAAGATATATCCGGCAAGCCTGATTGATGAATAGCCGTGCCGCATGCGCAGCTTACAGGCTTGAGAGCACGCACGGTCAAGGTGGCAGCAGAGGAATATGTCTTCCGGCATTTTTATCATCCTTTGCTCAATTACCTTATGCGCACATTCAACTGTCGGTGTGCTAGGGTGAGCTACTTTTAAACGCGCCATAGCTCGAAGGCTTGAAATGCCTAGGGATTTACACACGGTTTGGTACTAACATATACACGGCATGCAGAGAAGCATGCATACACAAGAGCTGCAGCCAAGCTTACATACACGATCCAATTTATTCAGCTGTCGTGCAACGTAACACTGATACAATCATGCAACCCAAATGGCACTGAATGATAGGTACAAGGGTTTCAACACAAATCTAGATGGCACATTGAAGCATGCTGCTCCACATTACAATTCGTCCTCTGCGCGCAAGTACTCACCTGCAAACAAAAGGCCAAGCACTGCAATGCTGGCAAGTGACACCGCGTCTGCGCCAGCTACAGTCTCACCCACACAATGTCAGAGCAGCATGCTGGTTGACATCAAATTGCACTGAAGGCTGCAGCACTGGTGTAACACTGTTGCAGGGATGTGGTGGTCAAGGTTGTTGACACAACGCATCCGTGTTGTCAAAGGTCAAAAGCCTCAGTCAACAAGTAGTGGGCGCCATGCACATCATTGTCATCAGCTGTGATATAGTCGCAAGGCCACGGTGGCACAGGAACATGCCCAGCTGAGGTCAACATGCCTTGCAAGCATATTAGCAACGTTGCAGGATGCCACTCCGTGACATGCTGACAACTGTGGCACAAATGTTCAGTGGATTAGTCAGAACATCTATGCATGCTACACAGCAATCGGTTGGCCACAGACCCCAATGCTGACAGGCCACCCACCAACATCAGCTTGGTGAAAGGCAACAATGGCTCCAGGGTCAACTGTACGGCACTCGTCTGTTGACTTGGCTGTCACACCAAAGCCAAGAGGGAGGTCGCTCATCGAGTACACCACTGCCCCGGTGTACGTGGGAGTGCTCTCAGTGATGCGGCCCAGGCCACCCTTCAGTATATGGTTGCCATACAGAAACTGCATCTCAACTGATGGCTTGACCCAGATCTGCGGGCACGGGTGGAGCCCAGCGAAGCGTTGGGACATGAGGAGCTGTGTGCAATATGCATACACCAGGGAAAGGGTTAAAGCATGAATGCACATGGAACATGCTCTTCCAGCCCTCATAAGTATGCACTCAACAGTGCCAATGCCAGGTATGGCAAGGCTCAGTTTGAAGACTGAATGCGTTGTCTAAATCATTGGGCTTAATAAGTTTCTCATGCTTTGGAATAGACATGCAAACAACGAGCCTGCACTCCTACCTTGTACTTTGCATGCTGAGACAAAATGTCGAGCGCGCCGATGGCCAGCCGGAACTTGCCAGTGTGCGTAAGCTTCCCAATGCATGTCCCAAGATGCACCAGCTTGTCACGAGCAATCTGTAACGACAGCAGCCAGTGTGGCTTAAGGCACAATGGTGTATAGCAGCTGCGACGGTTTCTGGGGCTTACGTTCGTTGCCTTTTTCATGAGACTCTCTCGTACGTAGTACACGCGGTTCTTTTGGAGCCTAAAGCAGTGCGGCTCATCTGGTCTGTCCACCAAACTCTTGATATTTTTGCCTATAAACTTGAATAGCTTCTCAAAGACCAGCTTGGTCTCCTGCGGCATGACGGGTGGAGATATACTGCTGGCTTTGTGACCAGCGGCGAGGGCGGCGACTGTGGCGGCGGACGACAACTGACATCTTCTGTGAGGGGTCTCATTGCCGCTTCCTCCCTATGTCAATGGGCAGCGGCAGACGGCTAGAGTCACGTGTATAAAATTCACTCGCCAAAACAATTAGATCGTTGTCCCTGCCATGTCCTCACTCGATCGTTACTCACACGTCTGTCAATCATCCGCCTCGCCTTGCGGCTGAGTACCGGCAGGCGGGTATTCTTGAGTGCCGAAAGAGGGCAAAAGGCAACGAAGCGGGTGTGATGGCAAAGGAAAAAGCACAGGTTCTAGCTAAGCTGTCTCCAACTTGCAGCTTCTTTTTTCCCACAGCTGCAAGGCGCAGCTGTCACCAATAGTGCAGTTGTTGAACCACTGAGTTTAACTTCACCCGGGCTATCAACTGCCAGCTATGTCTGCCATCGCTGCTTAACCCAGGTACTACTAGATGACGGGTTTGCTTCTTTGTCAGCTTTGAGGCAGCACGCACCAAACATGTGATGCGCACACATGCAAGTACATTCGTGACTCGTAGCATATTTGCTCCTGCGCAGTCGTGTCTACACCTATACTTAATACATTACAATGCTCACGCAGATGCGTGGCAGCCGGGCTTTTGCCAGCACACCTGTGCGCCAGTGCAGGCCTGTCCGCTGCACGCGTGCTCGCTCAGCTTGTGTGGTTAGAGCAGAGAAGAGCTACGTGATGGTGCGCTGCACGGAGATAAGGGCGGGCTGGACAGCGGCGGCCTGGTGCCTCCAGTGCATTCAACCTAGGTTGGTGTGTTTGCAGATCAAGCCTGATGGCGTCCAGCGTGGCCTGGTTGGCGAAATAATTGGCAGGTTTGAGCGAAAAGGTTTCAAGCTGACAGCCCTGAAGATGTGAGTACCACTGGCTCGGAATCCACAGCCACTTAAGTCCATAAGCCATGCAGAGGTTCCTGCACCCGTCAATGCAAGCTGTATCTGCTGGCATCTGTCTACTGGTCATTACATCTGCGTCGCTGGTCTTTCGTCCTTGACACCTCATGCCATTAGCAGAAGTTGCATCCAGGCGAGCGTTTGTAAAGCTGCTTTGTGTGTCATGGCAGCTGGCCCTGCTTAGCAAGGATGTTAAGGGCTAATACTCCCTCTGCACAGGACCGTGGTTTGGTCTGTTGGTGCAGGGTACGCTTGCCTTTGCATCCGTGTGTGCCACTATGCATGTTGCTTGGCGTGCCTTCTAATGCCACCAGCATCTGACTGGTACATGCGACATCGCATACAAAAACTATAACTAGTCCACTGCAGGCGTCATACTGAAGCCATGTCAACCGCTAGACATGCCTCATTTTGCACAGCATTCTCCCTTGCCGAGGCTCCCAGCCTCCCAGCCTCCCAGCATGGGGTGCTGCTCAGCCTGCCCTCTATCCTGGCAAGCCTGCAGTGCCTCACTGGGCGTCCTCAAATGTGATGCCCATCATGACCTGCAGCCGCACCTAATGGCTGATCATTAGGCTGGCCATTGGGCATACCATTCTGCAGAACGCCAGTCAATGCCTATACTGCCCCTCTTGTTACTTGCTGGCGGTTGACCTTGCGTGTCGTAGGTACCAAACACCAAGGGAGGTTGCCGAGGAGCATTACAAGGAGCTGTCCAGCAAGCCATTCTACCCTGACCTTGTCAACTACATTGTGTCAGGCCCTGTTGTATGCATGGTGAGTGCAAGCATGCGTGAAGCCTGTTGTCAGTATCCATTGGCGTAGATGCTAGACTGCATAAGCAAGCTCTGCAAGGTTAGCTATTGAGCCACCAAGCTTACTTACTAGCTACTTCAGATGAGTTTTGAAAAGCAGGTGACCCTGCCAGTCCCAAAGACACTGCCTACTCATTGACACTGTCCAAACACCCTAACCTCATGCTTGCGGGCCCAGTGTCAGCAGCACCGGTGGCACTTGTACACCAGGCCTGCATCTTGGTTGTGCTACGTGCGCCTTCCACTGGCATGAGCTCTCCCCTGCAGGCTACTGTACTGCATGACCTGTGCCATAGGTGTGGGAGGGCAACGGCGTCGTGGCAGGAGCACGCAAGATGATCGGTGCAACCAACCCCCTGTTGGCTGAGCCAGGCACCATTCGGGGTGACCTCGCAGTGCAGACTGGACGCAACGTGGTGCACGGCTCAGACAGCCCTGAGAATGGAGAGAGGGAAACTGGTGAGTTCCCACCAGCTTGGCTAGGCGGCCCCGAGGGAAAGGGTGTGAGGGGAAGCAGGCTTGGACACAGGCAGGGGTCCCCTCCCACATACATGAGGCTGGGTAGCGCCACCGTTGCCGGCTCCCTTGCATGCTGCATGTTGGCCACGACAGTTCCTGTATAGTACCTTAGTTGCAAGCTGATGTGCATGCCTGCCTGGCTGCGTGCAGCTCTGTGGTTCTCGGAGGGCGTACACACCTGGGAGAAGACCATCCAGCCCTGGATGACAGAGTAACCTCACTTTGCTCAGTGGGCAGCAGCTGCCTTGTCCTAGTTTCCGGTCCTCACTCAAACAGTGTGAAGGGCGGGTAGAAGGCGTTTGTTGGGCATGGAAGGTGGTGAGGCTGAGATGCCTGACTTAACTTGAAGCTGTTGCGGTAGTAAGCAGCGGGTTTCGCGACGTTGTCACCTTGTTCAATGCATGCTAGGTACGGGCTTCATTTACTATTATATGAGCCCAGATGAGTCGTTGTGAGAAACTCTTTTAGCACAGCAACCGCTTGAATAGCTGGTCCATCTGCCACTGTAGCCGCTACATCTGCTTGTCCACGACGGCCTTGGCGTCCGAATCGTCCACGCATTGCCTGGTGCCTAGGGTGGCAGCCGCGGTGGCGCATGTCAGCGGGATGCCGGTACTAGCTAGCCAGTCACCGCCGAATGTTCAACACTGCAGCCAGGCACGGCACGCCAGGATCAACGAGGTCAGTACGCGCACTCCCTGTGATAAACGGCGTGTATGTCCTAGTCCAGCCAGCTAACTGCTCGTGCGGTCCACGAGCACGAAACATCCGGCCGGGGTGGCGCAGCACTCCGGTGAGCGGCGTACTTGCTCCCGTGTCGCTCCGCTGCGCACCGGCCGCAGACCCCAGTGCCACTACTCCCCAAAGGTGATGCGCGTGGCATTGCCAGCGATGACCGCGCTTCCTGAGCTAATCCAACAGTACCACTCAAAGTGGCGCACGCGAGGTTGCGGGTACTGGGAGGTGGGTTCTGACGGCTAGCTCATCACAAAGGAAGTATGCGCGTCTAGTACATAATCGAGCCTGTGCTTCAGCTCAATGATGGCAGGACGACTACAATGCCGTGAGCCATGGGCATAACAGGCGTGTAGGGGCAGGAGCAACAGCAGCAGCAGCAGTAGCGAAGCAGCCTTCGCAGCCGTCAGATCGCCAGTTCGCGGAACATTTTAAGGGAGCACGGGGCTCTGCCTCTTACTGCTGTTGCATACAATGTGCTTTACGTATTGACATATGCAGCCATAGCTGCAAACCTGCACGGGTGTTTTATTATTGGAAGGGGGGCACCAACAACTTCACACCAGCCCAAGGCTCTTCCAAGCAGCGGTGCAGCTGTGCAGCTCTAAAAATAGTAAGCTGTAGGTAGGTCTTACAGGGTTATATTCAGGTCAGGTCGGGTTTTTTTATATTACACTTTAAAAATAGTAAGCTGTAGGTAGGTCTGACAGGATTACATTACACGGTGTATGTCACTTAAGTCACCACGGTGGTACTCTAGTGTGCTGGACTTCCTCAGCACCTTGGCACTAACCAGGGCCTGTATTGGAGTGGACCTCTAGGGCCTGTAGTGGAGTGGACCACTAGTGACCACTACAAAACGATGTCGTCTGTGTGGAGTTATGTTCCCATGCACATGGCATGGGCGCCTACCACCTACACCATTGCCTGGCCCCTGTGACAGGGCTGTAGCTTAGAGTTGGCATGACAAACATGCGCTGGTTGTAAGCGAATAACAGCTCAAGTGGGGACACATCACTACTGTGCCACAGCAGGTTGCTGCTGCTGCCGCTTCTGGGTCTTGGGTGGCATGCCTAGCACCAGTGCTGGGCGATTCGCCAAGGACGTATTACTCAGTGTAATAAAAAACATCAAAACAAGAAGTCTTTATTACTTTTATTATGTAATGATTAACTAATTGATTGTTTACTAAATATAAACCAAAAGAATACGCAAAAACTGCCAATTAATTCTATACAATTACAGCATACTCCCATGTAGGACCTGGATGCAGTTTATCCCACATAGCCCCACACCCCAGCCCTTGTGGGTCAGCATGCAACAGGCTAGGCTGTAGCCCCACACTCTAGCCCTAGTGGGTCAGCATGCAACAGGCTGGGCTGTAGCTCAAGACCCTAGCCCTAGTGGGTCAGCATGCAACAGGCTGGGCTGTAGCCCCACACCCTAGCCCCAGTGGGTCAGCATGCAACAGGGCTGGGCTGTAGCTCAAGACCCTAGCCCTAGTGGGTCAGCATGCAACAGGCTGGGCTGTAGCCCTAGAACCTGTGCCCTAGGTATTGGCCCCTGGCAGATGCCCCAGCCATCCAGTAATCAATGGCCTCTTTGTAGGGGAACGTCTTGAGGGTGAAGGTCTTGTCAAGGTACACACGCAAAGTGCTGGACAGGTTGGCACTGAGGCGCCTCTCGTCCTTGAGGAATAATAATGATCTTGTTATCGGCATTTGTTGTTACAGAGCGTTGGGACGCTATGCGGTTGTTCTGCGATGGATGTTCGGCTGTGGTGGGCGCTTTGGGGTTTGCGGAAGATGGGATACATTGTTGGGGGATAAGTAATAAGCGGAGTACCAGACGAGCGGTGGAGCTATTACCGATGTAATAAAGTTCACTCATTTTGAGGACGGTTTTTTCGACTTATTACCGTTTTTTGCGCTGGATTATTACCGACTTATTACATTATTACCCAATCGCCCAGCACTGCCTAGCACCCGCTTGTGCCCCAGCTCATGGAACTCCTTGCCCTTGGCTGGCAGCGCTGGCAGGTCTGGCCACCAGCACAGCTGCAGTAGGTGCCACCTGCTGTCCCCAATGCGTTGCATACTCAGCGCTGCATACTCAGCGCTACATTGCAGTCCCTGTCCAGCCACCGGCCAGGCTGTGGTGCTGGCTAGGCTTTGGCAGCCTTGCCCTTGGACTTGCCTCTGCCCTTTGTGAGCTGGGTGGACTTAGCTACCTGATCAGCCTTGGTGCGCTTGTTGCGCTTGCCTGGCTGCTGCATGGGGGCTGTGGCGGGATGCTAAGGGCCATTCCTGGACCCCACATCAGGCCCCACACTGCCTGGTAAAGCTACTGGCTCCATGCTGGGCACAGCAGGGCGGGGTCCACTTGCCCTGCTGGGGACTTCCAGTCTGCAGGCCTGGTGGCCCTGCCTTTTATTAGCTGCCCCTCACAGGGCTGCTTGCAATTCACTACTCAGCTGACCCTGAGCTACCCTGAGCTACTCAGGCTACCCTGAGCTCTGTTGCCATGTGGCTACTGCTGTCATCTATTGCGGACGACAACTACTACTACTGCTGAGCTGACCCGGCTGGTGCGGAACTCATCCACTAGCACCACCTTGCCCTGTCGCTGGTCTGTGCCCCTGGGCCTGCACACCACCTTGGAGCAGGCTCGCAGCATCACATCAGCACCCCAGCCTCCCCGGGTGTCGATGACAGCTGCATTAAAGATGACCACCAGCTGCTTAGCACGATTGTGGCGCTTCATGGACACCTCAGCCATCTCCTTCTCCAGCTGCAGTCATGCATACAAGGCACACAGGGTGGCGACAGTTGGACTTGCAGCGCGGTCCAGTGCATGTATCGATGTTGCGACCTCCTCCTTAGCATGCTGCGTGCTGACGCCTATGGCCTATCCTTTGAAGACAAACCCAGCTCTTCTAATGCCCTTCTTTGCAGGACCAGGGTGATTGTTTGTGGTTTCATTGTGGGGCGCCTGATGTAGGGGTGCGTGCTGAGGTGTCTTCTTTGCCTGCATCACCACTCAGTGTTCCTGCTGGGGCCATGAGGAAGGCAAGTGGTGCAGTGGGTGAGGTAAGTGATGCAGGTGTGCTGCAGTGGATGAGCAGCAGCAGGCTGCAGGTGTGGTGCAGTGGTGCAGCTGCAGGATGGGCTGGGAGCTTACCATTTCATCATAGCTTACCACTCCATCCACCATCTTGCTCACGTCTCAGGCTGGTGCTCAGCCATTTGTGCATGGTGTCGTGTGCAAGGCGAGGGTCGCTCTTGAGGGCACAATGCCTTGAAGCTCAAATGGCCAGGGCATGCAAAATAGCTTTGCTATCATGGTAAGCATGCAAATGCACCATATGCACTAGCTGCAGCAAGCCTTTGTTGAGCGCATCTTGAATTGCATGAAGTGAAAGGAGCGCAAGATGTTGCCCTAGTTCTTAGGGCGAGGATTGAGTTTTGTGATGAGGTTGGCTATAATCAACGGCTGAGTTTGAGGTTGGCTATAATCAACGGTTGGCTCACACTGGATGCAGGCTGTCATTAACGACTGGGGCATAATCAGCTGTAGGTTGCCTGTGCTACAGCATTCTAAAATATAGGCAATAAACGTTTAGATCCGGGTAAAGTGAAATTTTAGAAGCTAGTAGTACTAGCTAGTAGTACCGCAGTAGGTCACCCCCGCCATTGGCCCCGCAATTCACTTTTTGGCACCGTCTTTGATCCGCTGCATGTAATTCTTCCACCATTGGGCTCTACATCTCACAACGGTGTCGCTAGCAGGTTAGGCCCTCTTTTGTCGATTGTACTGCATTGTGTCGACGACTTGATTAGCCTCGCTATGTCATTCTCCATCCGTTTATATGCGTGTCGCAACAGGAGAGATGAATTGGTGGCCGGGGCATTTCCGTGCCGAGCAGCCTTTGCTGCCGTTGGACTGGGCAACTCGCGAATACATCTCAGGTAAGCACGGGGTGCTGTTTCTTAGTGCGTTTTGCATACAATGTCAACACATGCAACCAAATCTGCTGACCTCCACAGGTGCTTGGCTGTTGTGAAGATCAGCATCAAACCCACAGCAGCCCAAGGCTCTTCCAAGCAGGAGTGCAGCAAGGGAATCAGCTCTTGAAAACAGTGAGCAAGAGGTGAGTAAGGTTGTAATTTACCTCACCTTGTCTAGGTCAGTTTGATGTTCGTGTGAACACTTGTGAAACGCATGCCAGGCATGAGCAGCTGAGGGAAGCACACAACTGTCGTGAGCCTTAAGATTTGATTAATTAGAACTAATTAATAAGCATGTTTTGTGGTGTGTGCCCCAAGACCTTGTCTTTGTGATTGTGTGTGCAGGATGCCAATGAATCACCCCCATCTCCATCACCGAGCAAGGCAGCAGCGGCGTAGAGCAGCAGCCAACAAGGAGGTAGCAAGGAGTCAGCAAGGCATGACATGGAGCTGGACGTTGTTGTTGTGTTGTATTGTGTGTTGTTGTGTTGTGTCACCTTGTTGTTAGGGTACCCCCCCCCTCCCCCCTAAAATCTAGCCCAGCCCAGCCCACCCCACCCCAGCCTAGCCCAGCCCAGCCCAGCCCAGCCCAGCCCAGCCCAGCCCAGCCCAGCCCAGCCTAGCCCAGCCCAGCCCAGCCCAGCCTAGCCTAGCCCAGCCCACCCCAGACCAGCCTAGCTTAGCCCGCCCAGCCCAGCCCAGCCCAGCCTGATTTGGTACCATGGGGCATAGGCAGCAAGGCAAAGTGCTTAGCAGTCCCGTGGTGAGTGTTAGCTATAGCAAGGAGGTGCGACCAGCCCTTGCTTGTTGTGCACATAGCATAGGTGGTGTGTGAGGCATGAGTCATTGTGTTGTGGTGTGTTGTTGAGGTGGTGGTGTTGATGTGTACGAGTGGAGGTGTTGTGGTGTGGTGTTGCCACCTTTTTACATCAATGCATGTGCTTGGCATCAGCGATACATGTCTTCTGTAGTGGTGTTGCAAGGCGTTTGAGCATCGATACATGTATTGCTGTAATGATTTTGCGTGACATGTGCCTGCTGAAGTTGAGGAAGAGGGTTGAGGCACCACGGCACATGTAACACTGAAAGCCAGAGCCATCCCGAGGCATCCCGACAACATATCGCCAAGTGATGATGTAGCGCTGTCATAAGGCAGCTTACATTTACATAGAGTCATGCCGCAACGTAAGTGAGGTAAGGGGTGCCAGCTTGCTGACTTGTGCGCATATGCACGAATTATATGCTCCATGCACTGACATGCAAGCAGGCGTACTGCACTTGTGCCGTTGGCTTACGGCGTGCGTAGAAGGACTGCCAGCCTCGCCTTATGATGTGCGTGAGTCTTTTAGGAGCGGAAAGCACAGGTCAGGTTTGGGCGGGCGCCGATCTGAGCTAGTGTTTTGCGGCTGCGGGGTGCCGGATACGCCTGTTACACCCAACTGCGCCAAAACTTTGTCGCGAGCTACACGGAGATTCGCGCCCCAGACCGTCTCACATTTGCGGGGCCAATGGCGGGGGTGACCAGTAGTCATGGAGGCACACACACCATATGGGCTGAGCTGAAGTTGGCGCGCTAGTAGTAGCCTTGACTACAATGAGCTCGCAGCCTGAGTTCTACTATAACTGGGCAATAACACGATGGTTTGCACGGAGAGTGAGAAGTCACAGAGACAGTTTGCACGCCACTTTGCACGCCGGCGTGCAAAACATTGAATAACCTAAAAAAAGGGCCGGTTATTTTGGGCTCTCACTGAGAGAGTCTCAGTGGATGGGCGGGCAAGGCAGCGGCCGCAAGCGCAAGGCCAACGCTGAGGCCAACGCCGAGGCCAACGCCGAGGCGGATACTAGCAATGGCGATGCAAGGTGGGGTTCCGCAGTGGATATGCGAGGTGGGGTTGCGCAGTGGATGTGCGTGTGTGGATGCGGTGCGGTGCAGCGTTGTGCATGTGCAGGGATCCAGAGCAGCTAACAACAGAGCAGCTGCAGCACGTCTTGCAGATAAGACAGCAACAACGCAAACCCAATACAGCCATCGCATACAACACTCAATTGTGCAAGATAAAGAAGATATGCGTCGAGGAAGGGTGGGACTTCGACGCGTTGGACATTGGTACGTGCCGGATGGTGCTGGTGGAACTGCTCCGCATGGCCAAGGATGGTACAATGGTGGGTTCACAGCACGAGTGCAAGAACTGTGAGTGCACAATGAAGGAATGGATGAAGGATGGGGGTGTCCTTGCAGAAGCGGTCAACATGGAAGCAAATGTACTCCGCTCTGCAAAAACAATTTGACCAGTGTCAACTTCTGGCTGGGGTGAGCACAGCAAAGAAGCTGGTAGATGACAACCAGTTCAGACTGGTGTACGAAGCCATCAATTCGATTGTGGATGGACCGGACGTGCGGTCTGGGGATGATCCTCAAGCTGGCTCAGCAGGTGCAACTCTGCTGCATTGCTGCCAATTGTACAAGCTGTCTAGCTGCCAGCCTGCCGCCCCGATGCCAACCTAATGCTAGGCTACCAGCAATGCTCTTAGACGTGCTTAGGCCCTGATACTAGCATGTGCCCCATGGCCTAATGCCCTTGCTGCCCTACTGCCCCCACCTCCATTGCTGCCACACATGCGCACATGGCCATGCTCTCAGGCAATGTGATGGCAATGAAGGATCTGCAGCAGCTCGCCCATGCCTTAAACTTGCAACCTGGGCCCAAGGCAGCTTTGATGTTGTAAGTGTTATACTTGTTATGATGCAAGTGTCTTATGTGCAAGTGTCTTATGTGCAAGTGTCTTATGATGCAAGTGTCTTATGTGCAAGTGTCTTACATGGCTTATGTCGCCCTACCTCCATTGTCTTGCCTCTACTGTATAGGAGCCTCATGCTTGTCTGTTGGGCTGGCTGCTGCCGCAATGACGATGCTCGCTGGCTGCATCTAGCTGACATGCGTGAGCCCCGACTGTTGCCTTTCGTGCTCTAGGCAACTGGCTGTGTGACTCGATGCTAGAGAGCTACAGCCAGAAGACACCCACTGATGTGGTGCTCATTGTGGGCGGCTATGACTGGCAGCGTCTCCAAGGGCAGTGCTTCTTCCACCCACGTTACCAGCTCCATGTGCCTGACAGCCTGCAACTAGTGGTCTTCCCCTTCTTGAAGTCCTTGCGACAGCAATCGGCGACGGTGAGTCCTTGCCTTAGCAGCTTAGCAGCTTGCCATGGCAATTGCCGCTGGCTATGTGTTTGATCATGCTTTTCTCACCTGTGTGAAGGTGAGCCGGGACCCCAAGAAGCCCTCTCCTGCTTACGTGTGCACTGCATTGAACGAGGTCGCTCGGGTGTTGGTGCAAGACACTGCACATGACATCGCTGAAGGCCTGATGAAAGGCGGCTGCCTGCCTCAGTTGTTGCAGTCATCACTCGCTCAAGTCCTTTGGAAGGAGCCTGAATTTGTGGCACTCGTGTGGCAGCTCAAGCATGCGCTGGAATCCAAGGCAAGTACATGCAATATCCATATTCACTTATCACCATCTCTATGCCCCTTGTTGCCTCCCGCTCAACTATGCTAGCTCCTTGCCCTTGTCCATGTTGCACAATTGCAACTTACCTTGCTTCCTTGTGCTTGCTATATCGTTGCTGCTCAGGTGTATGACATGCTTGCGCCAGCAAACATGCAAGACACCCTAGCAGCGCTGCAGCAAACTGTCAAGCAGTTGCCTGCTACCCTTACCACAGTGCTTGGTTTGGCAGTGCGATGTGCTCCTATGATTCAGATGGGGCAACAACCCAGCCAACAGCCCAGCCAGCTGCCCAGCCACCCCGCCCAGCCCAGCCCACCCAGCCAGCTGCCCAGCCACAGCTCTCTCCATCTGCCCAGCCCAGCTGCCAGCCCTGCAGCTGGAGCCAGCCTTGCAGCAGGTGCCCTGGCCAGGCACCAGCCCAGCCCAGCTGCCAGCCCTGCAGCAGGTGCCCTGGCCAGGCGCCAGCCCAGCCCAGCTGCCAGCCCTGCAGCAGGTGCCCAGCCAAGGGTTACCATGCAGCACCTGCCCAGCCAAGGGGCCAGCCTTGGAGGCACCACAAGTCAGGCTAGCTCCACGGTCAGCGGTAGGAAGAGCCATAGACATGGGCAGGAGGCGTGGATGAGCAACGTCAACAGCATACCTGCAGCTGTTAGAGAATGGCAAGAGGGTGGCGGCTTAAGGCAGCCGTTAGAAGCTTTGGAAAGTCAGCCGGGAAGGCCGCACACGGCGGGCAACAGCTACTATGCACAACAACTTGGACGCTTTAAAGATATCCCGTTCACCTTGAAGGTCATCCAGCGTCAGCGCAGTATTGCTACCCTCACGGACACAGCTGTAGTTGTGCAAGCAGAGGCTGATGCACACTTCCAACAACTGGCAGCTGCCTCAGGTGGTCCCAATAAGAAGCGCACCAGCCGAGCGTGGTCAGGGTACCTGGCATGGCTCGAGGAGGCCTATCCCCAGCAGGTCAGCGTGGCAAGGAGGTGGAAGCAGGACCCATCAGCAAGTGACGCCCAGGTCAATGCAATGCTTGCAGAGGCACAATTGCCCAAAGCAGTGCTTACAACACCTATGAAACAATTGCAGCAGACTCGAGCAGCCACTGGCAATGCACCCCCTGCTGTCGGTTGGGCCAGAAAGCAGCTGGCTTTTCCCACAGCTCCGGACTCACAGCTGGTAGCAGGGGCTGGCCCCTCTGTTGGGCTGGCAGCTGCTAGGCTGGCTGCATCACCACCAGAGGAAGCATGGGCTGCCCCCTCTGCTGGATCGGCAGCTAATGAGCTGGCAGTAGTATCACCACCAAATGAATCAGGGGTTGGCCCCTCAACTGGGCTAGCGTCTGCACCACTACAAGGGGGAGCAGGGATGACAGCAGACAGCGACATTGCAGCTGCAGCTGATGTGCTAGTGCTCGAAATATTGAAGGGGTTGAGGGATCAGACTGGGGCGGACGTGCAGCCACAGGTACTCAAGAACGTGGTCTCAAGGATAGCTACCAATGTGAAGAAAGAGGTGGCAAAGGCTCTTCGGCTGCCGTTGAAAGCTGATGCAGCTGGCAAGAAGCCGTTGAGCGGCTACGCATTGTTCAGCGGCATGAAGCGGGCAGAGATTGGCAATGCTGCCATAGCAGCTGCATGGCAAGGCGCTGCGCAAGATGTGTACGCTGTTTACCGTACTATCCTTTTTGATTCGCGAGGCCACGAAAAATATAATTAAATACTCGTTCCCGACCCAAAAATATAATTGTTTACTCTTTCCCGATGCAAAAGTTGTTGCAAAACACAGTTTTAACAAGGTGGGTGTGCCTATAAATATTCAAGACAGCTATACCTTGCATAACATGTCAATTCTCCGTGGTTTAAACACTTTTTGCTAAGGTCACCAAGTCAAGCCACCTGGTCACAAAGTCACAGCCTTTGTGCAAGGGCACTGTAACTGTGCACCAGGTCAGCTTCTAGACTTTGCACTAGATAGGGCACTGAACCTCCCCTATGAAATCATGGTGCTCATGTGGCTGCTTGCAGTGTCGGCATATCTCTGCATCTTCCTTTGAGCACTCAAATCTGCGTGCCCTAGCAGTCACCCATGCCGCAGCCTTCGCCAAGGCGAGCACACCAGTGGCTGACTTTGTGCGGCCAGCCTCCCGAGCTGCTGCCCCAGCTTCGCCAGCCACCCTTGCAGCTGACCTGGTGCAGCCCGCCACCCCGGCTGCTGCCCCAGCCCGGCCAACCACCCCAACAGCTGACTTCGTGGGGCCTACTACCCACCCCTCGTTGTTGGCACTACCATCTACGCTGCTGCTGTTGTCGCCGTTGCTGTTGCTGTCGCTGCTAGTGTTGGCGTTGCTGCTGTTGGCGCTGCTGCTAGTGTCGCACACCAACCGTGCTTGCCATGAGACCTGCCGCTTCGGCTGGGAGGAGGAGGCGTGCTAGGCGACGCGGCGGGGTCGCGGGCAAGCAGCAGCCCGATGCTAGAGAGCTTGCGAGGTCTGCCCGGCCCACGCTTCTCGACAGCCGCATCTTGACAATCGAGTGCCCTTTGATGGAGCATTTCATCGTGTTGGTCAAGCTGGCGTAGCAGATTTTCGGCTGCATCGTCGGCACTGATGCCACGGACCACGAAGCGGTCCATCGCAGCACCATTAACGCAGGTCAAATAATTGTTTGACCACTTCGCGATTGAGCCGAAAATCACATTGTTTACTCGTTCGCGATTTCGCGAGGCCAAAAAAACAATTCGCGAACGCGAATCAAAAGGGAGAGTACGGTATGCAGCAATTGTGAACAATCTGGAGGGACGGGCAGGCTATTGACGTGCAGGCTAGGGAAGGGCCGGCTACTGTGAACACGGTGGTTGTATTGACGTTTGACGGTTCATTTGCTTGGGTACCTTCCTTGCCTTCTTTGTAAGCGACATGTAAAAGATGTATATCTGAGGTGTATGCAAAATACAGGATCAAATAATTTTTCATAACACGGATGGGTATATCAAGGCTGCAAAGTGCGAGCAGCTTGCTCCGCGTGCTCCGCAAGTGTTCCGCAAGTCGCGAGTGTGCTAGTAGCATGTAAGGCTTGCACATGGAAACCTGCAAGTCGCGAGTTACCCGAGAAAGCTCGCATACGCAACTATTGCAATCTCAACGCGGCAAATGCAACAAAGCGCGGTAGCTTAGCGGACATGTTGCCAGGCTGGCATGTATACTTATAATTGCCAGGCTGGCATGTTGACTAGAAGCTTCGGGCCTTGGGCAGGCCGCGCTCATCGCGGATAGACAAATAGAACGCTTTGTCGTTGCTGCTAAGCCACTTCGTCGTCAAAAACTTCAGATATTTGACCTAACGTTGACTGCGCTTTTGTATAATTGACGGGCCGCGGGGTACGCTTTTGTATAATTGACGGGCCGCGGGGTACGCTTTTGTATAATTGACGGGCCGCGGACCTCAGATATACTAGATAATCGCCTCTACCTCGCTCATTACGCGAAACTAATGGACTCGTCCTCGTCTCCGCGGCCATACACACCTCGGCTGCGCCTCGGTGTGTATGTCCGCATCGTCTCGGACTCGTCCATTATTTTCGCATAATGTACTCGGCCCGCCGATTATCCATTACATATTATGTAAAGCGACTAGTATGAGATGGCTACCACCACCACCACCACCACCACTAGCAGGGGCAGCTGCCCTACCACCACCCACCACCAGCTGTAGCCATGACCCCCTCACCCCTCTTGCTACCACCACTAGCAGGGGCAGCTGCCCTACCACCACCCACCACCAGCTGTAGCCATGACCCCCTCACCCCTCTTGCTACCACCACTAGCAGGGGCAGCTGCCCTACCACCACCCACCACCAGCTGTAGCCATGACCCCCTCACCTCTCTGGCTACTACCACCACCACCACCACTAGCAGGGGCAGCTGCCCTACCACCACCCACCACCATCTGTAGCCATGACCCCCTCACCCCTCTTGCTACCACCACTAGCAGGGGCAGCTGCCCTACTACCACCCACCACCAGCTGTAGCCATGACCCCCTCACCCCTCTTGCTACCACCACTAGCAGGGGCAGCTGCCCTACCACCACCCACCACCAGCTGTAGCCATGACCCCCTCACCCCTCTGGCTACTACCACCACCACCACCACCACCTCCACCACCACTAGCAGGGGCAGCTGCACTACCACCACCCACCACCAGCTGTAGCCATGATACCCTCACCCCTCTTGCTACCACCACCACCACCACTAGCAGGGGCAGCTGCCCTACCACCACCCACCACCAGCTGTAGCCATGACCCCCTCACCCCTCTTGCTACCACCATCATTACCACCAGCAGTGGCAGCTGCCCTACCACTAAAAGCCACCAACTGTAGCCATGAGACCCATCACCCCTATTGCAAATAGCAAAGCAGTTTCCCCTCCTTGCAACATGTCTTACAGCATGAATGTCCTACTTCGGAGTTTTGGTGCGCACTGTGCTGCGTACAGCTATGTATATCTGCTCCTTACAAGCCCCTGTCGACTTGTGTCCGAAGGTACTAATCCGAGTACAGTGCAGTGGCCTATGCCGGCCTATGTTTGTGTGCCAATGTGCTTATACCATCGACACCATCGGCAGGGCATCCCATCGGGAACATCGCGACTAAGCGATGAGCGCCCGGGATGAGGCTTACAGCGTGATTAGGCTTGCAGTGCCATTGTATCATGGCCGCAGTCACAACCTTGCTTCAGAGTTTGCTCTCACAATTTGCGAGTGACCAGGCCGCAAACTCGGCCCCGATCCGAGCTGTGACGCCCATCCTACTCAGCGCAGCGCGCTGATGCCGTTTCTGCAATAAACGGGCGTCACAGCGTCAGGCGCAAACTCCCTCACTCCCCTCACACTCGGCCGCAAACCATCAGTATAACTATTGCCTGATTATAGAGTAGTTCAAGGGCTGAAGGATTCAGATGTAGGTTGTTTTGTAGCGTACTGTAATCACTTTCCTTTCCTTTTGGAATTCCTTTCCTTTTGTGATTCCTTTCCTTTCCTTTTGGAATTTCCGCGTCACAGGGGCTTTCATGTCCATGTTTGCGGAGATGCACACCTTTGAGCGATGCCCAAAGCCCCCCCTCCTTCCATCTTGCTTAAGTTCAACGGTAGACTCGAGTGGCCGCTTGAGCCTGGCGTCGATGACTGGGGGCTCACTCCCGACCAGCAGGTAGCCCTCGCTCATCAATCGGCTCTTATATGTGGGCTACGGAGTGCGAGCCAAGTCGATCACCCACGTCGTGTCTGCAGGAATCTTATGTTGAGCAGTTTCGGCGCATTCTAGCAGCAAAGAATGCCTGGAGAGAGGACCAGCATGGTATGCTGTTCTTTAAATCAGCCCTCAACTGCCAGCTCCTTCCTTCACGCGCGCGTGACCCGCCCGCCCTCTTCTTCACAGACTTTTTCCAGCTGCGGCGCTTCTTGCGAGCACGGTCATATGATTTGGAGAAGGCTACAGCAATGTGGCTGAATAACGTTGCTTTCAAGGCTGAGTTCAAGGTGGACACCATCCTGCAAGACTTCCTCTACGATGAACGGGACAGCTTTCTTAGGGCATACCCTCAGGGCTACCATAAGGTCGACAAGCAGGTAATGCCCAGCCTTCATGCAGGGGACAGCACAGCTGTCATAGAGGGTGTGTTCCATACCCTACTTGTGCCAGGTGTGCTGCTTGGTGCGCACAGGGTCGACCCATCTTCATCCAGCTCCTTGGTCAGCTTGACATCCACAAGCTGAAGCAGATCACTACAGAGCAGCGCATGGTAAAATACCACATCCAGGAATATGAACGCTGCATCAAAGTCATAATGCCAGTGTGCTCTCACCTGGCTGGGCGACACATCGACACCACCTTTGGCATCATGGACGTCAAAGGTGAGGGAGTATTCAGCATTGTTGTACTAGAAATTTTGAGAGGCCACATAGCACCACCAGCTGTGTAGCTGCAGGGGCACTGGTCCCTCGTCGCTGCTGCGTCAGCACAGCCATCCACTCGAGTGTGATGCATAGTTTAAAACACTGAATGGCAGTATCGCAGGTCTGTATCCTGTCTGCTCTGTGGCCGTACTGCAGGCGTGGGCATGAGCCATCTGACTGGGGAAACCAAGCGACTGATGGGTCTGATCACAAAGTATGACCAGGACAACTACCCGGAGCTACTGGGCCACATTTGCATCATCAACGCCCCGTCCGTGTTCAGGATGATATGGGGCGTGGTAAAGGGCATGCTGGACGCACGGACGCAGGGCAAGATTGAGGTGACTGCACCGACCCCTGGAATCAATACTTAGCACACACCCCTTGCCCAGCACCAGCTGTAGCAGTAGCACCAGCCTTACCAACATTGAAGCCTGCTGTTGACTGCGTTGGAGGTCTGTGTATCTGCTTGCTGGCAAGCATTTGGGTCGCACTACATATGGTGCAGCACTTGACACCTGCTGATGTTGTGCTGTGCTGCCTGCGCTCCTGCTCCCACTTGTCAGCCAACATGCTCATGATGTCGCAGATCCTGGGTACCGACTACCTGCCAGGTCTGCTGAAATGGGTGGACATCAACAACCTGCCTGAGTTCCTCGGAGGCCGTAGCAAGGGCAGCTTGCTGGAGGACGTAGGCCCCTGGTCAGATCATGACGTGCTGGCCAGGCTGGGTCTGAGCGACGACCAGCTGCGGTTGGGGCACTGCCCGGCTCCTTCTGTTTCAAACATGTCACGCCGCAGCTCCTCTATGGTGCACAGTGACGGGGACAGGCTGGTGTCACATGGCAGCATGCGCAGGCCCAGTGAGGGTAACCACCATCATGTGGGGGCCCCCCATGACTTAGTGAGGCTGAGTGAGAGTGATGGGTACCAGTCACCAGGAGGATCGACGGATGCTCAGAACAGCTTCAGGTGGGTTGCTATGGAGGGCAGCAGGGCAGAGCGGCACACCCCTGACTGGTGAGACACCATGCAGGCTGACATGGGGTGGCTGCACATGCGGCACGCCTGCCTGACCTGGAAACTCAGCTGTGCCACCCCTCCACCCATATGCAGTCCCCGTTGTGCCCATCTACACCTGCTGCCCACCCACCATGAGGTTGCTAGTGATAGACATGGGCATGCTAGCAGGGAGGCCCATGGCAAGGTTTGGCAGGGCGTGTTGGCACCACCAGCTGCAGTGGGTCACCAGGAACTGAAACACCACCTGGCTGGGCACAGAGACCTCCTGCCCACCGTCACCCCATGTTGCCTGCAGGGCCAACAACTTCCGTCTCACTGCTGGCATCACACCCGAGCTGCTGGAGGAATCGCAACGGCGCTACGCAGGCTCCCTGGTCAGCAGCATGCCTTCACGCAGCCCGTCCCTCTCCTCTTCCTCTGTGGGAGCTAATGGGCTGAGCCCCGGCAACCACCCAGGCGCCAACCAGCCGTCCTTTGCAGCCATTCCTGAAGGGGGAGGGCCCTCCAAGCGTGCCTCAGCTGCTGTGGCCTTGTCCCCAGCTATCCAAGGTATGGAGGCGGGCAGAGGCCTCCCTCGGCCCCGATCCCTTGTCGATCGAGTGGAAGCGCTTGAGAAGGTGCTGCCGCCGCATATGAGCCGGCTGCGGGATGCTGTTCAAGATGTGGCATCGGAGCAGCAGGCTGCAACAGGCAACCAAGCGCTGGGAGGGGTAGGAGGGGCAGCCAGCAGCCGAACGGCACCAGAAGGCAGCTTGCTGAACAGGCTGGAAGTGCTGGAGGAAGCCATGGAAACGCTTTTGATAGCCCAGCAGGTGAAACGGGGGAGTGCATGGGTGCTGCGTTGCATGGGGTGGTGGTGGTGGTGGTGTGAGTGCTGTTTGCATGGCCCCTCCATGCAGCAGCATGTGGGTTGAGCATGCACCTTACAAGTGTCATTGTCGTCAGGGGTTGTATTATGTCCAGGGTCACATGCAACTGGGGGCAGAGAACCATGCAACAAGTGAAACGCTCAGCAAGCCTGATGGATGTGTTCGGTGATAGTTCAGATGTGGTAAAGCCTGGTTGCTGTCATGCACGTCATATACTGCTGCCTTGTTCATGCACTGCCATGCCCTGCAGGCATCGCTGTTGTACCAACAGCAGCTTGTCCAGGACCAAGCCAAGCAGCCAAGCCAGTGCTGTTGTTGCATAATGTGAGGTGCAATTGGATGGCTTGGGTAAAAACAGGCAGTATTGAGCAGCTGTAGCTGGCTGCCACGCCATCCTCCCAGGCATCCTCAGCAATGCTTCATACATGCGGGGTCATCCGCAGCCCCACGCAGCATCGCCGCAATCACCGTCAGCAGAAGCAGTGGCAATGGCTCGTGGCAACCTGTGTCCACGCAGTTGCAGACAGATGTGCCCTGCAGCCTCTCACTTGGTAGAGCGACAGATTCGGAAAGAGATGATGGGTGCTGCATTGGTGCCTGCTGCATGGAGCACTCAAAATCATGCACATGGCAGATGCGCAGCATGGTCATCATCACACTGCGGCAAATAAGGTTCAGAAAGCAGGCGTAGCGCAGTGCATTTGTTGAACTTGTTGCATCTGGGATACAAATTATGTATGTTTGTTGAATGCTTTTAACAGGATTCCCTGTAGCAAGGCTGTAAGTGCGTTTTAGCATCCTAGATGTACTGCGAAGCTGCATTGGTCCATTTGCTCACGGTCCATGGCCATACCCATCCTGGTTGTCCCCATGCCTTTGTAAGGCCGCGCTGCCCGTCTGCACGAAACATACTCAGTCTCCCAGCACGCTGCATTTTGAAACTGTGTGCTGACTGCATGACCTCGACAGAGGCAGGCCAAGGTGGGCGTCCTGGCCACAGAGGACAAGGGACCATCAAGGCATCTAAGAGGGTATGGGAGAACCAACAAATGAGGCACTACCGTAACCTGCACCACCACAGACATTGCATCATAACATGGGGCAGCACCCATGGCATCCCCACAACTCCCTCGTCCCACAACACTGAAGCAAAAGAATAGGAGCCTCGATAAGAGTTGTGCTTGGCTGTTATCGACTGTACCGCCATGTGCGCATTCCATTTACAATGCTGCCTGACCCCTGTGACAAGGCTGTAGCCTAGAGCCTCTTGTAGCCGCCTGCAGCTCAAACCTGGGCACTATTGTCTGACCCTGGTGACAGGGCTAAAGCTTAAAGTTGGCATGACAAACATGCGCTGATCGTAAGCTGACAACAGGCGTGACATGGTGTGACGTGGCGTCACAGCAGTTACACAGCGTATATGCAACATAATCCACGGATGCCCGATAATGTTGAGTCAAGCATGCTTGCCAGACCCCTGCTGTCAACTTCCCACCTCCATTTCAGGAAAGGGCGCCTCTCAACATGTGACAGCCACACAAAGTCAACTGGCCCCTTGGTCACTGCTGGTGCCACTGCTGCTGCTGCTGCTGCTGCTGGTGCCGCTGCTGTTTGTGCCACCGCTGCTGCTGCTGCTGCTACTGCTGCTGTCACTGCTGCCCTCGCTGCTGCTGTCGCTGCTTGAGCTAGATGACGGGGTGGCAGCTGCTTCTCTTGCACGCCTGCGCCCACCATTCTCTGCAGCAGCCGCATCATTAACTCGGCCTCCAGCCAACCTCGCCTCCCTGTGGCCCGGCTGCTCTGCCAGACCGATGCTGCCAGACCTGCGCTGAGTGCCCCTCCCCTGCTCCTCATCTTTGAGCCTTTCTGATCCCCTCCTCTGCGCCTCATGCCAGCGCCCTCCCTCACTCTCAAGCCCAGGGCTGTCTCTGGGACGCCTGCTGCTGAGCCCAGCAGGGGAGCGCTGGCGGGCGTGGTCAAGTGAACGGCCAGCACGACCGGGGAGTCTGGCCTCCTCCCTGTGCCCCTCTCTCTCCCTCTCATGCCCATCAATCCTCAGCCTCCCATGCTCTCTGTCCCGCTCTCTGTCCCGCTCTCTGTCCCGCTCTCTCTCTGTCCTTGCCTCATGCCACCTGTCCCTGTCCAGCTGCCTGTCCCTCCCTTGCTCCCGCTCCCTGTCTCTGGCTCCCTGCCTGCCTCTGTCAAACTCCTCATTGGCATCCGACCTCCGGTTTGTCCCCCTTTCTCTGCCGCCCTCTTCCCGGTGGGCCCCGTCACGCTGCCTGTCCCTGTCTCGACCCCTCTCACCCTCCCTCTCCTGGCCATGCTCCTGCCCTGCCCTCCGACCCATGTGCCTATCCTCACGCTGCCCACGCGCTCTGCTGCGGTCCCTGTCCTCATCCCTACCATCCCCGCCATCCCGCCTGTGGCCCCTGCCATCGTCCTTGTCCCTGGACACCTTACCATTGGCCTCCCTGCTGCTGCGTGGTGCGCCCCGGGCATCCCTGCCTGGGCTCCTGCTGCCGCCCCTCCCCTCCTGCCTGCCCAAGCTGCCATGCGGTGCCCCTCCACCATGCTGCCCAGCATCCCACCGATCCTCAACATCCAGCTCAATGGGGGCGTCAGCTGTCTTGGTGCCATGCTCTTCCTTGTCAGAAGGTGCTGCAGCAGCATGGGAACCCCATCCACGGTCTGCCTCCTGCTGCTGCTCACTGCCTGGGTGACGCCTGCTGCTGCCCCTCCCAACGTCCCGTGAGTCATCCCTCAGCTGCTCAGTGTGAGCAGGGGGAGGCAGCTGGCCGCTTGACCGTGGCCTGTCAGCTGCTGCCTGGGTGCTGGCCTGCGTGAGCACCCCCACAACACACATCATCATGATAGGGTGTGTGCTAAAGATGGCAGTGCTGCTGACTGCATGCCATAGACAACAGCAACACAAGCATCACATCGGCCATGCAAGCATGTACACAGCAGCTGCAAGCTTACCATACAGGGAATAGTATCAACGTCACGGAGCAAGGACCCCCCATCCCTGGCCCACCCCCTTTCAAAGATTGGCAAAGGATGTTGGCATGAAACACATGCTCTATGCTCTCATGTAAGCAACAGCTTGGACAGTGCCTAATGCACACATACTGCTGGGCTACAGGCTGCTGGACCTGGCCATTGGGTGCTGGAGCGAGGGGTGGCAGCATGGTGCATGGGGTGGTGTGCTTATGCAAGGATGCCCATGCCCATGCCGGAAGGGTGAGCAATGGTGGGAGCAGTCCGACCCAGCCACACCACCCAGGAGAGAAACAGAGCACTGGCGACCAACTACTAGCAGAGCATCGCAGCCCCAGCCTTGCTGCACTGGTGTGGTGGGCGTGATAGGCTGACTGTAAACATACAGCAAACGGCCTGTGATGGTGACGATTACACTGGTGGCAATTACCACACTGGTGGCAATAATCACACTGGTGGCAATGATCATACTGATGGCATGATTACACTGATGGCAATGATCACACTGGTGGCAATGATCAAGCTGATGGTGATGGTGACAAGGAGGCAGAGTCCTCAGGCATCCTGATGTGTGGCTCAGCCCTTGGCTTCAAGTGCTGGCCTCACAGGCTGCAGCAAGCTGGGCCTGCTGATGACCCCAGTGCTGGTGGCTGCTGGTCACACCAAACTGTCCCTCCCCTGACATTTTGGCGGTGTGCAGCACCGTCAGGGTCAGGTTAGCCAACCTTTAAGGACCAAATATTCAGGATCACAGCCACCGAAGGTCTACAGCCTGGGCCTAGCATCCCAGGACCCACCCAGCCGACCAAGGCTGAGGGCAAGGCCGCAAAGCCCACCTCCCAGGCACCACAGCCCACCAGGTGGCTAGACTATGACTGTGACTCAATCCGTAATGTCGTGAGGATAGGAGAGGAGGAGCAGTCCTGAGAGCCGGCGTAATGGCTTTGAGGTGCGAGAGTGATGTGGAGGAGTGACACACTGGTATGAGCAGGTAGCAGGTATGAGCCTAATGGCGCAATGACTCAAAAGAAGCGGAAGAACACCGCCAAGCCGGGGTCAGGCCATAGTGCAGGTGGTAGGCGCCCATGCCATGTGCACGGAACATGAGTCCACACAGACAACACCGCTTTGTAGTGGTTACTAATGGTCCACTCCACTATAGGCTCTAGTGAGGGTCAAGGTGCTGAAAGGGCCATGTGAGGACCAAGTGCCAGTGGACCAAGGGCCAGTGAGGGGCCAAGTGCTAAGTGCAAGGTGTACTAGGACATCAGATACTGGCTGCTGCAAGACCACCCGCCTATGGCCCAAGACCGACAGACTCTAGCACCTCATAGTGGCCCCGCTGATAGAGATAGTGGCCCCGCTGCAGTTGTGCTTGTAGCCTGATCTGCCTGATCTGTCTGAAGGGCAAGGAGTGGTCCTTAGTCCCGTGGCGCGTTTGGATCTACCGTGACAGATGACAACATCAAGGGAAAGCAGGCCACTTCAGCCAGTGCCAGCCCTTAGGGCATCAGCTGGCAGGCCTACCAAGCTCACGTAGCTGCCATGTTCAAGGAGCTTGAGGCTGCACTTCTGGAGCATGGTGAGCTCTCAGGGCAGCAACACATTAGCCAGTGCCCCTGTAGAGTACCCTGGACTGGGCTACAAGCGGGCGCAAGACCACCACCCAAGACACAGCAGCAGCAGCAGCAGCAGCAGCAGCAGCAGCAGTGCCGCAGGTTGTTGTTGGCAATGCATGGGCCAAATTGTGATGCGCTCCCCTGCAGTCCAACCGGGTGCAGGAGGTGAAAGGCTCAAAGCTCATGAGCCCAACAGCTAGTGCCATCGCATGTGTGGGCACACTGCTGTTCCTGCCTGACATGGGTGTTCCTGCCTGACAAGGGTGTGATCACAAGGGTGTGATCAGTGATGCATTACAGACTGTTGCCCGCCATGGACACACTGCAACATCGCCGCATGGACACACGGCAACATCGCCGCATGGACACACTGCAACATCACCGCAGCTGTGGGTCCTAGAGCCAAGGTGTCAGTGCTAACGGTGACGATGAAAAAGTGGACGGTGATGATGGACAGTGGATGGTTGGCGGTGACGATGATGCTGCTTGCTGCGGCAATGTTGTCAAGAACACCCAGGGCTGAGATCACAGCACATGCCTGATGGCCGGGACCTACCTTGCCATCCTGCTGTGTTGGCTCAGCTTTGCTGTGGCGTGGTCTCTTGTGAGGAGGCTGTTCCTTTGCCTGAGCATCGTCGTCACTGCCGCTGCTGCTGCTGCTGCTTGAGGTGCTACTGTCACTGTCGCTGCTGCTGTCACTGCTACTGTCACTGTCACTGCCACTGTCACTCGAGCTGCTACTGCTGTCATCTGAGCTGCTGCTGCTGTCGTCTGAGCTTCTGCTGCTGTCACCTGAGCTGCTGCTACTATCATCTGAGCTGCTACTACTGTCGTCTGAGCTGCTGCTGTCATCCGAGCTGCTGCTGCTGCTGCTGGATGAGGAGGGTGACGGCTTGCGCTTCCGCTGCTTTGCTGCTGCTTTCTCAACCTGCTTTGCAGCAGCTGCTGCTGCCTTGACAGCTGCCTTCTGTTCTGGTGTCTGAAGCTCGGGAGGCACCTCAGAAGCATCCATGAAGCGCTGGCGAGCCTGCACAGCAGCCACGACAGTCTGACACACTGATACCCCTCTGGACTAGTTGCTGTGCAAAACACCACAGTGGCCAGCTGCAGCGCAGAACATGCTGGTCAGGGGCATATGTGGCTAAAGTCATGGCTGCCATGGCTGCTGCCTGGAGGTGCGAGAGTGATGTAGAGGAGTGACAAAGTGGTATTAGCAGGTATGAGCTGGTAGCTGGTATGAGCCTAGCGATGCTTTGTGCACCTTGGGGTTTAAAAGCTGTTGAGTACGAGAAGGTCTGGCAAGGTATTTGGCCTCCCCCTTGCATTCGTAGGTGTAGTGACCCATCTGCATGATACAGGTAGGGAGAACCTGTTGGGGTTGACCTCCACAAGAATCAAGGTAAATGCAGGCCACGGCCGTTGTTTCGAGAATTGCTGCTGGGGGTTAACAAATGACATCCTGTCTACCTCTAGGCATTTCTGGCATCGAACACGTTGGCGGTCGGCTTGTGCGGCGTTTGTCGCCTGAAGGAGCGCACCCAAGCAAGCAACATAGTTATAATCAATGCCAAGCCCTTGCTGCGAGCGAGATGCCGCGCCTGCCTTGTAGCGCCCAGCAAGATGAGACGACCCAGAACCGAGTAGACCCATTGTTGTTTTGTTCTTTTCAATCAAAAGGGCTAGCCGACAGGATCAGCATTGGAAGTTGTTGTCCTGCAAAGAACTTTACAAAAAACACAAACATGCCAGCAGAGTACATGCATACTTTCTGTGCCGCTGCTTCGTTTCCCCCTTACCAACACGTCTGTTGCCAATAAGACTGAGTGCTGCTGAGGATGGAGCTGTGCAGCACACCGCCGGCTCTTTTGCCGCCTCTGATGCCGCTGCACCTGGGCCGGCTCTTGCCACCGCTGCTGCGCCGCCACGTGCCGGGTGGCCTTCTCCCGCTGCTTACGCAGCTGTGATCTCCGTGTCCGCAGTGTGTTCACACTCTTTGCCCGGTCGGCCAGGTCCAGCAGCTTTGACTGGCCAGTGTACCAGTGTTTTTTTTTTAACGCTATATATAGCGATCGCTATAAAAAGCGACATTTCAGAGGGCTCCGTGCGCTATGGATTGGACCCCTTGCGGACTGTGCTTAGCGCATCGCGTTATAAAAAGTGGACTTTGTACTGCAGCCGCAGCTCGGCTAAGAGCCGCAATTTGGATAAGCGCCGCAATCCCGATGGCTGATGGCCGTGCCCGCCGAGGGTGTAGCGATGGTGCCTACTTACAAGCCAGGGCACACGGCAGCAACGGCAGCAACAGGACAGCTGGCTCATTGGCGATCGCCCACTGTGGCTTTCAAACCAAGGGCTCGATGCCTCAAACCAGTACAAGGCGCGCTGCGAACGCTGCAACAAGAGCTTCAACTGCAACTTGCATACCATCAAGACCCCTTCTTTGTCGAGGACCTTATGCATGAGGTGGCCCTGACGGCCAACAAGATCACTGCCATGTACTCAGGCCCCTCCCCCTTCTCTGCACTGGACTTTCCTGAGCTGACAGCCTTCACCAATGTGGCAGGACCTGGCAGCTGCCTGGTGTACAACAGCTCTGGCCATTTGGCATTGCAGCCGCATGGGAGTGGCAGTATGACAGTGCAATCAGATGAGGCTGACAGTGACAGTGAGGATGAGGAGGAGGTAGGCAGCAGGCAGGCAGCAGCAGACATGGAGACAATGTTTGGTGAGAATGAGGAGGAGGAGGAAGGCAGTGAGCGAGGCAGTGTGCCGGTACAGCTGTACGCCATCCCCCCAAAAGGGCGCCGGGCTGCTTCAGTGCCAGCCAGTGACTTCCAGCAGCATGTCGACAGTGCCAAGCAGGAGCTGGCAGCAACAGCAGATGCTGTAGTACGTGACCTACACAGCCGCTTCCTCCCACCGGAGCATGCCAGAGGACTGGCTGTTGTGTACGCCCACTACTGGGACAAGCAGCCCAGCGATGAAGACTTTTTTGAGCGCCTGGCCATTGTCAAGGCCCGGTACTGCATGGACGCGACCCTGGGCTAACGGCCAACTGGCGCCAGCCTTGTTGGACCAGCAAAAGCTATCTGCCCAGCAATCAGCATTTGTGGAAGTCATGCGCTGCCAAGCTGAACACCGTGTGGAGCTAAGCTCAGCAGCAGCCAACCCAGCCAAGGAGACCACCAAGCTGTGGCGCTACCTGGCTGGCCAACCCATCACCAAGGCTGACATCTTGGAGTAAATCAAGCTGGCAGAGCTTGCTCTGGTCATGACAGGCTCAGTGGAGGAGGAGCGCATGTTCTCAGCCATGGCTTACCTCAAAGATGACACCCGCAACAGGCTGCAAGAGTGCCACTTGAATGTATGCGCCCGTGTCTTCAGCAGCAATCAATTTGATTTGGACACATTCCCAGATGAGCGTGCCATTAGCAAGTGGCTGGATAACGCTGCTGTGCGTGGGCGCTACCGCATTTGATTGGGCATATTGCTTTAATTTGACATTTTTGTTGTGCGCTATGGGGCCCAATAGGGTCGCGCTATGAACATGACAGTCCCAATCTGAGCCATGACACTTTGTGCTATGAAATTGGAAAGAGGCCAAATGAAAAAAAAAACACTGCAGTGTACCCTCACCCTCACCCTCACCCTCACCCTCACCCTCACCCTCACCCTCACCCTCACCCTCACCCTCACCCTCACCCTCACCCTCACCCTCACCCTCACCCTCACCCTCACCCTCACCCTCACCCTCACCCTCACCCTCACCCTCACCCTCACCCTCACCCTCACCCTCACCCTCACCCTCACCCTCACCCTCACCCTCACCCTCACCCTCACCCTCACCCTATCCATAACCCTAACCCTAACCCTAACCCTAACCCCCCGCATGCTCCAGGCCAGCATTCTAGCTAATGTGTTGCTACCCTGCGAGCTCACCATGTTCCAGTACTGCGCATGACGCTCTGCTTGCCACCATACTGGCTGTTCTGGCTGTGTCTCAAGCGCCTCTGGTCGGCCCAGTGCAGCCTCAAGCTCCTTGACCACGGCAGTTACATCAGCTTAGTAGGCCTGCCATCTGATGCCGTCAGGGCTAGCACTGGCTGAAGTGGCCTGCAAACTCGCTACGGAAGAGGTGCTACCTGCACATTAGCCCATTGGTGGCATCCTCCCGCCCAGGTCCATCGCCACCGTCACATGTTGTTGTTGCCCCATGCATCTCCCCACCCTGACACCATGCATGGTAGCCCATCCCGGCTCAGCAGCTGCTCTGAGGTGGAGGCGGAGGGGGTCCTGGTGGCCAGTAGCTGGGGAGGGGACAGTGAAGCAGGTGGAGGGGCCATGCTGGTGGGCAACGAGGGAGGTGCAAGGAGGCCAGGGCAAGGCTAAGTGAGGGGAAAGAGGGGCAGGACCAGCAGGGCGAGGGTAAGGTGTCCCCAACTAACAGAAAACCTACCCCTGGTAATCAAAACGACGCCGCGTCCCAGCCACGTGGTCTCTAATTGTGCTACGCACATCCCTGGATAGAGCACTCTGTCAGCTACGGGGTGAAGCGTGTTTAACTAATTCCCGTGCATTGTGTTGAGCGCACTGACGACTCAAATATCAACATTCAAATTCATGCGTGTATTGCTCATGCGGGCCTCGCCGCGATCGACCGCCGCGACCGACGTGGCCCATAAGCCCGGTCAGGGACAGTCGCCGCAGAAAAAACGGTTATCGCGGCATGCCAAACAGATGCAACTGAGCAGTACAAGGTGTGTAGGCCATTGCTTTGTTACCTTGCTGGGTAGGTTGGGTCCGATCCCTCATGCCCGCCTTGCGCTTGCGTGTCGAGCTCGTGCTCATCTCCGTTGTTGTCCCCTGCTGCTCCTGAGGTGCAGCAACAAGTGGAGGGGTGAGCAACCCTAGGGCTGCACTAGCACTTGCTGCCAGCTGCTGCCAGGGGGGTGCAGCAGGAGGGGGGGGCAGGTCAGGGGCGTCACCCGCACCAGCTGCCAGCTGCTGCCAGGGGGGTGCAGCAGGAGGGAGGGGCAGGTCAGGGGCGGCACCCACACCAGCTGCCTGCTGCTGCCAGGGGGGTGCAGCAGGAGGGGGGGGCAGGTCAGGGGCGGCACCCACACCAGCTGCCTGCTGCTGCCAGGGGGGTGCAGCAGGAGGGGGGGGCAGGTCAGGGGCGGCACCCACACCAGCTGCCTGCTGCTGCCAGGGGGGTGCAGCAGGAGGGGGGGGAGGGTCAGGGGCGGCACCCACACCAGCACCTGCTGCTGCCCACAGCTCATCCCCATGCAGGGGTGGGAGGGGGTGGGAGGGGGTGGAAAGGCAGTGCTAGGGGGTGGGAGGGCGGGGCTGGGGCTGGGAGGGGGTGGGGGGGGGTGGGAGGGTGGGGCTGGGGCTGGGAGGGGGTGGGAGTGCGGGCTGGGGGTGGGAGGGGTGGGGAAGGCGGGGCTGGGGCTGGAAGGGGGTGGGAGGGGGTGGGAGGGCGGGGCTGGGGGTGGGAGGGCTGGGGGTGGGGCTGGGGGTGGGAGGGCTGGGGGTGGGGCTGGGGCTGGGAGGGGGTGGGGCTGCCAGGGGGTGGTCCGGTTGGGCTAGTCAGCACTGCAAGGCAAAGTTAGGTCAGGCCAAAGTATGTTCCCACAAGCCTACTCAATGAAATGACGTGCTTTCTTCTCCAGCAGCTGTGACGTTGAGTAAGGAACAGAAGTACAGATCGAAAGTCTGAAAAGTCGCAGTGGTCAGCTCACAACATACTACTTTGTGGATGGGGGTCCCATTTCCTGTGTGACTGGCGAGAGAGAGACGCACATTCTCCGCGTTTCTTGCAATGTCGATCAGTAACTTGCCCCTCGACGTTCTTCCGACGCCGCCTGCACCAATGAAAGGCTTGCGGAGTGAGCCTGGCGGGCTAAACATAGATTGTACTTCAGGCTCGATGCCAAGCGCAGTTCGCTCATTGGTGCCGCTACTCACCACTAGAACAACCGATAGTGAGCAGCTGAGGTGTGTCCGCGCTCGCTTGCGCCGGCGTGGACTCTGATGCAAGGATTAACGCGCCGCTTGCCAGTAGATGCGGAGTAATACGCAGGTGCCAATGCAACAAACGCTATCGAAATTGGTGCACTCTGTAGCGAGTACTTGCATGAAGATTACCAACCCCATGTTGGGGACTCTTGAGCGAGGGAGACAACCCTGAGACGGGCCAGGCCCAGAGAGAGAGGGGCTACCTCATGTGCCTCTCTAAACTGACTGTACATTGCTGTCGCGTTAATGTCGAGGTAGACTTCGGGTAGAGGGCAGAGAACATCAATGGCAACAAGGCGGCCGGATGTGTATGATGCATGACACATGGGATGGGACCAGGGGCAGCAACGAGTCAGCTCAGCAGTGAATGACCAGCAGCCTTGTGAGAGGCAGCTAAACAAACGGAGGGCCACCAGGCCTGAAGACTGGGCCTGCTGCGTCCAGCATCACTCGTGCAAATTAAGGGCTGGCTGGCTTGAAAAACTTGAGAGTTCAGGTCTGAAACTTGGCATGTAGGTTGTTGAGACCTAGGGGAGGTCAAGACTCTCTTGGGCCAAAGTGTAATTCTCACTCGGTGTCGAGTTGTTGGACCAGGTGTGGGGCTGTGACCCTGATTTTGGCTAAGGGAGTTGGCACCGAGTGATCAAAGTGTCTTTTCATGAAATGTGAGTATGAGAGGTTGTAGAGGGTGGTTACAGCTGCCCAACCTAGTAGGTAGCATGCAAAAAGTCCAAGCCAGTGATGAGCTATGGCCCGTGTCCTAGGACCCTGCGCAGGGTCCTTGTCACAACCATGAGCGTGACTGTGCGGAATGCGTGACATGGACGAGCCATGCAAGCATGACAGGCGGTTGTATTACGATAGATGGTGATTAGTGGATGATGGTTGATGTGACCTAGCTTATGTGGATGGATTTGTGTGTGTATCCTGCGACTTGCATAATAGTTCTGACATGGTTGCATGGGGGTTGGGTATTTGTAGTGGATTGGGATGCTGCGGCGGCAGCTTAGAAGACCTTACCAGCTGTCCGATGTAATCACGGGCACCCAAGTCTGGAGGTATTCTCAGCTCACTGCCATCGGCATCTGAAGGCCGGCACCATACTGGTGACGGGTATCAGCTTTGCCTTGCTTGCTGCTAGTCGAGGCGTCCTTACTCATTTCGTTTGCTATCTTACATTTCTTCTAAGCTTTTTTCCCCGGAGGAAGGTTATCAATTGCCTTCAGCTGTCGACAGACGGACGTCTGGGCGTCAGCATCTTCACTTCGGCTGCAGTCCTGGGCACTCCGGGGTGTTTAGGCTGCAGCCAGCCGTAGCTCCGCGGTGCGTGTTTCTTTAACACGTTCGCCCAGTGCACTAGCGCTTACATCCGCATTCGTGCTTGCGCGAGGTGGCTGCCATAACTCAGCCGCCTGTACTGGGCACACCGTTGGAGCTTAACGGACCGTACAGCTCCACGGACAACCCAGTCTTCGACGCAGCAGCACCGCCCCAGGAACCAGCCCCAGCCCCAACCCGCAGCAGTCGAGCAGTACAACCCATGGCGCTCGTCTCCATGGCGGTGCCAGAGCTTACAGGCACTTCCCGCCTGGCCTTCAGAGCTTTCAGCCTCAAGCTGCGGGCGTACCTAGGCCTCAACCTCCACATACCGGTGAATGCGTTCCATCACCTGCTGGCCAGCTCTGCCATGGATGGCGTGTTCTTTCAGTCCATTGCAGATGCTTATGAACAGCTGGTAGATGGCTGGGGCGACGTGGCTGACAGGGCAGAAGCATTAGAGGCCTTGCTAGACCTGGTGGAGGAGCAGCTGATAGACCCACCCAGCCACCAGGCAGGCCTAGACCCAGCTCTCGTGCTAGGGGGCAAAGGGTGCAGCAGCGCTAAGGCTTTCGCCACAGCCTTTGAGAGCGCTGTGAATGAGGCCATCAGGCGTGGCACACTAACCCACTTCACTGCCATCAACCACCTCTTCTCCCATTGCCTGCAAGTGCCCACCATGCGCCAGGAGCAGCGCACCAAGCTCGGGGACGAGGCTGTCCGCCTATTCCACCAGGCTGTGCCGGATGCAGAGGACCGGCAGGATCAGCGCGCCTTCAGAGCTGCCTTGCATGCAGTCAGTGCAGCGCATGAGAACCTGCTTGACAGCATGCGTTATGTGCCTGCCGTTGCTGATCGCCCACCGCTACGCGCAGAGCAGGACCCAGTGTCAGAGGAGGTGCTCCTGTTGCGGCAGCAGTTGGCTGAGCTTCAAGCTCGGGCGCTGCCTCAGCCCCCGCATCGCCAGCGTGCCCGGCAGCCCATGCCACAGCCCTTGCTGCAGCCCATGCCACATCACCTGCAGCAGCCCATGCAGCAAATGGGTTACCCAATGTCGCACCCTGCCATGCAGCAGCGGTTGCCATCTGTCATGCCCATGTCCCAAGCTTTTGCTGCGCCACCAATGCAGCTGGGTTATGCAGCCATGCCTCAGCCTGCCTTGCGTAGTGCACCCATGCAGCATGCGCCCATGCCGACCCAGCGCTCGCGGCCTGCCAAGACCTGCCCTCTTCACCCCTATGCTGGCCATGATTTGGCTGAGTGCAGGCAGTTCCAGGCTATGCCACCTCATGAGCAGCAGAGAGTCATCGGTGGAAATGCTCCGCGCGCAGCGCATGCAGTGGCTGCGCACCCGGCTGGCAGTGTGGTGTCCCGCGTCATCACTGACCCTAGGCAACGCACGCCTCTGCTGGACAGGGGGTATGTGCCTGATGCCCCAGCCCATGCGCAGCACACCTGCAGCTACTGCCACAAGCGCTACCATGCCCCTGAGCGTTGCTTCAAGCTGTACCCCCACATGCAAGCAGCTCCTTCCCCCAGCCTGTCAGGTCCTGCTCGAGCCCACACCGTGTCAGCAGAGGGGTCCGGGTTGGGTGCATGGGACATGTCAGGGCATTGGGTGTCGCAGGATGCGCGGGTGCAACCCCTCTCCTACCCTGAGCATGGCAGCTTCTGCATCATCACAGCTAATGCAGCCAGAGCAGTGCCATTCACGCCTATGTCTGCAGCCCTGCCTGCTGGTGCCACCCACACCCTGCCTAAGGCTGCAGCCCCTGCTCCTCCTGCTGCCCCAGCCACCACCCCCACCATGGGCTCTGTGTTTGCCACCCAGCCCGGCCTGCAGGAGCTGGCTGTGCAGCTGCAGCACCTTGCTCAGCGTGTGATGCGTATTGAGCAGCACCTCTCGCCCAGTGTCGCACCTGTTGACACTGCTGCTCACATCGCTGCTGAACCTCCACGAGCGGCCGCTGTGCGTGCTGCCTGCCACACCGCCGTGCCCAACCAACACCTCACCTACTTCTCCAACGTCACGGTGCAGTCAGGGTGTGCAGTGGCTGACAGTGAGGGCCAGCTGCATCTGCTCCAGGGTGTCATGCTGGACGGGGGCAGTGACAGCTGCCTCATTTCACATGAGTGTGCAGCCGCGCTGAACCTGCCCCTCACCCCTTGCAGCCGTCGCTTGTCCACTGCGAGTGGTGCAGAGGCCTTAGCCACCCAGGTTGCCACCCTGCGCGTGAGTCTCAGCTATGGCACTCCCCATGCCATGGTGCACGACCTGGAGGCCATTGTCATGCCTCCTGGTAGCCCCCTTGCTTACGACCTGCTGCTTGGAGCCAACTTCCTCTCGCAGACCAAGGGCGTGTGCGATGTGTACGACCGGCAGTTCTCTTATTGCCCCCGGCTGCACAGCCATGGAGACGTCCGCACCTCTCACTCACTGCCAGTCACTGGGCCCAAAGGCTGCCTTCCCCTCCTATACTCAGCGCCCATGGGCAGCAGCCAGCTGCTTGTGGCTTGCACTGCCGTGTCCCACAGCCAGGTTCAGCCCTGTGCAACCAGCGGCACCGCCTCTGCCATGATTCACACCTCGCCTTTGGTGCATGCGCAAGTGGGGACACCTCTTGCAGCGTCTGGCACCACCACACCCAGCGCAGTCAGCCGTGGGGGTGACCTAGCAGCTGTAGAGGGCGCCTTGAGCAGGGTGGCCGCCGGTGATGCACCCATACCAGCAGGATCAGGGGTGAAACCGGTGCGCAGCCCAGCCCAGCCAGTCACCCGCAGGGGGGGAGGGGCAGCTGTCATTTCTGTCCCCTCCTCAGCACTAGACCCTGCAGCTCGGCGCATGTCTATGCCAACCAGCGCACCGCAGCCTTCAGCATCCCACCTGGCTGTGGGCACCGCTGCAGCCCGGCGCTCCGCCATCCCACTGACCACGGCCCCACCACCGCAAGTTCCTCCCATGCCTCCGCTGCGCGCATCCCCTCCACCTACGCCGCAGCGCTCCACCAGGGAAGTGGCATGGGGGTCTCTCTCACCGCTGCGGTTGGTTCTCTCTCTCCTCTTCCTCTTCTGGCTGCCCTCCATGGTGTCTTGCCTGCCGCCCCCTGTGCCGGGCATGTGCTCACCTGCCATCTCCTGCTCTGCCATCACCATGGTGCTGCCTGATGGTCCTGCTGTCAATCCCTCCCCACAACAATACACCCAGCTGCCCAATGGTGTGTTGTTGGCTCAGCATGCGGCTCTATCCCAGCAGCAAGCACATCGCATGGCGGCTCTGGTTGCAGCTCATCCAGGTGCTTTTGCTCATTCTCTGAGTGACCTCACTGGTTACAAGGGCCCACGCGGTGCTTTTCGCATTGAGCTGTCCACCACAGATCCCATCATCACCAAGCCCCGCCGCTATTCTGACCTGGAGCTGCAAGTGACGGACAAGAAGGTCAAGGAGCTGGAGGAGGCAGGCATCATCCAGCCCGTCACTGGCCCGTGCGACTATGCCTCGGCACCCACCCTGCCCATAAAGAAAGATGCCCAGGGGCAGTGGTGTAGCGTGCAAGACACCACGCTGACAACCGTTAACTACCTTCGTTCCCACAGCGTGACACGGCCAGGGTTTAGAACGTTTCCCCCGAGGAGTCGAACCTCTGAAGCAGGTGTGCGCGAAGGCCCACCTGCCCCTTTCGCCCACCATGTCACACTGCAGTACAGAAGTACTCGGAGGCGAGCTAGGCTTCGAGGAGCCGTTCGCTACATTCCTCCCCCTCCAAAGAGGAAACGTTCCGCCCTCGTGAGAACACGAGGACTCGCAACACTAATTAGTGATGCTAGGACAAACCATGCACTGCATTATATGCAGTCAACACTTCCAGGCAGTTCACAAGGTTATTCCTCGGCTCCCATGTGTTGTAAGAGTCATCATAACCCTGCCACTTAACTAAGTAGCCTCGTGCTTTACCAGCACGCACGCCACGATGGGCAAGCAACTTCTCCACCTCATACAGAGGCGCCTCATCCAACCACTCCACAGGAGGAGGCAAGTGAGGATGCTCACTGGTGTAGGGTCTCAGAAGAGACACATGGAACACAGGGTGCATGCGTGCCATGGCTTGTGGCAGGTCCAGGCGAACAGCAACAGGACCTACATGCTCTAGCACCTTGAAAGGTCCTATGAACCTAGGCAGCAGCTTCTTAGCCTTACCTGGCTTCATCCTGAGGTTCTTAGTGCTAAGAAGCACCAACTGACCAGTGTGGTACTCCACTTCCTGGCGTCCCTTGTTGGCCATATAGGCCTGTCGCCGCTGAGCCAGCTCCATGAAGTGGCGAGCCTGCTTGACATTGCTCTGCCACCACTCAGACAGTCTCCTGGCAGTGGGACAGTACACCTCGCCAGGCAGCTCCAGCAGGGCAGGTGTCAGAGGTGACTGGCCAGTATTGACCAAGAAGGGCGTGGACTGGATGGACTCCTGCCAACTATTGTTGACAGCAAACTCAGCCAGAGATAGGAAGAAGGGCCAGTCAGACTGAGCAGGTGAGATATAATGGCGAAGCATTTCCTCTAGGGTACGATTGTACCTCTCAGTCTGACCATCAGACTGTGGATGATAGGCACTAGACTTACATTCCTTTACACCAAGAATGGTCATAATTGACGCCCAGAAATGATTAGTAAAATGGGAGCCCCTATCAGAGATGATTTCTCTAGGTACTCCATGGTGTTTAAACACATTGTCAATGAAGAGACGGGCAAAGCTCTCAGCATTCATAGACTCACGGCAAGGCACAAAGTGCACCATTTTAGATAGCCTGTCTACAAACACGGCAATGGCATCAAAGCCATGCTCACCAGGAGGTAGCTTAGTAATTAGGTCCATTGAAATAGACTCCCATCTGTCATAGGGTATGGCCAGAGGCGTGAGCAGGCCTCCAGGTTTGGTATTAACAGATTTGTTACGCTGGCAAGCATCACAGTTGGCCACATAATGGCGTACCTCAGACCTCATGCGGGGCCACCAGAACATCCTGGAGATACGCTCCAGCGTTTTGGTAATGCCCACATGACCTGCAAACTGCGCATCATGCATCTCCACCAATATCCTGGTTTTGAGCTCTGGGCAGTTAGGGACCACTATCTGGTTCCTTTCTCTGGTGCGATACAGCCCATGCTGATCCTGATCATACTGATCCACCATGCTGGCAAAAGCCTCATCTGCTGCATACGCTGCCAGCAGCTGCTCTGTCATATTGACAGCATGCAGAGGGTGCAAAGGCACAGGGGGTGGGGGCAAAGGCTGCTCCAGCACCAACTGTGGCTGCGGCTCCTGCTGTGGCTGCTGCACAACTGGCTGCTGCTGCTGCACAGTAGCTTCCTCCCCCTCCAAAAGGCGCTTCCTGCTCCTGGTCATAACCATGACAGGGTTTGTGACAGGAGCATCAGGTATGCGTGACAGGGGGTCAGCAGGGTTAGTATCACCAGGCAGGTACTCTATGGTAAAATTATACCGTGAGAGGAACTCTAACCATCTGGTTTGGCGTCTTGATAAGACCTTCTGCGTTTTCAGAGCCACTAAGGGCTTGTGATCTGTATATAGAGTGAAAGGGACACCCTCCAGGTAGCAACGCCACTCTTTACACGCAGTAATGATAGCAAGTAATTCCTGCTCTCCAGTGGTGTAATTCTTCTCAGCTGGAATCAGCTTTTTGCTTAAATAAGCCAGAGGGTAACCCTCTTGCATGAGCACCGCTCCTACGCCTTGCAAAGAGGCATCACAATATACCTGGAAAGGCTTAGTGATATCAGGTATCTTAAGTAGAGGTACTTTAGATATAGCATGTTTGAGAGCATCGAAAGCTTGTGATTTGTCATCAGGCCATTTATGCCAGCTAAACTCAGTGCCTGCTTTACCAGTCAGGTCAGTGAGCGGTGCTGCAAGAGCACTGAAATTGTGTACAAATTTGCGCACAAAATTGGCAGCACCAAGAAATTGCTGCATGGCAGTTAAACTGCGTGGCACTGGCCAAGAGGTGATGGATTTCACCTTATCAGGGTCAACAGCAATACCCTGATCACTGACAATGTGACCCAGAAATTTCAGGGCAGTTTTGAGAAACTCACATTTTGACAGCTTAGCTTGGAACTGATGTTTCCTGAGCAGCTCCAAGACTCTCCTCAGATGATTGAAGTGATCTGGAACTGATTTGGACATGATGAGTATATCATCAATATACACCAGGGCACAGTCATTAATGACATCAGCAAAAGCATTATTCATAACACGTTGAAACGTGGCAGGTGCATTGGTTAATCCAAAGCATAGTACCTTAAACTGGTACAAGCCAGTAGGTGTCCTGAAAGCTGTCTTGGGCACATCCTCATCAGGGATCCTAATCTGGTGATAACCAGCCTGTAGGTCAAGTGATGAGAATACCGTGCAACCAGCTAACCTGTCAAACAGGTCATCCACTCTAGGCAGTGGGTACTGATCCCTCAAGGTAATCTTATTGAGCTGGCGGTAATCCACACACATCCTTAACTCACCTGACTTCTTTTTCACAAAGAGGACAGGGGCAGCATAGGGTGAGGATGACGGCTCAATGATGCCCTGTTCCAGGAAAGCAGCAACCTGCTTCTTCATCTCCAGCAGCTCAGGTTGGCTCATCTTATAAGACGGCAGAGCTGGTGGCTTACAGCCAGGCTGAAGAGGGATGGTATGTCCCACTGGACGTTGAGGAGGCAGTTTATTGAAGGGTGCGAAGACGTCCTCAAACTCAGATATGAGCGCTGTCAGCTGAGCTGCCACAGCATGGGGAATGTTGGTAGGGTAATTGATAGGTGTGTCAGGGGGTGAGGTTGTTGATTGAGTGTGAGGGACAGGGTCATTGGACAGCAGATTTGCTGGAGAAGGGGTAGGGTGCACGGACAGCAGATTTGCTGGAGGGGGGGTAAGGTTGACGGGTTGAGAAGATATCAGAGCGACCAGAGATTGGCCTCCTTTTCTTAACCACTTGTATGCCACCTTAGCTGACACTGTAGCATGACTATGCTTGGCCAGTATATGGGCACAGTGTGGGGCCAGAATTGGCGCTGCAGGCTCACACTTGAGCACGGTCTTGTTAGCTGACATCTGCAGGGTCACTGTACGCGCCAGGTAATCCAGCAAAGCACCATTGGACTGCAACCAGTCGCTACCCATTAACACATCAAAAGCAGAGAACATCTCTGGCATAACTAACAAGTCTACTTGGCAGTTCAAAGACTGGACCTGCAGCTGTACAGTGCATGCATGTGTGCACATGACAGGCTGGCCATTTGCAACCTGGAACTCCCTAGGCTGCTGCAGTCTGTAGCTACTCAGAGAGTACATCTCAACAGCTGCACAATTGATGAAACTTGCTGCTGCACCACTGTCAAACAGCATGGTGCAATTCCTACCATTCACCTTGCCAGAGAACGAGAAGTGTAAAACACTGTCGTCTGCAGCACTGTCCCTTGGCAAACATGCCTGCTTAACTGGCACAGTCCCACAGGCACCAACACAGGCCTGGCGCACTGGTTGGGCAAAGCCTCAACGGCGCCGGTCACCCCTGGAGCCTTGCTGCTTCCAGCCACTCTTGCCAGGGGGGCTGCGGTCCCGCTTCTGGGGCCGGGGGGGAAGATCCCCAGGAGGGTTGGCATGGCGGGAAGGGGGGCCCAAGGAGGCAGGGCGGGGGTAGCCGCTGACCCGGCGGGCCTCATCTGCTGGCAGGTGCTTCAGGTTGCAGTAGTCACGGAAGTGGTTGGGGTTCCAGCAGTGATGGCACGCATAGCCAGGAATTGGCAGGGTGGACCCGCCAGCAGCAGGTGCTGGGCACACAGGGGCCGTGGCAGGGGGAGCCTGGGCAGCACGGCCAGCATGGCGGCCCCCACCTTGGCTGCTGTGGCGGCTGCCACGGTGTCCTCCACTGCTGCTGCTGCTGGACACGTCCCAGTAAGGGCCACGATGGGCAGGAGGGGGTGGTCCTCCAGCAAGGCCAGGAGGAGTCCTGAGGCGGTTCATCTGCTTAGGGGGCACAAAGGCAGCCACATGGGGAGCAGGTGGGCGACGTCCCACATGGTTGGTAGCTACTGCAAACAGTACCTTCTGTGCATTCACAGCAGCCTGAATGGCATCGTTCAGGGTGGGGTCACGCATCAGGGCAAGATCATGCACCACCGAGGACTGCAGCTCAGATGTGAGCCCCCTAATGAAGGTGGCCACCAGCATAGCTGGTGCCATGCAGGTAGAACCTGCCACCGTCAGAGTGTTCCTGAAATCAGTGATGTAAGCATTCAAAGTGGAACCAGCCGACATGCGCAAGGCATTGGGATCCAGGAGTTTCCTGCGGTGCACATCTGACTCATTGCGCAGGTCATCACCAGCCATTTCCTTAAAGGAAGCACGCAGGTGGACCCATGTTGGCCTAGAGCCATGGGCAAGAATGTGAGCATTCCTGGTTGCAGGGTACCACACCTCTCTGGCTTTGCCTGTCAAGAAATTGGGCAAGGCATCAGCGGGGTCTATGCGCAAATATGCGCAGTGCACCTCAAGATCCTCACAGAAGATTTCTGCTACTCGGGAAGTGGCAAGGCACTGGTCCGTCCATTTGTCAGGACCTGGGATCTTAACCCTGGACATAGGGACTGGTGCAGCAAGTGTTGCATTGGCAGGAGGTGCAACCTGAGACAGAGGTGTCTGTCTGCCTGACAGCGGGGCCACAGGTGCAACAGTGCCTGACAAGGCTGGCGCAGCACCAAGAGCAGGTAACGCGGCAGAGGTGCCACTGCTTCTGTTCACAACAGGCCTGTCTGACTGGCTGCGAATGGCTGCAACACCTTGCTCTCCACTCACCACCACATTCTGGCGGTCCTGCAGGCTTTCCATCTCCGAGAGCTCAGCTCGCACGCGGACAGCCTCGTTCTGGGCAGCCTCCAGGTGCGCAGTGACCCCCACCAGCTGCTGGCGCAGGCGCTGAATCTCATCAGCTGCAGCTGCTGCGGCAGAAGTGCCGACTTCGGGGAGGATGGGCGCAGCTGTCAGGGCTCCCGCATACGAGAGAGAGCCAACGCCAGCAGCAGTCGCAGGAGGAGCAGGAGCAGCCTGAGGCTGAGCAGAAACGATGCTGTTCAGAGAAGTCAGAACAGATCTCAGCAAGTCCAGCGCCTGGGCGGGCTGCAGGCCTGTGATCTTCTCGACGTCTGCGAAAGCAGGGGCTGCAGCAGAAAGAGAGGGCGTGTTGTTGGCAGCAGGTGCCGTGCCAGTAATTGGCGCCCCGGCCGCAACAGGGAGTCCTGCTGGGGCTCCAGCGGCCGTGCTTGGAGTCGCTGGGGGCGGGGAACCAGGAGTCTGGCCCCCTGGAGCGGGACGCTCAGCCCGTTTGTCTCCGCCAGGCGGAGGTTCCTTGTTAGCAGTCATATTGCTTAGGAAAGGAAGGTAACGTTAAGCAACGTCGGTCGGAAACCAAAATGTAGCGTGCAAGACACCACGCTGACAACCGTTAACTACCTTCGTTCCCACAGCGTGACACGGCCAGGGTTTAGAACGTTTCCCCCGAGGAGTCGAACCTCTGAAGCAGGTGTGCGCGAAGGCCCACCTGCCCCTTTCGCCCACCATGTCACACTGCAGTACAGAAGTACTCGGAGGCGAGCTAGGCTTCGAGGAGCC
>JASKMD010000007.1:4977124-5240398 GCA_030144725.1 Haematococcus lacustris
CTGTGAGGTAGAATTACTTCCCGCTGTCAGGTGGAATAGCGCAACTGCCAAACCGCTGCCCGCACAGGTCGTGTTGCTCTATCTAGGGCCATCTGCAGCTCTGCGGACAAGACGGCTGCGCAGCAGGGTAAAGAATGCCCATGGTAATCCTCTCCAGTAGCCTCAGCGCCGGCAGCTCCTACCAGCACCAGACAAGGCGCACCAGCTGCAGTGCACAAATCAGCTGCTGGGCCAACGCTACGTCCGTACCAGCTGCTGCGGATGCTAATGATGGACTGCGGTCCCAGCGGCCAACGCAGCTCGCTCAGTAGGAAACGGTCGCTCCAACCCAGGTATGAGCTGCGTTGTGCCCGTTGTTGCTGGTATACCCGCACATGTTGTTGCTTGCTGCTGTTGTTGCACCTCACCAGCTCAAGTGCTTAATGCACAGCTATGCGCTGCATTGCTTCACTCCTATGTGTGTCATCGTGCTGGTTGTGGTGCTCGCCCACAGGTATGGCGACACAGAAGCGTATCACCCGTGAGCAGACATTGCCCCAAAAGGGGCAAAGCCATGTTGGAAGAGTTACAGGTGGAAGAGTTACCGGGACACTTGATTGGCTGCCCCGCAGCCAGCCCAGCCTATGCGAAGCCGACCTGGTCAGCAACCCACGACCAGCCAGAGCTCTAGGACCGCCGCATCCAAGTCCCGCCCCACCCCCTCCCAACCTTGCGTTGCCCTTTCCCTCCCTGCCCACCCCTGCCCCACCCCCTCCCACCCCTGCCCCACCCCCTCCCTGCCTTGCGTTGCCCCTCCCCTCCCTGCCCAACCCTGCCCCACCCCCTCCCAGCCCTGCCCCACCCCCTCCCAGCCCTGCCCCACCCCCTCCCAGCCCTGCCCCACCCCCTCCCAGCCCTGCCCCACCCCCTCCCATCCTTGCGTTGCCCCTCCCCTCCCTGCCCAACCCTACCCCACCCCCTCCCAACCTTGCGTTGCCCCTCCCCTCCCTGCCCAGCCCTGCCCCACCCCCTCCCACCCCTGCCCCACCCTATCCCAACCCTGCCCCATCCCAGCTCTGCCCCACCCCATCCCACCCCCGCCCTACCCCCTCCCAACCATGCGTTGCCCCTCCCCTCCCTGCCCAGCCGTGCCCCACACCCTGCTAGCCATGCCCCACCCACTCCCAGCCCTGCCCCACCCTATCCCAGCCCTGCCCCACCCCAGCCCATCCCTGCCCTGCCCTGCCCTGCCCTGCCCTGCCCTGCCCTGCCCTGCCCTGCCCTGCCCTGCCCTGCCCTGCCCTGCCCTGCCCTGCCCTGCCCTGCCCTGCCCTGCCCTGCCCTGCCCTGCCCTGCCCTGCCCTGCCCAGCCCTGCCCTGCCCTGCCCTGCCCTGCCCGCCAGCCCAGCCCTGCCCTGCCCTGCCCTGCCTTGCCCTGCCCTGCCCTCCCCTGCCCTGCCCTGCCTGTAGGTGTGTGGCAGTGCAGGCTGCATGTAGCAGCAGGCTGTTGGTGTGCTACACTGCATGAGCAGCAGCAGTAGGAGCAGGCTGTAGTGCATGAGCAGCAGTGCAAGGACAGCTGCAGCAGCAGGCTGTGCGCTTGTAACAGTGCAGGTAGCAGCAGGCCGCAGGTGTGTTGCAGTGCATGAGCAGCAGCAGCAGCAGGCAGCAGTGCATGTGACGAAGTGCATGAGCAGCAGCAGGCTGTAGCGCATGAGCAGCTGTGCAAGGACAGCAGCAGCGGGAGGCTGTAGGTGTGTGGCAGTGCAGGCTGCAGGTAGCATCAGGCTGTAGGTGTGCTGCAGTGCATGAGCAGCAGCAGCAGGCTGCAGTGCATGTGTTTGAGTGCATGAGCAGCAACAGCAGCAGGCTGTAGTGCAACGAGCAGCAGTGCATGGGCAGCAGCAGCAGCAGGTTGTAGGTGTGTTGCGGTGCATGATTAGCAGCAAGAGCAGCAGGCTGTAGTGCATGAGCAGTGCATGGACAGCAGCAGCAGGCTGTAGGTGTGTGGCAGTGCAGGCTGCAGGTAGCAGCAGTGCCCATCAGTCAGCGCCCATCAGTGCAGTTAGAGCCCATCTGAGAAGAATGTTGCATGGTACAAAAGCTTTCAAGAGGCTGTCCTGAGCGTCCGTTCAGTTCCATGCCACACAACGTGAATTGTAAGCTGTGAATGGTCAAGATGTAATGAAGAAAACGGTGGTGGTCATTAGCCGTGTATCCTCTTCTCAAACGATTCCTACGCCCCTTGTATGGACAACACCACCATGCGGTGATGCGCTAAGGCCGCAAATGTGGTAGCCACCTGCTACAAACCCCCTTTGCATGTATGCATCACGGTCATGCTTAGCAAGTGCAAGCCTGGCAGTGATCCACACCCAATGTGTCACAGCTTGCTGGACCACGGATGGTACCTATAGTGGAGGCTCACCACGTCTAGCCACATGCTAGGGTGTGGTGCGCCACATGCCCCTTGTATGGACAACACCACCACGCGGTGATGCGCTAATGCTGCAAACGTAGTAGCCACCTGCTACATACTCCCTTTGCATGTATGCATCACGGTCATGCTTAGCAAGTGCAGGCCTGGCAGTGATCCAGCCACATGCTAGGGTGTGGTGCGCGTTATGCCCCTTGTATGGACAACAACACACAGCTAGGTCCTGGAGACGCATCCATAACAATGTAGTGTGTGCATGTGGTCGGTGCATGAGGGCGACACTAGGGGTATCAGGCTTGCAGCTGCAAACCATGCTATCACTTGCGTCTCGTGAGTAGTGCATTACATCAAGGCTTGGTAAGGCACGTTATGCTAGCAAGGGCAAGAACACGAGAACGTTACGAAGATGGGTTATCCGTACAAGCGGGCTATCCATGCACTAACCGGTTGTCAGCTTTACACAAAACATCCTACCCTCCCACTATTACATTAGAAGACTAGGTATCATTGAGACTTCAAGGCTGTGTGACGTACGCTTGCATCAACATGATGTTGCATACTCAACATGACTTTACAGGAGCCAAAGTTACGATGCATGGCAAGTACATGACACACATCACCCCAACCCTTTTCAATGCCATTCACAAAGCCAAGCAGCCCAATGTCTCGCCATCATCTGTGGGTGCTATTATCCACACAGCAAGGAAGTCAAGAAGCTCAAGACATACATCGCAATTGTTTTCACTTGTCCCACAGGGGCCAAGGGGCAGGTGGCCAGTAGTGCTGAGCCCGGCTAGGCTAAGCAGAGGCAGTGTTGTGGCAGGTAAGGGGGAAATGGTAGAAAGGAAGGGGAGAGGAGGTGCCCATCAGACCTGCAACCAAGGGGCATGCACATGAGGGAGGAGGTTAGGCTGGGTATTGGGTGTCAGCCACTTGCCGGCAGGCGATTAGCTAGAAAGGGACGAATGAGAAGGGGCAGGGAGAAGAGGGCTACTACTAGCTCTAGGCTGCCCGCTGGGGTGGGGGACTTGGTGGTAGTGGTTGGACAGCAGAGGGAAGGAGCAAGAAGCCAAGGGGCAGGAGGCCAGCTGGGCTGGGCTGGGTGTCAGCCACTTGCCGGCAGGCGGTTAGCCAGGCGGTTACTAGGGCAGGCAGGAGAGGAAGAAGAGGAATGAGAATGGGCAGGGAGAAGAGGGACAAGAGGGGGCTTCCTCCTGGCTGCTGGGTAGGGTAGGGAGGGGACCACGATGTCCAGGGGGAGGTGAGGGGGAGTGGGGAAGTGGGGGCGTAGGAGACTTGGAGGTGTTGGTGATGGGTAGGAAGGGGGAAGGGGCTATGTGACTGTTACACCTGCAGCAAGCAAGGGGCACGCTTGTGATCAACAAACAAGGACATGCATGACTAGAAGTGGGCAGGCTGGCCAAACACCCCGACAACGCCTCGCTGCCGCTCCTGGCTGTGCTGTGCTGTGCTGGGAATGCTGTGCTGGGAATAGACACACAGATAGGCACACATGATGGGACACACAGATAGGAACACGCAGGCACAAGCACAGGCTAGCACGAGACATGTGTACCTGGACATTTCTAGAAGATTGCCGACATTGCTGACTTGTATCGACATTTCCGCTGCTCCTGCCGCCACTGCCGCCGCTGCTGCCGCTGTTGCCGCTGTCGACGCTGTCGACGCCTGTTGATGTCTCTGTCGCCTCTGCCACTGCTGCTGCCATCGTCCTACTTGCAATCCTTTGGTATGCTGCCCGCTTGCCCCTGTCCCCCAATATCTGCCTAGCCACTCTGTGCTTGCCATCGTTGTTACAAGGGCCTACTCCTGTTGTGCTGCCGTCACTGCTGCCACCATTGCTGCTGCTGCTAGCACCGCCTCCCCCACTGATGCCGCCATCACATCGTGCGCCTTGGGCGGGCATCTTCACAAGCACCAGTAGGCACAAGCATGGACATACTCTTCCCTGTTGATAAGCAAAGCATGCCTTTCTCTGATACTCTATCCCTGCTGCGTTTGCCACTGCAGCCCTGAGTGTATACTGTTGTCTTGCCTAGCTGCCGCTGCCCCTCCACCGCCTGCCTACCCCTGCTGCACCTGCCCCTACTGCGCTTCATACCTGCCCCTGCCCCTTGTGGGCCAGCTGTGCTTACTGCATGCTCCTGCTGTGATGCCAACATGGCTTTGCCCCTTTTGGGGCAATGTCTGCTCACGGGTGGTACGCTTCTGTGTCGCCATACCTGTGGACGAGCACCACAACCAGCGCGATGACACACATAGGAGTGAAGCAATGCAACGCATAGCTGTGCATTAAGCACTTGAGCTGGTGAGGTGCAACAACAGCAGCAAGCAACAACATGTGCGGGTATACCAGCAACAACGGGCACAACGCAGCTCATACCTGGGTTGGAGCGACGGTTTCTTACTGCGCGAGCTGCGTTGGCCGCTGGGACCGCAGTCCATCCTTAGCATCCGCAGCAGCTGGTACGGACGTAGCGTTGGCCCAGCAGCTGATTTGTGCACTGCAGCTGGTGCGCCTTGTCTGGTGCTGGTAGGAGCTGCCGGCGCTGAGGCTACTGGAGAGGATTACCATGGGCATTCTTTACCCTGCTGCGCAGCCGTCTTGTCCGCAGAGCTGCAGATGGCCCTAGATAGAGCAACACGACCTGTGCGGGCAGCGGTTTGGCGGTTGCGCTATTCCACCTGACAGCGGGAAGTAATTCTACCTCACAGGTGGAAGAGTTACCGGGAGACTTGATTGGCACAATGCCAGGCAAGGCTGGACAATGAGTCTTTTGAGGCACTGTAGAGGCACTGCACTGTCAGAAAGAGTAAGTCACAACAACGGAACACTTCAATCACTGCAGTTATCCTCATCATAGCTGACATAACGTTTTGTCTGGGGATGTGGTTGAAATGAATTGATACCACGTGGCTACGTGGCCAAGGTATTGTTTTTGTGTTAGCTGGGACAGGGCTGAATGGCATCCTAACCTGTGTGCATCGACCTGTGTGCATCGACCTGTGTAGCGAGTCATCCTCGCCTGGTCGCCAGAGCGTGACGGGATGATCATCACTCCATTAATCGGGCTGGGGCTGGGAGGGGGTGGGAGGGGGTGGGAGGGTGGGGCTGGGGCTGGGAGGGGGTGGGAGTGCGGGCTGGGGGTGGGAGGGGTGGGGAAGGCGGGGCTGGGGCTGGAAGGGGGTGGGGCTGGAACTGGCCAGTGTACCCTAACCCTAACTCAGGTGTCCCCAACTAACAGAAAACCTACCCCTGGTAATCAAAACGACAAGGGAGGGGGTGGAAAGGCAGTGGTAGGGGGTGGGAGGGGGTGGGGCTGGGGCTGGGAGGGGGTGGGGCTGCCAGGGGGTGGTCCGGTTGGGCTAGTCAGCACTGCAAGGTCACGCCAAAGTATGTTCCCACAAGCCTACTCAATGAAATGACGTGCTTTCTTCTCCAACAGCTGTGACGTAAAGTAAGGAACAGAGTTACAGATCGAAAGTCTGAAAAGTCGCAGTGGTCAGCTCACAACATACTACTTTGTGGATGGGGGTCCCTTTTCCTGTGTGACTGGCGAGAGAGAGACGCACATTCTCCGCGTTTCTTGCAATGTCGATCAGTAACTCGCCCCTCGACGTTCTTCCGACGCCGCCTGCACCAATGAAAGGCTTGCGGAGTGAGCCTGGCGGGCATAGATTGTGCCAAGCGCAGTTCACTCATTGGTGCCGCTACTCACCACTAGAACAATCGATAGTGAGCAGCTGAGGTGTGTCCGCGCTCGCTTGCGCCGGCATGGACTCTGATGCAAGAATTAACGCGCCGCTTGCCAGTAGATGCGGAGTAATTCGCAGGTGCCAATGCAACAAACGCTATCGAAGTCGGTGCACTCTGTAGCGAGTACTTGCATGAAGATTACCAACCCCATGTTGGGGACTCCTGAGCGAGGGAGACAACCCTGAGACGGGCCAGGCCCAGAGAGAGAGGGGCTACCTCATGTGCCTCTCTAAACTGACTGCACATTGCTGTCGCGTTAATGTCGAGGTAGACTGCGGGTAGAGGGCAGAGAACATCAATGGACTCAGGCAGGGGCAACAAGGCGGCCGGATGTGTATGATGCATGACACATGGGATGGGACCAGGGGCAGCAACGAGTCAGCTCAGCAGTGAATGGCCAGCAGCCTTGTGAGAGGCAGCTAAACAAACGGAGGGCCACCAGGCCTGAAGACTGGGCCTGCTGCGTCCAGCATGAAGCCAGCAGCGTGGCCAGCCAGTGCGGGGCTTGATGTGGGGCCCCCCACATCCTGCCACAGCCCCCATGCAGCAGCCAGGCAGCCAGCCAGCCAGCAGCCTCAGAGCCAGGGCCTAACACTCCCCCGCCAGCCAAGCGCACCAAGCGCACCAAGGCTGAGCAGGCAGCTGAGTCCACCCTGCCCTCAAACGGCGAAGGCAAGGCCAAGGGCAAGGCTGCCAAAGCCTAGCCAGCACCACAGCCTGGCCAGGGACTGCAATGCAGCGCTGAACATGCAGCGCATTGGGGAAAGCAGGTGGCGGCCGCTGGAGCTGTGCTACTGGCCAGACCAGGGAGCTCTGCCAGCCAAGGGCAAGGAGTACCCTGGCCTGGGCTACAAGCGGGTGCGAGACAAGCTCCCCAAGGCCCAGGAGCAGCAGCAGCCTGCTGAGGCACAGTAGTGTGTGCCCCCTTTGTTGAGCTGTCATCAGCTTACACTTAGTGCATGTTTTGTCATGCCAACTCTACATCATAGCCCTAACGGGTCAGGCAATAGTGTAGGTGGTAGGCTCAACACTCCACACAGCCACACTGTTTGAGTCGGATCTAGTTAGTGGCTGCTAGTGGCTGATAGTGGCTGCTAGTAGGTACTTCTGATCCGGCTCAAATGGTGGCCCTAGTGAGGGACAAGAGGGCCGAACGGCATCCATAAATCGGACAGGTGCATGCAAGGAATTTGGCGACGGAACAGCTGGTGTCACATAGCGGGAAATGCATCCTCGCAACCCTTCCTGGCTGCGGGCACGGCAGCCATAACCGCACGCTGTGTCAGTTGCATCCGTTCAAGAAAGGAAAGGAACAACAAGTTCAACAAAGGAAAGCCAACCCAGGTTGACAAGCAGCAAGGATGACGTAGAATGCTTGCCGCAAGGCTAGTCAGCGATGCTCCTATGGAAACATCGCAAATCTTGGTGCCAGTTGAGCTGCAGCACGTGCAGCCTGACATCCTGGAGGTAGGCATGCTATATGACCTGACACACTTGGCTTGGACTTGGCTCAAGCCGATGGATGCCGCAGGCATATGTTAGGCAACGACAGCACCAATTGTTGCAGCACCTGCTGTCTCGGCTCGCGCCAGACGCAGCAAACGCCGTGACGCAGCTGCTATCCCAGTGTCCTCCTGAGCGAGGGGAGCGGCTCGCGTTGCGCTTCAAGCACACCTGCAGGTACAGTAGAGACAGACCTGCTTAAATGTGCTAGGTGAAAAAAGCTGCATGGAAGGGCAGACTGTGCAAGCGGCACATATTCTAAAAAGAAATAAAGGGGGGTGTCAGGATGCAAGTGGAGCATAATGTCAACAATGCTTGTGTTTGCTTGCCCTTGACACTGGCTTTGTGACACCCACTGGAGGTCAAAATGTGTGCAATTGCAGATTTTTGGGCTGCACCAACGTCGAATGCCAGTTGTGCAAAAACAATCCCACAAAAAGATGCCCAGAAGGAGACAACTTGGACGAAGTAGGGTACATGTGCCATCAGCACCCTGACACACAGGACATCCCATAGAATATCTTCAGAGGTGCAATAGATCTAGGCATGGCACGCATGTTTCCACACATGCTTACACTGCGACAGACAACACAGATCACACAGTACACTACTGCACAGCATAGCATGCGACAGGTGTGGGGCACAGCAGTACTTGAACCTCTCCGCAATGTGCATCCTACAAAGCAGCTGCTGCTGCTGCAGGCTTATGCTGATTCAACGATTTTGCGCAGCAAGTGTGAAGCTGATATCTATGTGGAGTTGTTCTCCACTGTCACTGGCCAGATCTGCCGAAGCTTGGGCGATGGTGAAGTGCAGGTATGTGCAGGCGTCAGCCTGTGGCGAGACTGCGCATCAGCACATCCGCAGCGTTTTAACTCTGCAGTCGCAGCATGTGCACGATGGTGGTGGCAACGTCATTGGGATGTTGCGCAGGTGTCAATCATTGACGGTGACTCATGGACTGAGGCAGCACCTGGGAACATGAGCACAGTCCGTGAGCTTCTGAAGTCAGATGAGGCAAGCTGGTCAGGGAGGCCGTAGCATTGCAGTTTGTTGATGCTTTGCAGCCAGCAACCTGGCATGCTTGCTGATGCAGGGTCGTTGCCTCCTAAACAGTCAAGCAGCTGGAGTGAAACCAGATGCAAAAGGCCGCATCACAGTCAGGCTGCAGGCAGGTGGCAGCAGCTTTGGTCTGGACTAGCACGTGCAGGTTGCCAATGTAACTGCGGTCCCCGCCCTGTGGAACTTCCTGCCACACCATATGACAAGCAACGGGAAATGTGCCAATGTGTGCTGGCACCGGTGTGTGCGCAGGGTGGTCAGGCACGTCTGCCAGACCTGTCTGTACATGACAAGAATGACACATTTCACTGGCAGGGTGCCTCCTACAGCACATTCAGGTTGATGGGGCGCTGCCCCAACACAGAGATCCAGCCTGCCATCTCGCACAAGTTTGTTGTAAGCTGGGCGTGCATGGGGAGGGTGGTGGGAACGGAGGGAGGAAGGGCAAGATGATGTGGACATGCTCCCTCAGCCAAGGTGCCCTTAGCTAGGGGCAGGACGGAGACGCACGTCACACATATAGCTCGCTTGTGAGCACAGCCATGCACTGCAAGCCACTTGCCAGTTTGGTAAAGCAATGAAGTGCAGCACAGTGCTCCCTTTGCTGCCTATGATGACTCAGTAATACTGAGCACGTTGGATATGTGCCTGGGGCGTCTCCACGTGCAGGTCAAGACGCAGAGAGCCCTCAATGACTATCGCAAGTCCGAGTGGGTTCTAGCAAATGCAAAGTCGCAACATGGCATGAGAGCACCGTTAAATAAGTGCATACTGTCTATTGTCTAGGTTGTGCTATCTACCCTTTGTAGAGATGACCCAGAGGACGCCGCGCTGTGTGCTGTCAATTTCTTGATGGCAGCATGGCTGATGCAGCAAGGCAACTGATGAGCCGCAACATGTGCTGCTTCTCAGGTATCCCCACTACAAGGACGAGCTGACACGGCTCAAGTACATTGGCAGCATCACAGCACAGCGACTCCGTGACGTCCAGGCACACCTGGACTGCAATGTACCCTTCACCTGCATTGAAACAGGTCTGCGTCCGCCACTGCTGCATGGTTGTGCTGATGCATCAAAGTCTAAGGCTCCTGGGCCTTAACTATTGCATCCGTCACTAAGGCTCTCAGCATTGCGTCACGGGGCCTAGAAATGACGCGCTCCTGGGGTCATGTTTTCATCCATGCGCCATGATCTGTGGGTTGGCATTTCCACCCCACTTGTGCAGGCCTCGCCATGGGCACATTGCACTGTGTAAGCGCTCTTGCAGGAGCTAGCAGTTACGGGCCTTACTTGTTGTGTGTTCATGCTGCTGTGTAGTGGAGCAAATGAAGCACCTCATGATGTTTGCTGATACAAACCGCCTGGTGGAGAACAAGGTGAGGTCAGCAGGTCTGGATGCAATGGCTGCTCAAGTCATGTCAATAGAGGACGATGCAAGAGGAGTTTGCCTGCTGCCTGCAGCTCCTGGAGCTGTTGAACTTCCGGGGCAAGCACAAGCACAAGTGGGACTACCTGCGTGCCACCCTCAACCATATTGTGTATGATGACAATGCACACCGGGCATGGCTGCTGCCTGAAGGGGGCTCAGACCCCGGATCCTTGGGCCTGCTCTTCACGTGCAGACAGGTATGTAGTGCCAGGCTGCCAGGCTGGCATGGCTAAGAGCTGCTGCAGCTCAAGTCTGGCATATCTGATGCGTCTGCGTTTCAGCTGCTGTTGAGCAACAATTCGTTTGATGTCGTGCTCCAGCTTCCAGCATTGCTCCAGCCTATGATGTGCACATCTTAAGCTAGTAGTGTATGAACTCTGTCTTGTACAGCCTAGGCCGCAACACCTGCATGATGGGGTCTGTAGCTCAGGCTGCCACTAGTTCCTCTGTTTGCAGGGGCAGGTCAACCTTGACAAGCCAGCAGGTATGTGTTAGCGCAGACCTTTCCTTAAGCTGACAGTGTAACGACCATCCACTTGGCACTGGCACAGTGTCCCTCCACTTAACACACTGCGGCTTGGTGTAATGCAGGTGTGATTTATCGGGTGCCCCACCTTACTGGGGCAGGCCATATACTGCAAGTGGTGAACAGCCCGGATCCACAGGCAGTTGAAGCCGTCAAGGCAAGCCCATGCACGGCCACATGCCCCTGCCGACGCAATTCCTGACGACCTGTTTCCTGTGACCTGCAGGCCTGGCGCCGCAGTGCCGAGCAGGCGTGGTTGACACCGGGCCATCCAGGCTGGAGCATTGCACAGGACCCCATGGAGTTTGTCAGCAGCAGTGGAGGCTTGGGGGCTCCTGGCAGTGTTTCCCCTGCTCTGTCTGGGCATGATGCCATGGACGACTCACAGGTGTGTAGAACCCAAGAAGTGGTGCAAGTTTGCTTACGCAGATGCTGTCCCTTACGATAATGATGTCCCTTCTGATGCACGTGGCCTGTCTTGCATGCTGCTTCCCTGCTGTTGCTGCACTTGCAAAACGACAGCACTACACTTTTCCTTCATATTACCATCACCATCACCATTACCAATAAGATACGGGAGGGTGTCATCCCATCAGCACTGGATTCCAACCCTCCACTTTACCATACCATGCCATGCCATGTTGCACTTGCACCCATCCTGCATACCCAGCAGCTTGGTTTGTGCTTGCAGGCCTGCCTCATGCGGCGCACCAGTGCAGCCTCTTCACCGCTGCCACGGCTGGTGAACCCGCTGGCTGCCATGCAGCTTTCATTGGGGCTGCGGGCAGGAGCCGGCCTACTGGGTGGCAGCACCAACTCAGACCCAGCAGCATGCACAGGATCAGAGGCGGCAACTGCCCCTCACCACTCCCGCAGCTCTAGCTTGCGCAGGGTGGGCTCTGTGCGCAGCAACGGCTATGCCGGCAGCGATGGTCTGCAATACACAGTGTCAGAGGCAGGCATGGATCCCATGCTGCGCCATAGCCGGGTCAGCAACGGCAGCACTGGGGATATTCAGGCGAGGGAGCACCCTACGGGGGCCGCGGGCTATGGGCATGGTATGGATGCGCCGGGCCCTGCCGGCCTGCCCCCACTCAGTGAGTCGGCTTGATATTTGAAGAATGCATGCTGAATTAATGCATGTTGTAGTTCACCAGGCTATGGCCTGCGACATGGCTTGTGGCACTGAATTGTCAACTGCTGACTGAGTTATGATCCCCACCTGTGCACATCATTCATGGCTGAACAAGGTTTCCATCTCCCTTAGACGTCCAACTGCACTGCCGACGCTGCACCTGCACTGGCTGCCGAAGGGCTGTCAACAGGCCTGGAGGATTTGATGGCTTCCCACCACAACTTCCCAGATAACTCTTTCCTAAAGGGGTCAGGACGCCTGCGGAGGCTGTCAGCAGATGCCGTCGGGTTGAACTATCAGGTGGGCGAATGTTTGAACGCCTGAGCACTCTCACATCAGGCCACATCAGGAAGCAAGCGCAGCAAATGCGCCTCCAAGCCATGGCTCTGAGATATCACTTTCACCATGTGTGGCGTTATGCAGGTCCCTGGCTCTGCACCTCTCGGGGCAGCACCTTTACAGCCACTGGCCTCTTTGCAGCCCATGCAGCAAGGCATGCCTGGAATGGATAGTGTCGCTGGAATGTCCAGTGCGCTGCGTGAGGTGAGGGGGCTGCATGTACCCATCACATGTCTATACACAACACACTGCGCCTCGTATTCAGGCCCGTATTCTTGCCTGTGCACATGCATGCCCTACATGCATGGTATACATGCCCTACATACATGGCGCACATGACATGCATTCCTCAAGCTGTAATTGTTGAGCTCGTTGCTGAGGGCTCATATGGCATGCCCTGTGGGTTCTGGTGGGACACAGTGCTCCAAGCGGCCTCGTTCCAGTGCCCCTGCTGGACTTTTCTCCATGGACACCCCAATCGATGGCATGGATGTACCATTGCAGCGTGGCCAGCAAACCTTTGACCATCAAGAAAGTGGGTGTTCTCCTACAATGCTCTCCTACAGCTCTCAGGCTAGTGTAGATGCTTTCAAACCGCAGTGTGAATGACGCCGCTGCTGTCCTGATGCCGTGCAGGCCGCAGCCGTCACCTGCCCCAAAGTCAGCGTTCTCAGGAGGGCACCTTGGCACATGTGTTTGATGTGGATGCCTGCGACCCTGACTTCCTACTGGCCCTGGACGCCAGTGCCTTCGATGTCAAGGAGCTCACCTCCGCCATGCAGTACCATGGCAACCTCAACAGCCCAGGTGAGGGGCTGGGCCGCTTGCCCACTGTAGTTATCAGCAGCAGCACCAGGCAGCACCAGGCTGCACCAGGCAGCACCAGGCAGCACCAGGCAGCACCAGGCAGCACCAGGCAGCAGCAGTAGGCCTATCGTATTGAGAGGATGTTGTCACCTAGGGATGGCACAGCTGTACAATGCTAGCCTTCAACGCACCTCTGGCACTACAGCTCTGTCAGCATGTGCTGTCCAGGAGCGCACTTCAGTGAAGCTCTAAGTCTAGGCCTGGGCCTGGACCATGGACCGGAGCAGCATGGCGTTCCAGGCCTCCTGGGAAGTGCTGGTCAACACATGCAGCATGCAGTTCAGCAGGCCAGCAACAGCGGCTCGGTGCCTGGTCTGGAACCAGGACCAGGGCTGCAGCCGCGGGAGATGAGCTTCGCCCACTTCGCCATGGGTCAGGCAGCGCCGGACCCAGGCAGGGCAACCACTGGTGCACCCTTCCACCAGTTCCCTTTGTCAGACTCCTTCACCCAGACGCTGCGCCGCATGATGCACCACTTTGACGCTGAGGCGTGCAAACCAGAGCACACCATGCACCCGGGGGATGGGACGCCAGCAGCATGAGGATGCCCAATGTAGTGAGCAATGTGGGCCTCATGGGCCTGGCGTGGCGGCTGCACACAGCTGTCTTACTTTGGCAGTCCTGCAGGCTGTTTCTAGGTCACGTCTTGAGAATAGGCTGCTTGTGGTGTAACACCATCAGAAGCATCAATGCGCTGCAGGTATTGAGCTGTTCTAAATAATCGCACCAGGTAAGCCTCTATAGTGGCTGATGCGCTGTGCAGTCCTCCTGAGCAGTGGCGGCACAGAACAGCACACATGGCATGTTTGACAGGAAATGATATGTTTGCACAAACTCAGACACTTGTGGCGTGTCACTTAATGCCTGGCTGCTGGCCTTCATGGAGGCTTCCCCCCGAACATCTCCACAACATCTGACTGAGTCACACAACGGGCATCAGTTTGATGCTCATAGCAGCCAAGTGCAACACCGAATGGTGCCAAACCCCAATCAGCACTAGACCCTGCACAGGGTGCATCAGTTGCCTAGTTTGAGGAAATGCGCAACAAATGGCACATTTGACCAGCGCTCTTATTGGCCATGACAGTGTGCAGGCCAAACAGTATGAGAAGAGGTTCGATGGTGTGACACTTTGTCCATGTGTACATACCGGGTTCAATGTTGTTTATAATTACTGGCATTTACTGGTCAGACCACATTGTAAGAGCAAAGCTGTGCAAGCGCCCTAGAGATTTTGTCAGCTGACTGGCTATACATATACATGAATATGGATAAGAGGCCCTGTGGGTAGCGAATGAGCGGCTGCACCAACAAGTCAGTAACGCAGTGGCAGACGTGCAGCAGGTACAGGCAGACATGGAGCAAATGCAGGCAGCACACCAAGAGCTGCAGGGTAAGAATAAGTCAACGAACGTGTTCGCATGCAAACCCCTGGCAGCAGCTAGCAGCTGGTGCAGCCCCTGGGTTGCTCACCCCTTCAGGTGTCGCTGCAGCCGAGGAGCTACACACCATGTGGGGCCTTACAGAGTGGCCAGGTACTACAATAGGTTCTACTCACGAAGGGATCGCTCCAGCCTCGTGTGTCTCGAGCAAAACACGCCAGTGCGCTCAGCACAGTGCACGGTATCAATTAGACACGTCGCACCACTTAGCTGCCAGAGTTCTCTATCCGGAAATGCGTTACATGAATAGAACCCACGTGGCTGACAGCGCGTTTCCAATGGACGGAGAAAAGAGAAAAGAGATCGCCCATGTGCATGAATTCAAACGCGTTTCCAATGGACAGAGAAAAGAGAAAAGAGATGCATGGAAGTCCACTTTGCAGCCGCCGCCTACGCCTTCATTGATCTACACACGAGCTGTCTAGCAACATGGATAGCAGTAGCAGCAGCGGTTACAGCGGAAGTAGCAGCAGTAGAGCATGACCCGGTTTGTTTAACAAAGGGATAATGTTTAACAAATGTTTAACACGACCGCCAGGTCTCGCTCCGCAGTCGCGATGGAAGGCGAAGCAACCACGACCCCAATGTTCGAACCAATGCACACACGCAGCCTTCCCGCGAACCAAAGCTACACGCAGAGCTACAGCGCTCGGCTGGTGTTTCACTATGATGTACTTGGAGCAGGCCATGGCTGTGTGCTTGGGTTCTGGGGCTGGTTGGCTTTGGGGCTGGTTAGCTTTGGGGCTGGTTGGCTGTAGCTCCGGGGGCGATCTTTTCATATGGTATGGGAACAAGGACGCAATTGTCCCGTTAGCAGGGATGGTGGCAGGTATGATGGCGTCAAGCATCGCAGGCGCAAGTGCACAAAGTGCGCCGTGCAAGTCGGTCGTGCAAGTCAGTGGAGTTGTGCAAGTCAGGCTGCGGGGCTTATCAAGCTAACTAGTCAAGCACTCTCCGCACTAGCGGGACTAGCTAAGTATGCTCCTGTGCGATTGGGCCCCATAGCGTTGTTGAACAGCTTCCAACTGTCCTAATGTTTCTTGTATAGCGTCCTGCACTGCTCCGCGTTGAAATTGCGGTGCTCGTCAAACAACTGATGCGCCCTCAGCTGATGCGCCCTCAGCAACAACACGGACGAGGACCATCTGTCCTCTTCATCAGCTCCTGCGGCTTAGGTGGCGACGCAGAAGCGGCAACGGGACATTGGGGTGTCACGGCGATGCCCTGGAGAAACATGCTGTCGCCCAGCCTAACCCAGCTCTCACGGCGGCTCCGCTGCAAAAGGTCACATCTCTCGGTCACATCTCTTTTTCTCCTCGGGGGGGTCGGCCTGGAGGACGCTAGCGGAGAAAAAGAGATGAAATGGAGCTCACTCTAGGAGAGTTATTCGTCTCTATCTCCGCGCATTGGAAACGGGAGAGAAGAGATCCGGACCGTTGGCGGCAGTTAGAGGGACATGGGCTGGCGGCGATCTCTTTCTCTCCTTCTCTTTCTCTCTTTCTCTTCTCTTTTTCTCCGATCTCTTTTCTCTTTTCTCCGTGCATTGGAAACGCGCCCTGAGACGCAGCGTCGTTTTCATTACCAAGGGTAGATTTTCTGTTAGCTGGGGGCACCTGACCGGATGTCGAGTGTCAAATATGTCAAATGAAGTTGGCTGAACCCACGCCGCTCATCAAGGAGCGTACGGAACTGTGGCCTGTGCCTATCTCTGCTGCTACAGTTCTTCCAGCTAGACCCTTACACACATTATTCCCCTACTAATGGGTAGGAGCTGCGTTATCTGTAATCCGAACTGTGTGTCTGAGACCTAATTTCCTAACCCCAACCCCTTGCGAGGGTGGGGCGATCGATGTTGGCATGAAACACATGCTCTGATGTAAGCAACAGCTTAAGCACTGCCTAGTACGGACATGCTACTGCGGTACAGGATGCTGGGCTTGGGCCTTGGGTGCTCGGTCTCGCAGCTTCTTGAAGCCCAATGCTGGGTACTCCTTGCCCTTGACAGGAGGCGCTGCTCGTTTAGGCCACCTGCACAGCTCCAGTGGGCGCCACTTGCTCTCCCCTGCCCGTTGTAGGTTGAGGGCTGTGTTGCAGTCCCTATCGACCAATTTGCCAGTGTCCCCAGGGGTAGCCTGGTTCAGCTCAGGGCACCACATGAGGCCCCGCACTGGCGCCTCGAACCGCTTGCTCCAGGCTGACCGCAACAAGCGCTTCTGCACCTGACCTGGCTGGGGCTTCCAGCCTTCAAGCCTGGTGGGCTTGCTGCGGTCCAGCTCCGCCTCACAGGGCTGGGGGCTGTTCATAGCTGAGCTGACCCTGCTGGTGCGGAACTCATCCACTGTCACCACCTTGCCTGGCACCCTGTCTGTTGGCTTGCCGCTGTTGGGCCTCTCCACCACCTTGCGGCAGGCCTGCAGCACGGCCTTGGCCCCCCACCCACCCCGGGTGCCAATGCCTGTGTTGCCAAAGAACACCACCAGCTGCTTGCGGGTCCCCCACTGCTGTTGGGACACCATGGCTGCCGCCTCCTCCAACTGCATGGCACACAAGGCACACATGCGCATGACATCCTTGAAAGGATTGGGGACATGGCACCTAGCAGGGCACATGTGTGTGGGGCAGTCATCACCCCCTGGCCCCGCCCCTCCCCCTCTACCCTTGGCACTCCCACCTTCTTGAAATAGCGCTCCAGGACCTTCTCCTGCGCGCCATACAGCCTCATCTTCTGCTCAGCTCACTTGGGATGCAGGTATTCCCCCCACGCTGCATCCCAGGTGGCCAGGGTGACGGCCACCTGCCGCTGGATGGCCACCAGGGAGGTGCCTGCTGGGGTGGCTGCTGCCAGGTGCTGCAGCTCGAGCTTGACGTTGTCATTCCACCGCTGAGAGTTGCGGCGAGCCTGGATCAAGCCGTTGTCATGCTGCACCTGGCTTCTGGTCAGCTTGCTCTTGTAGAAGCTTTGCAAGCAGCCATCCTCATCCCACACCCTTGAAGCTGCACTGACTGCCTGGATGGCCCCAGGATCCAGCCCCATGCCCATCTGAGTGGCTGGGTCAAACTGAAACGCCGGCTCATCAGCCAGGCCACTGCCTATGTCAGCTGGTTGGCGCTTGTTGCTGCTGCTGCTGCTGTCAGAGGGGCCGGCTGCTGCGCTGCTGCCAAAAGGGTCTGCTGCTGGGCTGCTGCCAGAGGGGCCGGGTACCTTGGGTGTGGGCTGTTTGGGCTCATCCCTTGCCCTTCATCGCGCTCTGTAGGAGCGGACACTTCGCGACTGTCTCCACTCTCACGACTCTCATTCTCGTGACTTACAAGCGCATAGCATCCATTACAGTCCACAGATCAGGGAGTTGCCTTGGAGCTGCTCACCAATGCAAGGTGTCACTAAATGTAGTGAGATATGGCTACAAGGCAAAGCTGGGCAGCCACGAGTAGGCGGCATCTCAGGTGGTAACCCATTACATGATCGGAACCAGGCTAACAACGAACAAAGTCAGAGTCACATCAGCCCAGCAGCCAGGTATCAAGCAAGGGCATATCCATAGAAGCCATCATTAGGGATGAATTTTGTATGGAGTAGACAAACCATCCACGCACATGGCAGCGGCTTGAAGAAGTAGGTGGCATCTCAGTCATCTCAGGAACAAAGTCAGACATCTCACACCAGCCCAGCAGTCAGGTATTAAGCATGGGCATATCCATAGAAACCCTCATCAGGGGTGAACTTTTCTGGAGAAAGTAAGTAAACCCCCCACACATATGGTATACCGGCCGTCCCCTACAGTGTTGCCTGACCCAAGTGCGACCCACCCACAGCTGCAAGCACCAGACAGTGTTCCTGACGCCAGTGTGGCTGCTGCTCAGTTTGTTTGGCAACAGGCACCACCGTGTGTGCCGTGTGTCCCACCTCACAGCTGCCCAGCCGCCTGCAGCAGCAGCTGCATGACCTGCTGCTTGCTGAGCCCCATCACGCTGTCCAGGCTGCCCTCCAGTAGCTCCACATAGGGAGCCACCAGCGCATGCTCCACCTGCAGCGCACCCGCACAGCTCAGGCACTCCCCCTCAGCCAGCACCTGGTCCACCGTCTCCTCGGGAAGGGGCCTGAATGTGATGGTGGTGGTGTCCCTGCAGGTAGACCAGGCAGGGCGGGTGGCTTGTGGAGCAGGCAGCAGATGCTTGCAGGCAGCAAGGCACAGCCCGTATACAGCTGCAGTGTAGGGCAGGGGCAGGGACCCCTGAGCGAAGTTAGGCAACCATGGAGCATCAGCAGGCCAGCAACAGCGGTTTCAAACCAGGACCAGGGCTGCAGCCACGTAAGATGAGCTCTGCCCAGTTCGCTATGGGTCAGGCAGCACCTTCACTTGGACGCTGCGCAGTACGATGCACCATTCTGACGCTGAGGCCAGGGTGGGTGGGAGGCGTTGCAGGAGGGTTACAAAAGGTAGAGAAGCCAGGCAGGCGCAACATCACTGTCCCCTCGCCTAACAGGCTGATGATTGTGGATGAGTTCCGCAATATCCGTGTCAGCTTAGCTGTGCATGCCCCCAAGCCCTGTGAGCTGCACATGCCACAAGACCAGCCCAGGCCAGGAGACTGGGTGCTCCCAGCAGGCCAGTCGACCCTGCTGCTGCTGCACCCAGCCTGGAGCTAGCAGCATGGCAAGCCGATGCGGGGCCGGATGTGATGCCATGAGGTGCTGCCCCGCCCCACTCCCCTGGCCAGGCCCAGCCCCGGCCCCAGGGACTCCCTGCCCACCCCCCCAACCTGTTGCACCTGGTCCAGTGGCACCGCCCGAGGCCCCCCCATGAGGCAGGTGGCTAGACCCAGGACGCCAACGCCTGCCTCAACTGGCAGCACATTGGGGACAGTGTGCAACGCCCCCTGGAGATGTGCAGCTGGAAGGGCCTCGAAGCTCTGCCTGCCCCTGGCAAGGAGTACCAGCAGGGCTACAAGCGGGTCAATGACCGGCCGCTCAAGGCCAGGCAGAGGCTGGACTGGGCCACAGAGTAATGGCGAGACATCAAGCGGCTTTTCTCGCAACCACCCACAGGGTCTATAGGCCACCCACAGGGCCTACCTTCAGTCAAGCTGAAGCAAGCCTTAGAAGCATGAAGCTCTCAGCTTGGAGAGAAGCCCTGTGATCAGCACATGATTCCCCTACTAATGGGTAGGAGCTGCGTTATCTGTAATCCGAACTGTGTGGCTGAGACAAAGAGCCGGTACCAATACCTAACTTCCTACCCCCACCCCCTGGTGTGCACATGTTAGCTGCAGATGCCTCTATGGTTGAAAAGGGCATCTAGCTGCTGACCCTGCTTGACCCCCCACTTGGCTTTGCACATGCTATTCAATACTCAATGAGTGGGTGAAGGCGGCAAGGGGTGGTCAGGGAAGGCAGGTGGCAACACCGAGGGCCAAGTGAGGGGCGGCAAGAGGTGGTCAAGCCCTGTGGTCAGGGGAACGGAACGTGCCACCAAGGTTTGAGGCTCTTGCTGTTAAGGGTTATCCAGGGTTGGAGAGGGGAGATGTGCGGAGCAGGCATACAGGGGTAAGCTGGCTGGGCTGTGCGCTGACCTGCAAACAGCGCATGGCTACAGCCCAGGCAAGGCGCATGGCAAGGCAACGGGAGGAAAGGATGTTGGCCGGCTCTTGCTAGCGTGTGCGCCCAGCAACTTCACCACCCGGCGGCCGCTCTAGCAGCCTCCCACCCCATTGCTTGCGGTAGCAGGGTGACTAGGCAACCCCCCCGGCACCACCCTCCTCCCTCCAACTGCCAGTGAGGGTGTAGTCTATCTTTCCCTCCCTGGGCTAGTCAAACCCCAGCTGCACCCATCTGGACTGCATTGGCTACGGGTGCGCTGCTGGTGTGCATGGTAGCCACTGCCTGCACTGCCATGGTGAGGCGCATTGCTGGGTGTCGCTCCGCTCACACTGCAGCAAACTCCTGGCGGCTGGCAAGGTCGGTGCACAACACGCCGCCCACTGTGGAAGGAGGGGACCGGGCATACCCAGCAATGAACTCCCGCGCCTCCGCCTGCAACGCAGTGATGTGGCGGCACACTGGTGCCATGCAGCCTGCACACATGCAAAGCATGTTGGTAGGCCCCCCTTACTTGTGCTGCACAGCGGCATATGCCATGTGATGATGGTGGTGATGGCAGCTGCCTCACCTCAGACTCTGGTTTTTCCAGCACCCTGCCCTCATGCACCACCACCTGCAGCAGTGCCACATGAGACACAACTTGAGTCATCGTGTTTGACACCATACACATGCGTGGTGTGTGCATGCATGTGAGTGAGGGGTGGCTCTGGGCTCGTGCCAGAGGGGACGACCCAAACTGTTTGATGCCCAGTGTGTGACCTCACCTGGTCGCAAGTTAGCAAGTAGCCCATCGTGACATCCTCATGGGCAGCCTGCATCTTGGCGATGATGGCCCTGCACACCTGGTCGTCAGGCTGCACATGTTGAGGCTGCTGGGTGCAGGGGCCAGGCGCCAGCAAGCAGCCCAAATGGTGGTGGCCTGTCACTGTCAACAGCTGCGACAGCTGCAACCCCACCAGACCACCACAGGTCCAAGCACGGAGGTGCTGGCATGAAGTGCTGAAATGGCCCCAACGTCTTACTCTGCTTTTGCTTTGGCTAGGGAGGCCACCAAGATTGCAGGTTCAGGGTCCCGGATGGATTTCTCATTAATCTTTGCAGCTCGCACCGTGAAGCAGCTGCCATGGGGGGCCAGCAGCTCGTGCAGGATCTGCCTCCTGCTCGCAGACTCACTGCAATGCACAGCCCCAGGCAGGCCCAGGCAGGTTGGGTATGTTCAGCTTGAGTGATGGATTGGGAGGTGGTGGGATGCCCTGACCCACAACCGCTGCTGTGCCACGGTGCACCCCATAGGGTTTGGCTGCCATGCAGCTGGATTGGGATGAGGCTGCAGTGTCCAAGTAGCGCTGGGGTCAACGCATGAAGCCGGTGGGGTTCATTCACAAAGCTGATCTTGGTGATGGGTGGAGGGATGACTCAGTGCGGCTGGCGTACCACAAGGTGCTGAGAAGGCTCAATGGTGCTGGGAGATGAGCAGCACACCAACCAGTTCAGCTCCACAGTGGACAAACCCAGCCTGATGAGGACCTTTTGGACAAATGCAAAGCCACCAGGCCTGAGGCATGAAAGGCTCCAGCAGATGAGGTGATTCCCCGTCTTGTTCCCCGGCCTGGTGCCAGCGCATATTTAGGCTAGTCCAAGGGCTGATGCAATGACTTCCGCCCTTTTGACAGCCAAATCCCACAGCCCCCATGCAGCAAGCCAACCACACAGACGGCAGCCCCAAAGCCTGGGCCCAGCACACCCTGCCAGCCAAACACAGCAAGCGCAACAAGGCTAAGGAGGCAACCAAGCTCACCCAGCCCACCCAAGGGCTATGACTAGGGCTAGGGCACGGCATCCAAGCCCAGACCTGCACCACAGCCTGGCAGGTGGGTGGGTTGAGGCTGTAATGCAGCACCAAACATGCAGTGCATTGGCAAGAGCAAGTGGTGCCCATTGAAGCTGTGCTGGTGGCCGAGGCAGATAAAGCTGCCTGCCAAGGGCAAGGCCCAGCAGAAGCCGCAGAAGCAGGAGCCGCCACAGCAGCAGAAGCTTGTATGACAGTGGTGTGTACGTTAGTTGAGACTGTGTCAGCTTCCATTGCTGCATGTCTGTCTTGCCAGATGGGCTAGCGGCCTCCTTGGAGGTCAGGCAGTAGCATAGAGGTTGGCACCCGCAGTCACAGGGGCGGTACGATACAGTATGGTGGGTTCTGTGATTGTCTGATAAGGCCGTGCAGTTGCAGAAGAAAAGATAGCAGCAGCCGGGGACACGCCTTAAATGACAAGCGTTCGATGTTTGCGTCATAACTGTGGTGCCGACATCGAAACTAACCTGCCGAGGATGATCCTGGGTCTCGTTGACAGAAAATCAGCAAACTTTGCCTCTAGACTCGCAGCGACTGAGGCCATCTGGACAGTACAATGTGTCCTCTGCCTCACAGCTGGTATGCAAGGGTTACAAGCTACCTGCCTGACAGCAGGTTGTGATAACCGTCCAACTTACTGCCTTGGACATGGGACATTGTTTGACATTTGACACGTTTGCTGTAAAGGCTGCTGCTAGTGTGCCTACTGCCCACTACATCTCGGCCATTCTGGTGTGTGCGCCACACATCCCCTTTGTGAGGGGTTTGGTATCTTGTTTTCTTGGATTGTCGTGAAGCCATCACAAATATTGAGAATTGCTTGCATTTACAAAACAAAAACCGTCGCGGCCGTTACTAGTATATAACTATGGTTGAGCCTAGCAAGCCAACAGTCTAGCAAGGGACAGTACAATTAGCCAAGCATGCAAAAACGGAAAATACGTTGGACACACAACGGAGGAATAAGGACGTCCACTATTGGTTAGTGTTAACAATCCGGAGTCAGCTGAGATATAGGAGGCTCAACCAACAAAATATTCCTAGACGTTGTCTGCTGCCCACAGCACCTTGACCCTCACTAGGACCTACATCAAAGCGGACCTCTAGGGCTTATAGTGGAGTGGACCACTAGTGACCACTACAAAACGGTGTCGTCTGTGTGGAGTTATGTCATGGCATGGGCGCCTACCACCTACACCATTGCCTGACCCCTGTGACAGGGCTGTAGCTTAGAGTTGGCATGACAAACATGTGCTGATTGCAAGCTGACAACAGCTCAAGGGAGGGGGCACATCACTACTGAGCTACAATAGGCTGCTGCTGCTGCTGCTGGGCCTTGGGTGGCTCGTCTCGCAGCTGCTTGTAGCCCAGCTCAGGGTGCTCCTTGCCCTTGGCTGGCAGAGCTTGAAGGTCTGGCCACCATCACAGCTCCAGTAGGTGCCACCTGCTGTCCCCAATGCGCTGCATGTTCAGCGCTGCATTGCAGTCCCTGGCCAGGCTGTGGTGCTGGCTAGGCTTTGGCAGCCTTGCCCTTGGCCTTGCCTTGCTGCGCTTGGCTGGTGGGGAGTGCTGGGCCCTGGGTCTGAGTTTGCTGGCTGTGTGGTTGCCTGGCTGTTGCATGGGGGCTGTGGCAGGATGCAGGGGGCACTACTGGGCACCACATCAGGCCCCGCACTGGCTGGCCACGCTGCTGGCTTCATGCTGGATGCAGCAGGCGGTGGTCCACATGCCCTGCTGGGGGCTTCCAGTCTGCAGGCCTGGTGGCAATGCATTTGTTTAGCTTGCTCTTACAAAGCTGCTAGCCATTCACTGCCGTGTCACTTTTCCAGATACCCTTCCTCGACCCACTGACTCTCAACGTGTTTCCCTCCTCTCTCCACCTTTCTAGCCCTCCTTGTTCAAACCTTCTGTGCCTCTAGCTCCTTCGCTTCTTGAGGTCTCTCCTACTTCTCCTTTAGCTCCCTTCCCCTTAAAACTATGGTTTCTCTTACTTCTAGGTTCTTCCCCTAGGTTTTACACCTTTCACCTCTTAGTCCTTTTCTCAGTCTTTTACCTTTGGGGGTTGGCTTGTATCCACCCAAGCCCTGCCTCCTTTGTTTAACACTCCTACAAATTAATCCCTGCGTCCATCCCTGCGTGTTGACCGACCTTGTCGGATCGGGCTGAAATTTTGATAGATGGTACTTTACAGAATATAAAACATACTTTTCAGGAAAAATATTTTAAAAAAATCAAAGGCGGCTGCGCTGTGACCCTGTGACTAGAGTGCAGGGATAAGTGCAGGGATAGGTTGCGGGCCACAACGCAACAGCTTTTGAATTTTTCCAAGAAAATTTCTTGAAAAATATGTTTTATTTTCTGAAAACTGCCATCTATCAAATTTTCAGCCCGATCGGACAAGGTCGGTAGAACGCAGGGACAAACGCAGGGACTAAATTGTAGGAGTGAACAACTACTACTACTGCCGAGCTGAGCCGGCTGGTGCAGAACTCATCCACTAGCACCATCCTGCCCTGCCGCTGGTCTTTGCCCCTGGGCCAGCACACCACCTTGCAGCAGGCCTGCAACACTGCATCAGCACCCCAGCCTCCCTGGGTGCCAATGCCAGCTGCGCCGAAGAAGACCATCAGCTGCTTGGTATGCCCATGGCGCTCCATGGACACCTCCGCCATGTCCTCCCCCAACTGCAGCCATGCACACAAGGCACACACATGGTGCCTGACATTGGTGCCTGCCTCCCAGGACCCACCTGCCCCAGACTCCCACCTGCACCAGGGACCAGGATGCGGTGTGGGAGGTGTACCTGGACCCCATGTGAACTATGTTGTTTATAGTTGGCTTGTGAATTATGTAATGGATATCACTGCCGCCCCACTCCGGTTGCCGGCCCTCCGGTGGGCCTCCTGATGCACCCCCCACTCTGCTACAATGGTGTTGCTCAGTCCCTGTGATGTCCCCCCAAAAAAGCGCATTGGGGAGAGCGTGCATCGCCCCCTGGAGCTGTGCAGCTATGAGGGCCTGAAGGCTTTGCCCCCAATTGGCAAGGAGTACCAGCAGGGCTACAAGCGGGTCAATGACCGGCTGCCCAAGGCAAGGCAGCGGCTGCACTGGGCTGCAGAGTACCGCTGAGGCATTGATGGCCGGTCCCGCAACAATGCATAGGCCCTAGTGGTTAACACCGGCTGTTAGCCTTACAATTTAAGCTGTTACATTTAAGCTGTACATTTAAGCTGTTAGTTCTGATGAGGTGCCCAGTGGTCAAGGGGGGTTAGCCCCAGGAAAGAGTGCCACCGATGTGGGGTTTGTAGTCATCAAGGGTGCGACCGAGGATGCTTCAACATTGATTGGAGTAGCTGAGCGAGGTTACCCACAGTCGAGCATGTTGTTCCTTGTTGAATGAGTTTTGTTTGACTGACTTGTCCTTGGCTGCCTGGGTAACGCCGGGGTCAATACCCACCCCCATCTGTGTGGCTGGGTCAAACACAGACTTACGCTGCTCAGCTAGGGCCTTGCCCATGTGGGGGAGTCCCAGCACATGGGCCTCTTCTGCTGCACCTGCGGCTGCCTCTGGGCCCACAGCGACCAGCTGGAGTCGGCACCACCCCACCCTGCTCCAGCAGCCAGCTGACGTCCAGCCCGCACACCATGCGGCGCACATAGGTGCACTGCCGCTTTGACCAGGCTGGCAGGTGCCCACCCTCCATTGTTACAAGCAGACATTGTTACAAGCAGTCATACTCAGATAAGCCAAAAGCTCACTTTGGTCGGTGACCCCCAACTCCCTTAGCCGATTTCAGGACCAGGGCCATGCAGTCAGTCACACAACTCCACACCATGACCGAATTTGGACTCGGCTCCTCTGAGAGTTATACTCCCCTACATGCCATCCACCTGCGTGCAAAGTTTTATAGCTCAACTGCCACCCCACAGCGGTGCTCTGGGAGGGGTGGGCTGGGAGGGGTGGGCTAGGAGGGGGTGGGCTTGGGGAGGGGGCGAGGGAAAGGGCTGGGAGGTGGTGGTCAGGCTCAATGAGGTGGGCTCCTGCAATGATGGGTAAAGGGGGGGCGGGCATGGTGGGTCGATGCATACCATGTGCCTAGTGAACATGATGTAACTTTGAAAGTGTCAAACGGATTGAGGCCTGGGCTATCTAATGTGCGATTTATTTCAAGAGATCCGCCAATGAGTCAAGAACAAACATCACGTATCGCTTTTTCTATGGGTGCAGCGGGTGCAACACAGTGGAGGACACAGTGGAGGAGGGGGGGGTGTAAGCCGGTGATACCTTTGTGTGCGCCGACCCAAATGGTGTGTTCGGCGAAAGCGAATACGCCCAGATGTTTCAATCACCCCGTCAAGGTGCCCTGCACGCCCGGCAGACATCGCGTTGGGTGTTGGCCGGACATTCCATTTGTGCACAATCAGCTCACTACGCTAGGTAGATGGGGTCACAGCGATGTGGCTCACCGTGCCAAGGAGACCCGTCTCGCCGATGTGATTTGTTCGCGGGCACATGTGGCAGTACGCGAGCAGAGACTCCAATGGCTAGCGCTGATGATCAGATTACGCGGACAAAACCACCAATGCCAATGTGATAAACGCTATTGGAAACAGTACAGTATTGAGAGAGTACTTGCATGAAGATTACCAACCCCATGTTGGGAACACCTGACTCCAGCTGCTTCCCGACGTGGTCCACCATGTTGGTGTCAGACAGGTGGCGGGGGATTGCTGCGAGGCGGGCGCGGAGGTCGGAGTGCGCGGCAAGCACGGCAGCCACTGCCGCGTTTGGCTGAGTGTTCGCGCCGTTTCCGGGCGGGCCGCGGCACAGCTGCAGGTACAGGTTCCTGCAGCTCAGGTCCGGGATGGCTGCCTGGGAGACAGGGATGTCTGTGTACACGGGCTGGTCGTGCGGGCCCAGCGGGTCGGCTACGCGAATGGTAAACAAGCCGCGCACGAGTAAGCCCAGCCCAAGGCTGGCGAGCACCCCACGCTCGCTGCAGGCCTCCACGCGTGGCTGCACAGCTTTGTCCAGGAAGGCATCCCAAAGCTCTTGCGGGAGGTGGTCGGTGAGGTGGGCTATCTTACACTTCCTGCCGTGGTGTGTGTTGTCCCTATCGCGGGCAGTGCGGGCCTCTCCGGAGGTCTTTCTATAGCGCTCCGCTTCGGTGAGGTCTGGCTGTAGTGCCTCGTCGCGGTCCTCAATGTCACTGCCTAGGTCCTCCGGCACTGGCCTAGGCACGGTCCGCCTTTTTTTCCTAGCCATTGAAATCAAGAGCGTGAAGCCGTCACAAATACTAGAAAATTGTCAGGTTTACCGTACTCTCCCTTTTGATTCCCTATCCCGAATCGTTTTTTGTCCTTCGGGAAACCGGGAATGATTAAACAATGTATTTCTCTGGTCTTTCGGGAAGTAGTCAAACAATTAGTTGACCTTGACGAAAGTGCCAGCAATGGACCAGTTTGTGGTCCGGGGCATCAGTGCCGCCGACGCAGCTGATAATCTGCACCGCGAGCTCCTTATGCACGATGAACAATGCTTCCAAATGTCTCTTGATCGTCAAGCGGCAATTATTGAGAAGCGACTACCTAGGACCACTAATTTTAGGCCTTCTCCACGCCTTAATCTTGCCGCATCGCCCAGCACACCTCCTGCTCTCGCACGCACCGGCAAAGCGTATGAGAACTGGTAGCAAACTGCTAGGATTCAGCCCACCCTGGGCTGGGCCAGAGGGAGGCGGGCCAGGCTGGGGCAAAGGCTAGTGCGGCGGGCCAGGCCGGGGTGGCAACAAGGGTGGCTGCTTTGCCCAGGGCAAGGTCGAGGGAGGTGGGCCAGGCTGGGGCAAAGGCTGAGGTTACAGGACAGGCAAAGGGTGGCAACCAGGCTGGCAACCATGTCAAGGGGGGAGGCGACTGGTCATACACGGTCAGCCGGCCAAGGCGGGGTGCTTTGGCCAAGGCAACAGAATGGGTGGCGGCAGGAGTACGCAAGTCTGAATGCTCCAAGGCAGATGATAAGATATGCCGCCACTGCCAGCAGCGGCAGGAGGACCACGACTGTATTAGCGAGGTTCAGTGCCCCATGTGACGTGGTCAGGTGATAAGGAGAGGCCACGACAGTAGATCACTATGTGGATCATATGATTTTGATGCGAGATTAATGGAGTGGGAGGCTTGATTATTTCTATGCACGAAGACGTTCTCAAAACTAACTTTAGACGTACTTTGGCCATCGGGGAATTTGAAACAATGAAAAATATGGCTCGGGAATAATATTTTAATTATAGTTTCCGAGGCCTCGGGAATCAAAAGGGATAGTACGGTAGTCGTTACCTTTATATCTACCTATATTTATAACGTTAGTTGATTCTATCGTTATGCTTAGGAGCCTAACAGTCTACCGACGAGTAAGCGCACAGTGATCATATGACCTTGGATGACCTTGGATGACCCTGATGTGGGGATGTTGGCCTTGATGCGTAGCTCCTCTACCAGCATATTGAATACAACGAATGCCGCTTAAGCCACTTAACAACGCCTGCATTTCCATGTTGTAGCTCTACGACGGCTTATGGTACCAAGCTTCAAGGTATCAAGCTTAACAACGATTACATAATGTAATCTGATGTAGGCCAGCGTCACTATTTGATCAAGGGTCTCCAACTTTGTGCTTTATAAACATTGATTTAGCAGCGGTAGTCTTCGAACGACACCATGTACTTTACACCAATGGCACAGGCCTTTCTTAGCCCCTTCTAAATCATGTCAGCCTGCTGCCACACATTCATGTAGAACATCCTGCACTTGCTTGCAAGTCATTTCAATTAAACCGACTGCACAAGGCTGGCCGCAAGGGGCACACTAAAAAATGTGTCTTGTCATTCTAGACAGGTTTATCATTGGCTACATGCAAGATGCATGGCACATCTGCATTGTGCTGTCTAGTCTGTATCAAGCTGTGGAACAATGACCACAGGGCGCTCGGGTACTCGATACAGCACATGCAACTAGGACCCAGCAGCCATGCCAAAGCACATGAGGCTGTATGCCATTGTGCTCTGCCACTCAGATGATGGTTTCTACTTAGTCCACGTCATGTGCACAGTTTTTCACGTGAGTAGGTAGTCAGTCATAAGGCTGAAACAGCTGTTGATGCAGTGTAGCAGCAACCCACTCCCAACTCATGCAGAAACACTGGCCCTCCTCCAAGCGTTCATTTCTAAGTACAGCTTGTATGCAGTGCATAGCTACTCTGTTGCCATAGCATCCATTGCTGGGCATGCAGCTTGCCCTGGTCAAGACGGCCTTGCATGGCCACTGCAGCTGGTTGCGCAGTGCTGGTGCTACTGCATGCAGCTGCTGCGTTGGCACTGCCACATGCACTCACATAATCAGAGAAGGCCCACTCTCACCATCACGTGCGACAGAACGAGTGAACGGCTGGTTACGCTTGTTTCTGCGCAGTGTCTTGTCTGGGTGCACCACCTGGTGGTCCTTCAGCAGGGTGGGCTTCCACTTTGCGCGCATGTCACCCATGCCCAGCTGGCCGGAGTCGCCTCGCCCCCACAGGAACAGTTCCCCAGCAGTGGTGATGGCGCAGGAGTGCTCATCCCCGGCTTGCACAGCCACCACATTGGGGATGCGGGGGACGGGCGTGAAAAGGCAGCGAGATGAGCGATCACCATGGCCCAACTGCCCGTATGCATTGCAACCTGCAGGCAAGCATGCAGTGGAAACTGCATGTTAAGCTGACATCGAATGTTGAGATGTTGATGCAATGCTACTGAGTGAGGGCAAGCAGTTGTTGGGTGGCTGGGATTGCAGTTGCTCTCCCATGTCTTAAGAGTCCAATGTGTGCATGCTTGCACTCACAAGAGGGAGTGTGCACATATGTTACTCACCAGCAGTGCGGACCTCCAAGGAGCCCTGGTTGCTGAACAAAGCCACACTGTGCGCAGCGCCACAGGCCAGCTGCACCACTCGCAGACACGGCTGCCCCTCTTCGGGAAGGGCAAGGGGAACACGGGTGGGCTTCCACCGGTCCTGTAGGTCACCTGTGCCCAGCTGGCCCATTGAGTTGGCCCCAAAGGACAGGATTGCACCACCCACTGTCAGCGCAATGCTGTGGTGCGCCCCAGCAGAAATGGCAGTGACCCTGCAAGGGGGCAACATCCAATAAAGGTATCAGAGGCATACTTTGACATGCATGCCTAATGCATCTATTGTAGTTCACATGTGGTTGGAGTGTGATCATTTTGCGCAGTGAGCTACTAACCTGTTGTCAGGAGACAGCGATGCCGGATCCAATCTGCTGATCTTCTGGGCGCTGGGCATGGTGATTGGGTTGTTGGCGGGCATCATAGCAGCAATGTGCTGCAACTGACTGTGGCCCAGCTGACCATGGCTTCCATCTCCCCAAGTAAACAGGGATCCATCTGACGCCAGTGCCAAAGAATGTGCACTGCCTGCTGCTGCTGACACAATTCGGTAGCCCCTGCAGCAGCCCGGAAGCATGCCAAATCCATCAGTGGCATGCCTGCTGACGTGAGTATACTGTTGATCATGTCATGCTTCTGACTCACTCACCCAAGGTGCAAGACCATCTGCAGGCGGCTGCCATCCACCAGGGTGTTTGTACCCAGCTGGCCATGCCGGTTGCGACCACAGCTCCACAGTGTGCCTGTCTCCGCAATGGCCAGGGTGTGATTGGCGCCGCATGCCACAGACACCACTCGCATGTGAGGGCTGGAGCACTGGCGGGGCAGCGCTAGCTCAATGGGGCTCCATCTGCCAAGCCCCAACTCGCCATTGCAGCCCAGTCCCCAGCTGTAAAGCTCTCCCTTGCGAGAAATAGAGGTTGAGTGGTGAGCCCCACATGCCACTACAGCAGGCATGGTCTCCTCCTCCAGTTCGCTGTTGTCCTGACAGGACTTGAAACCCAGGCTGACAACCACAGGTGCCTTCTGGCTGACAAAGTGGTCATTGCCCAACTGACCATGGAAGCCTGCAATGCCATAGGCGACATTTGCATGTGTGAGATGAGGAGCGTTGAGGTTTGAAGCATGTGGCGTCTCCACATACACAATGGCAAAATCATACCTCGTCCAAACATGTGAAGGCTGTGCCGCGCCCCTGGTATTGTACTTGGAACAAGCAATGCTGAGGTGTGGTAGGCTCCACATGCCACTGAAGTGGCCTACATGGCAGAACACAGACCAGCAAGTAAGCTACACAATAGTGTGTGTAAAAGAGACTACAATGGTCATGACCTTCAGCACCCAGCTTAAAGACAATGCCACATGCACCACGCACCTGGGCAGCTGCCTGAGACTGACATGTGACGTACTGGAGGAGCATGACATATGACTCACTTTCCCTGCGCAGATGACATATACAGGCACTGATTAGCTAGCTGGTCCACATCCGCTTCGCTGCTTGCAAGAGATGCCACTTGCATCGCCACTGACTTTTTGTTTGGTCTCAAACCCCGTGCTCTTGGTACCAGCTTCAGCTTTTGCTTCGCAATCTTCTCAATCAGCTTGTTGTGTCGAAAGTGAGAGCAAGTGGACTCCAGCATGCCAAGCTGAGGAGGAGTGCATTGCCGAAGAATAACCTCAACAAGCTGCAGCAAGGTAAGCAACGGCAATCTGTCAGGACAAGAGCAAAGAAGGGGTTTCTGCCTTGGCAGCCATAAGTCAGCTTGCACCAGCGTACCTCCTCAGGCAACACACCCCAGAGGCCACAGCGGTCTGTGTCGCGGAAGGACGCCAGCCCCGTTGCGGCTGTGCTGAATGACAACTGGAATGTGGAAGCTACAGACGGCTTGTCGTCGGTCAGTGCTAAGCTGGGTGGCCCGCATGACGAAGGCTGCTGGCTGCACTGTCCCGCCAGCAGGTTGATGCTGTGGGGCTGCGACACCTCCGTGCTGGCTGCAGAGGCTGGTGACCAAAAGGGAGTCTTGTAGGCAAGCCGCTTTGACCGGCGGGGTGAGGACGTGCTGCCATCGTCGTCCTGTCTGTCGGTGCCTTGAGGGCTGGAGCCGGAACAGCTAGTCCGTACTTTCTTCATGGCCTACATCAGCAACAGACAATACGCAGGCTGGCCTCATTGAGCAGCCTCGGTAGCTGCTTTGACCCGACCCAGCATCAGCGCTTTCTGTTCCCGCAGAGCCATGCCAGCCGCAAGACCCCTGGACTCGGCGCTTGGACAATTAAGACGCGCAACAGCTGCTACGATTCGAGCTATCCCTTTCTGCAGCTGCAGCCCGGCCAGTTCAGAGAAGCTTTTACACCAACCTCAAACACTTTGTTCACCAACAAAGGTATCGAGCTGCTTGACGTGAGGCTCCGCGAAATGGACTGTGGCTCTTGCAAGGTTCTTGATACGCTGCGGACTGGCAAGGGGGTTGCGTGCGAGATGTGCGCTGGACTGTATGCTGGGGTGTGCGGAACACTGAGGAAAGCTGGCGATATATGTTTGCCAGAGCGGGGCCTGAATTGCTTGTGGAATTGTCACACAAGACCAGCGGCCAAAACGCGACGGAAAAAAGCCGCTAGCGAATATATGGTGCGTATCTGCAGGGTCCCGCCACCACTACGAGAGCGTGTTCAGAGAGCGTTGCGTTGGTGCGAGGCATGCATTTACAATCCAGGTACTGCAGCGCATACCTGGATGTGTCGCAATGCAATCGGAGTGCTGCGCGAGTGAATGACACTGCTACAGAGCCGTGATCGTGCACCAGAATTGCAAAGCACGTTGGTGCGGAAAAGTTGGTTGTGAGATGCAAGCCGCGGCATGCGACGAATGAAATTTTGTCCACATTGACAAATGACTACAGCTTGCTGACAAACGCTGTTATGAGGGCTGCTATGTGTGCGCACCGTAGCGACGTAGGTTGACAACATTCACCCCATTATATACATGTGGCCCATCACAGCCCTGCTAGAGCTGCCGTTGTCTATGTCTTTAACATATATGTCAATCGTTCACAAATTGCATACTAGCTTTGTAAGCATAGGTCTGGTGCCATAAAGTGAAATTCACGGCACTGCTGTCGTAGAGGATTGTAAAGTAAATTCTGACCATTGTCATCATTGACAACATCAGCATTATCCACCATTGTCTTGGGGATTGGCGCGACAGAAGGAATGTCCAGCCCTGGTGCACCCAGACACAGCTTTATCAATGGAGCACTCCACCGGCGTGTGCCCTGTTGGGCAGTGCCCAGAGCTTGAGAGTCGTAGCCTCACCCTGGCTTGCACAGCCACATGCTCCACTCCCTTCACTGCCTGAACTGCTGCCGCAGCTCTGCCTGCCCCTGCCTGACGGGCCCCTGCCCATCTTTAGTCCATGGATGCGCCTGCCCAGCAGCCACTGCACCACCTGCACCACCAAGGCAGGCACACATGGCTGCAGCACTGCACAGCGGAGGCTCTTGCCCTCCAGACCCCGTCATTATCCTCCAGACCCCGTCATTTCCCTCCAGACCCCGTCATTTCCCTCCAGACCCGTTGCCCTCTGCGCCAGTGCAGTTGAGCCTGATCACCCTCACCTGCTGTACAGTCAGGGCCTTCAGCAGCCGTGGCCCCAAAGCCCCACTGCCACTACCGCCAGCGCTGGCCTGCAGCTGCAGCCACACGGGCCGCCCACCTGCCAGTGCCCGTCTGGTCTTGAAGGGCAGCAGGGGCAGGGGGTCGCCTGCAGGCCACCAGGACAGGCAGCTAGTGGGAGGGTGCTTGCACGCAAGGGGTTCAGGGTGGGGAAGGTTGTGGCCCTGCCCTGACCTGCCTGCCTGCCTTGCACCAGATGATGCTCGCTATGGCACTGTCGAGTCAAGCCTGCTATGGCCACCACTACTGCACTTGCTGAGCTGCTGGCAGGACTGCTGCTGTTGATGCTGCCAGACACACCATCCATGGCATCCATGGTATTGTCAGTCACCACATGTGCCAGCCTTGGTCACACCATGCAAGCCCTTGGCCACACACTGACCTACCTGTTGTCCCTGTGCCTGCATGATCAGGGTCCTTGCCAGGAGCTCCTCCATGCTGCCCTACCCCTCCTTGAACTCACTCATTGCTAGCCGGCAGAACTGAGCATGGGGCAGCAGCAGCGGGGGTGGGGCCTCTGGGGGCACCCGCCTCAGGCGTCTGGGTCTAGGCTGGGCGCTGTGTAAGGGTGCGGGGTACAGCTGGCTGGCCAGGTCAACCCATAGGCGGGGCTCTTGGCCAAGACCACGCCAGGACCTGCTCAGGCCGTGACAGCAGCAGCGGCAGCAGCAGCAATAACAGCAGCAGCGGGGGCAGCGGGGGCAGCAGCAGTGCTGCATGTGCTTTGCTGCACGCAATGCCTGCACAACCTGGTGTGCGGAAGGCTGTGGCCCTTATCCTGTATTCTGCCACTAGGGCCCTGCTGCTGGTGAGGTGCTGCTGGGCCTGGCAGGCTGACCTGCACACCATCAGGCAGGCCGCCAGCGCCACTGGATCCAGTAGAGCAAACACCTGTAGCAGCACCTCGTCTGGGAGGGGCAGGTCAAACATGCAGCTGGGAGCCCCCTCCTCCTCCTCATCCGCCTCCTGCTCCTCCTGATGCCTGCTGTCCTGCCGAGCTGCTGTGTTGTGGTCGCCTGCAGCACAGGCAAAAGCCCAGCGGAGCACAAAGGGTGCGGCCACCCCTTGTTCCCCTTCCCCATTCATCGCCTCTTTTTACGCCGCTGTGTTGCTGCTGGGCCACGCTCATGTGTGATCTGGGTGTGGCAGCTAATGACACCTGTACCTAGCTGATGACGCCTGTGGCATCCTGAGTTACCGATACCATATAAAGATTGAGTGAGATAGCGTACACCTCATCCGAGCATTATAGACGTACACCTCATCCCACCTCATCCCCTCCTGGCCCACCTGCCCTGGTCTTCCAGCACCTGGTATCTTCCTGCCCGCACTTTTATCAACTAGCTAGCTAGGGCAGCGTTGTCTGAATGCCTGACCCAATTTAACTCATTTTGCTTCCCTTACCCACCTGCCCTCCTGCCAGCGCGGTGCAGCCTCAGCTTGACCTGCTTATGTTCAGCTGCTATCAGGGACCTGCAGGGCAGCCCAGCACCGCTCCAATTGCTCATATTGGTATGCTCCTGACACTCACGGTGCTGGCCACTGCCCATGCCTTGCACATGGCTCAATCACACATCAGTAGTTTCACCTCAGGCAACTGGCATCGGGGGGTCTTGTCTGCTTCATATCCTGTAGCAAAGCTGGACTCCTGCTATAGCACGCAGCCACCACCACCGCTCCCACAGCTGATTTTTGCAACACATGCCACGTGGCAGCACACGCCATGTTGCAGCACACGCCATGTGGGCAGCACCCAGGGTGAGGCACTCCATACATTGTCGCCTCACTTCTTCTGCTGTGGGAGCACTGCGGTGGCGGCTTGCACCAGCTGCTCCACAGCCTGCTGGCAGGGTGCGCGTGAGTCACACTGTTGTACTGCCAGCAGCGCGTCCTTGAACATGCAAGCCTGCATGGGCTTGGCGGCATGCTTGGTGTAGAGGTGTTGAAAGCAAGCGCGCAACTCCTCTGTAGCACGAATGCGGGTGCACCTGCACTGCCACACAGGGACGGTGGGCAGGCTTCAGCGGCAGCCCCTTAGTTGGTTGTGGGGTGGGGCAAGGCGGGCGGCAGTGGCAGCTCTAAACCCAGCCCTGAACAGATCTGCATGGGGTGGTCTGTGCTGCTATGAGTAACTATGCTGACAAGCATGAAGGGGGCAGGGAGGAGAGGGGTCAGGCAGCGGGAGGGGGCCTTTGGCAGTGCAGGCGCACTGCCAGTGGTAGGTGCCCGTAACTGCAGCCTGGTACGAGGTGGCACCCCTATGACACACACTGCTGCACCCTTGACACGACATGAAGCTGGAGCATTGATGCCTACCATTGGCTTAGGCCTGTATGCAGCTCAAGGGCCGCGTACCGCTCCAATCGCACGGGCGTCGTCTTACCATCATCATCATCGCTGCTGCTGTCTTCATCACTGCTGCTCATTACGAGGTGATCACTGGGGTGGTTAAACGGATGGGACGCGGCCATGCGTAAGCCACATGCTGCATGATAGGGGCTGTTTGGAATTGGTGCCTATTCCGTACACTGCTGCACTAGCTGGCTGCATCGTTGACGAGTGTGATATTAAGCGGATTCTGTTTCTTGAATTGCTCAGTTTTACGAGCAGCTGCAGTCCGGCCGCTTCAGGCAAGCTCATTCCTCCTCCAACAAAGATACCGGGCTGCTTGACGCGAGGCTTCGACATTGACTAATGGCCACATATTGCTGACAAGCCCTGTTATGCGTATGGCTGCTGTATGTGCGTGCTTCAACTCAGCAACCTTACTCCTCATGACCTGTACGTAGCCCACTACTGTGCCTACTGTGACGACAGCTGAGATGGCCTGGATGACGGTCTGCAAGCACGGGTTGTGGCATAGCATCCTGCTGTGTATCTTCTAAGTTTGCGGCGATGTGATCACCGGTTAGCATGGCAGTGAATCACCGAGGCGGGGAGTTGTTCCCAACATGGGGTTGGTAATCTTCATGCAAGTACTCTCTCAATACCCCACTGTTTTCGATAGCGTTTATCACATTGGCATTGGCGGTTTAGTCCGCGTAATCTGACCATCAGCGCTAGCCATTGGAGTCTTTGCTCGCGTACTGCCACATGTGCCCGCGAACAAATCACATCGGCGAGACGGGTCTCCTTGGCACGGTGAGCTGCATCGCTGCGGCCCCATTTACCTAGCGTAGTGAGCTGGTTGTGCACAAATGGAATGTCCGGCTGACACCCAACGCGATGCCTACCGAGCGTGCAGGGCGCCTAGACGGGGTGAATGAAACATATATTCGTACTCGCTTCCGCCGAATACACCATTTGGGTCGGCGCACACTAAGGTATCACCGGGTTACACCCCCCCTCCTCCACTGTGTCCTCCGCTGTGTTGCACCCGCTGCATCACAAGAAAATGGCTACGAAATCCTTGTTCTTTAACCATTGGCGCACCTATTGAAACAAACCCCATCAGCCCACTCTTGTTTGCTCTCTATGTTCACGACATTAGTAAGGAGTTCCTGGGTCCTGTTGATGCTGTGAGAGTGCAAGGCACACCTGTCACCCACTTCATGTATGCTGATGACCTGACCCTGGTGAGCACCTCGCCCCACGGGCTGCAGCGGCTGGTCTGCCAGCTTCAAGGCTTTGCAGACAGGAAACACCTTACAGTCAATGTGGGCAAGTCAAAGGTGATGGTCTTCAATGGCAACTCACAAACAGCAGCACCTAGCATTCGGTACAAGCATGGGATCCTGCCAGTGGTGAGAGAGTTCAAGTACTTAGGCATGCACTTCAACCCCAGCGCCACCCCTGCTTTTGCTGCCACTCATATGAGGGCTGGCATGTTCCTCGCCATGCGCCAGGCGTGCAAGCGTGCTAGAGAGTATGGGGTCCTGCATGATCCCTATGCCCTGTGTCACCTCATAAGAGCGTTTGTGCTCCCCTTAGGGCTGTATGGCAGCCAGGTATGGGGCACTGCCTTCCTTGGGCACGGTATGCAGCTCTCCAACCCAGTGCAAACACGCATGCTCAGCTTTCTCAGGTTTGCTGCCAGGGTACGTGGCTCAGTGTCAGGCCTGATGGTGCTGCATGAGTTGGGGCAGCTGCCCCTCCAACTTTACTGGCTTAGGGCTGCATGCAAGTTCTGGAACACTGCCAAACTATCCCACAGTGACCTGCTAATGAGGGTCATCAAGGCAGATGTGGAGTTAGGCAGGGTTTGCCAGGCCAGCTGGAGTGCTCAGTTCCAGCTTGCCGCCAGAGAGCTGATGGGGGGTGCGTTCACCTTGAGCCCGGACATGGTCCTAGGCACCAAGGCCATGGAAGTGAAGTGGCTCGAGAGGTGGGGGAGGCGTTGGGTTGGGTTTGAGGGAGACCCTAGACTGCCTGAGACGGTGCATCGGGAGAGATGTTCGTATGCTGCATGGTTCAAGCATGGGGACGGCATTGGCATCAACCACATGGCACCTCACCTGCTTAACAGACAGCTATCTACAGAAGTTCGCACGAGCTTGACTAGGTTTAGGTTAGGCAACAGCGGTCTGGGGGTGGAGAAGGCTCGGTTTGAGGGGGTTACTTTCATTGATCGCACATGCACTAGATGCACAGAGGGGGTAGTGGATGACGCCATGCATTTCATCTTTGAGTGCACTGCCACGAGTTCCATCAGGGAGCAGCCGGAGTTTGCCATGACATTACAGAACAATAATGAGAATTTGCATGACTTCATGTTGAGCCCATGTGCACCGTTGTTTGTGCGTTACAGAAAGTCCCGAACCCCTAGAGGGGGAGGGCGGCCTAGCAGCCTAACGGCTGACGGCTTAAGCGGTGTAAGCCACATCATCACCAGAATCATCTAGCATAATATTTGGCGCAGTGAGTGCAGAGTTACAGCCGTCCTACTGCCAAGGGTCGGTTTCCTGTCATTTTCTGTTAGTTGGGAACACCTGAGTAGAAGACGTGCCCCTACTGACGACACCGAGTAGGTTTTCACCAGCCAGACTGGCAATGCCCAGCGCCCGGTGGTCCGCCGTCGCTACAGGCAGCTACCTGGTGATGCATGTCGAGAGCTGCTCAGCCCTACTGCGCATTCACACTGGAGCCCTGCAGCAGGCTCACGATTGAGCGTGCCGCCTGATGCGATGCCTGTCCTTGACCCTCACTGGGCCCTACATTGGAGTGGACCATCAGGGATGCTTGCTCAGCAACCATTACATCAATCTGGCACGCAGCACTAAAGCACAAGGCCTAGACCGATGGTCAACGCCAGTGACCAAGGTGCAACGACCAACAGCTGTGCACGCCGGCTTCACCCATCATCCTCCAAATCCCTCATTTCTCACCCCATGCATCATTCAGAGCCCCAAACTTCTTAGCTAGCTTGGCCCCTCCACTCTGGGACCAAGCACTCTTCCCTCCACCGCCAGCAGGGGGGAGACCTGCCTGAGCTGCCAGCACCTGGCGTGCAGTGCCAGCACCCATCCCAATTGAGATCCTTGTCCCGCTGTTCTTTTTCCCGGCAGCCTTCCCAGAGGTGCTGGCAGTGCTGCTACTAGGGCCGCTCTCACCCGTGCTGGTGGTAGTGGTGCTGCTGCTGCTGCTGCTGTTCACAGGCTGGCTTCCAGTTGCTGGTTGTGATTGGGAGGGCCTGGCGCCCGTTGGAGGGCCTAGTGCAGGGAAGGCTTCTGCTGGCTGCTGGGCAGCTTGCCTACTGCAAGGTGCCCCACAGACCTCGCAGCTGGCCGCCCCAGGAGCATTGACCAGCGTGCACCTAGGCAGGGGTGCGGGCAGTACAGTGGTGTGGCAGGGGAGCCAGGTCTGTGGACTGGTAGGCAGGCAGGAAGGCAGGCAGGAGGGCAGGCAGGAGGACAGGCAGGCACCAGGGCAACATCCCAGCCTGGAGCTTTCAACATGCTTGCCTACCATGATTCCGCCACAGCACCCTGAAGTCACAATTGCTGGACACATGCCAGAGTAGCTGGTACCCATGGCACTAGTGAACACCGACCCTTGGTCATTCCTAATCAGTCTGTGCTGGGTGGCATTAGAGCGGCTGGCGCAGACAACACATCACACATAACACTAGTGCCTTGACCACAAGCTATATGACCTAGGCGGGCCTGCCTGCAGGCTGTTAACAAAACATTGTCTGTAGTGCATGGACTGCAGACTGGGCATGTGCAGACGTGTCAGTGTGTGTCTGTGTGTGTGTGTAGGTGTAGGTGTGTGTCAGGGGCCATACCTGGGACACTTCCAGCTGGCGGAGGCCGTCACTGCCTGAGCTGCCGCCAAGGCTGCCTCAGGCGGAACCCAGCCCTTCACTGAATCCGGACGGGCTGCGTTTGCAAGCGGTGATGCCAAGTACTCCTTGTGCGCAGCAAGCAGTGCGTCCCTCCGCTCTGGCAGAGGACACAGCGTTGCCAGCTCAGCCGTCAAGCCAAGCAAGCCCAAGTCCAGGAGCCGGTCGTGGTAGGTGCTTGCGGACACCCCGCCGCGCATGAAGGCGCTGCTCTCTGCCTTGAAGCTTGCAAACAGGGAATCGTCGGCCAGTTGCGCTTGAATTTTTTCTATAAGTGCCTTGTTGGCAGCCTTGAGGCTGCTGCTGACGCCGCCAAGCGCGACCGATGCCACGCTAGCAGCAGATAAATCCGGCTGGTTGAGATTTGCTGCTCTGCCTGCGCCGCCTGGACTGTGCGTCACCTTGCTATTCTTGCTGTTGACAGTAGGGGAGGTGGGCAGGGCAGCAGGGGCCGGTCGCTGAGATGGTGAGGGCACATTGGCCTGCTGAGATGCTCTGCTGCTGGAGGCAGTGCTGGGCCTGCAAGTAGCAACACAGGGTGGTCTTACAGCCTGAGGCTATGGTGCATTTGCCCCTGCTTGCTTGAGCTTTGTTAATAGTATGCTCTCTCTGTTTGCATGGGTCCCAGCAGACCTTTCATGATGATGGCTTATGCTGCCGGAGCCGTCAGCCATCAGGCTAGTTAACCAGCACAAACCACTCCATGTGCACAACACTCACCTGGGTGTGCTGGCTTGCCCTCCTGTGGAGGCCTTGGATGCCACAGCGAGTTGGCCAAGACTGGGGAAGTCGTCTGGCTTCAAGGGTGCTGGCTGGCTGCTGAGCTGCGTGTAGGCTGGAGCCTCCCCTGTGCCACTGCTGGCTTGCGAGCCCCGCACTGCTGCCAGGGTGTACCTGGGTGGGGCAGGCGGGGGAGGGGGAAGGCCAGCCCCGGCACTGTCTGTGCCGGGCTGCAGGCTGGGGAAGTCGTCTGGCGTGACCACGGGCGGACCGCGGGAGCTGTTGCCGGTGAGTGTCGCTGAGGTGCCGGTCGCAGACAAAATCGCCGACATGGAGGTGGGGGCGCGCGTCGTCGTACCGCCCGCTGCACTGGCCGCGCCTGATGCTAAGCTGGGGAAGGCTGAGGAGTAAGGTGGCGCGGGAGCGTCTCCTGAGGCAGCGCTCGCCAGCCCACCGGCAGGTCCTGACAGGCTCGAGGCGGTGGTTGAGGTAGTTGAAGTGGTTGACTCAGCTCGCTGCAACGCCGATGACGGGCCAGGGCCGCTGCTGCCGTTGAGGGGAGTATCAAGCGTGGGGGTTGTGCGCGAACCACTGGGCCTGCCTGCCGGCCGTGCCGGGACGGACATCCAGCCGTCAGGTCCAGGTCCGGCTGCCGCGGCATCTTGCTGGCGCTGACTTGGGCCAGGCAGGTCGTCACTGCGAGGTGGCTGTGCCGCTGCGCTGGAGTTCTGGCTAGGCGTTGCCCTGCTGATAATGCGGACTGGGCGGTTGGCAAGGCGCAACTGCTCCGCAATGGACGCTGCTGAACCCTGCCGCAACTTTTTCTTGGCTGATTTGCTCATGCTGGGCAGGGACGGAAAGTGGTCTGTAGACAAACCTCTGGAGGAGGAAGAGGGCGTGGAGGCCGCCCCTGACCCTGCGGGCAGCAGTGTGCCAGGCGCTTGCCCTTACACACCCTTCTCCCCACACATAGTCCACACTCGCCTCAGCTTGCAACCGGGCTGTTGCAGCGCCTAGCGTGGCTGTGCGCTTGTATCGTAGCCCAGGCCAACCCACCCCCTAGCACCAGCAGTAAATGCTGATGTTTCGCTGGCTCAGCTTGGCCCCAGGGATGTGCACAGCTGCTGCAGCACCAGCTTGCCACCAGCCTCACGTGCGCATCACGTGGTGCATCAAGTCACCACGCATTTCCCCAACCCTTCAACACACATTTACACCACACTCATACCCTGGGCCCCTCACACCATGTCAGACAGCCCCCCCTGTGTAGAGGCGGCCATCCATGACCCAGCAAGGCAGGGGGTGCTGAGGCCGGCACGCACCGCTGGTACTGGCCACAGCGCCTGGCCCCCACCAGCCAGGGGCCGGACCGCCCACACCGCCGCTGGTGCTGGCCATGGAGGGGAACTCGTCGGCCCGGAAGGTCACACTGGTCACGGCCTCAGTGTCGGTGCGGTAAGCTCCCTCCCGCTCTGAGCCTGAGCCCTGCAGTGACGGCAGGCTGGACAGTGCTGCTGGCTGGGTAGAGCAGGAGATGCAGATAAGGGGTGGAGCTCTGCCTCCAAAGGCATGACAGACAAGGGGGGAGGCTGGGGAGGAGCTCATGCTACCACCGCCTGCACCACTGCCCTCCGCAAAGGGACCAGCTGATGTCCTCGTCACGTGTATATGTCACTTGCTCTCCTCTTCTCTGCTCCTCCCACCTGCACTTCCCTCCCCTTGCCCTCCCTTGCACCTCCTTTTGCGTCAGCTGCAGCCGCCGCTTCCCACTCCCCTTCCCCACACAAACTCCTGCCTGCATTTCCTTCTCCACCATTCCCCCTCCACTGCGCCCTGCCCTGCCCTGCCCATGCATATTGTATCCTCCCACCCCCTCTTGCCACACCCCCACCCCCGCACTGACCTGCATGGTGCCCTCAGAGCGGCTGTGGCGCATGAGGCCAGTGAGGCCCCCTGGGCCCTGACGCCTGCCATGGCGAGAGCTCACATTGTCGCCACCCCCAATCACTACGCCTGGTCGGGCCAGGTCAAGCATTGCATCGGGCACTGGGGCTGCACCTGCACCGCCAGGCAGGTTAGGGCAGCCTGGTCAAGCTGTAGAACATAGGCGTGAAGCACATAGCGTCTAGCACATAGACATAGGAAGGCACATGACGGGCCAAGTTTGGGCCTTGCCTGCACCCGCAAGGTGTAGTGGCAAGGGGTGGCTGGTAGGCCTGGCATGGCTGGCAAATTGCTGCTACTGAGCAAAGCCACCTGATGTCTACTGCTCACTGGCCCGTTCCCACACGCCCTGCTCTCCTCTCTGCCACGCTTCCACCCTCTCACCCTTCCACCCTCCCACCAGCCCACACCTTGTCCTTCTCTGAACTGCAAGGGGATGGGGAGGGCGTTGGCCTCACGCCGCTGCGCTTTGCTCATCTTCAGCTCGTCCCCATGCTCCCCGGCCATGTGCCGCTTCAGGTCTTGCTCAGAGGCAAACACCACAAACTTCTTGTCCAGGCAGCCGGGGTGAGGGCACAAGTGGTGGTCCTTGCGGAAATGGTCTGCAACGGTAGCAGCAGGGGTGGGGATGGGAGGGGGTGGGGTGGGGCCATGCGGAGAGGGAGGTGTTTGGAGGTGCAGGAAGAGGGGGGAGGATGCAGCGGGTGGGGAGGGTGGCCCAGGCAGGCTGGGCTCTGTTAGGATGGTCGGATGATTCAGGCTTCCCGGTCCATGGTCACCCAACGAGTGTGCACCAAGTTCTGCAATTGAGGTTATAGTCTCTGCTTGCCCACTCCTCCATCCAGCTTCTGCTCAGCTGCTGTGTGTTGCCGCCCCCCTGCTCCTCACCCTCCAGCTCCCTGTAGTGACGGTAGTACACGTATGTGCCTGGCTGGAGACGGCGGCACAGGAAGCAGTGCTCATGGGCGCTTTCCATGTGCTTGTACAGCTCAGCGCTGTCATAGAAGCGTTGGCGGCAGAACTTGCACACTGGGTGGCCCTGACAGGAGCAGCAGCAGCAGCAAGGGAGAAGACTATGCCGGTATTCACCAGCGTGCATTAAGGAAGGAGCTACCGCCTCGAGCGCTGCCTGCTCTGGGCAGCAGCAGCAGAGTGGCCCTGTTGTAGCTGCACCTGCTGTGACCACTCTCGCCAGCCCCACGAGCCACTCATGAAGTGGTGCTGCTGTCACTGCCCAGGGCATCTGCTTCAGCTATTGGCAGCACCCCTTCTGCAGCTACCACTGCCGCTGGTTTGTTGCTTGTAGGGCTACTACTTGGAGCCCAAGTTTACATGACCTGGTACAGAAGACGCAGCAGCTGCACTGACATGACTCCGTGATGGTGAGTGCGCTGGGCACCATCCCTCCACCTGCTTGCTGCGCGACACAAGACCTGCTGAGTCCAGGCCAGCGCTGTGAAGTGCCACTGCTGCTGCTGCTGCTCTCGCCCTCCGCCTGCTGCCCCTGGCCATCCATGTGCCATTGACTGACCTTGAAGCCGCTCTCTGCCAAAGGCCCTGTCTCATCGCCTGACCTCAGGTGCCGGTCCAGCTCTGCCTTGTCGTAGGTCAGCTGCTCACACAAGAACACCTGAGGGGAGGGAGGCCAGGCAAGCAGGCAGGTGGGGAGGGACGCTGGACCGGGGGCAGGCAGCCACACATACAGACTGTGAGGGCACACAAGGCCCTTGGGGGAAGAGGCTGGATAGATAGCAAATAGAAGGCAAGACTTGTGCGCAACACCGCTTGTAATCAGCAGCGAGCTGGTCTGTTGGCTAATTGTATCCCTGCATGGCTGCCTTCCTATTCCGTCTAGCTGCCTGCAGTCCTGTAGGTAGCATCTGATTGGGACTAGTCAGCCAGCAGGCCCTTCGCCCCACTGCCCTCACGCCTCCCGTCAACAGACCAGACCAGCAGGCCTGCCCATGCACCTTCAACCTGGCCGTCCATTGCCCTGCCCACTTGCCTCCTTGACTGCAAACCTCTGATCTGCCTGCATGCCTGTCTGCTGCTGCCAGCAGCAGAGCCTGACCCCACCTTGCGGCCCGCCACACAGATGTCACATAACTGGCGACCGCAGTTGGTGGCCAGCCACTTGCGCACAGCAGGCACTGTTGTGAAGGAGGGGACCGGGCGGCCCAGCTCCTTGCACTTGTCCACCACAAGAGGGTGGGTGTAACCACACAGGGATCTGCATGGTGCCGCATGGAGAATGTAACACATTTCGATGACTGCCAGTGCGCTGCAGACCTCACATCACAGTATGGGGATGTCAAGTCTGGAGAACAAGGACAGTGGCAGCCCATGGTTGTGTTGCGTGCACCCATGCATGCACATGCTGGCATGGAGTGGGTTGACAGCACCCAGCCCATGGTGCAGACAAGCAAGGCAAAGCAACCACACCAAGCTGATGGCGGGCGCAGCCCTGTCAACCTTGTGCAGCTTTAGCTGTGCCAGCTTCAGCTGTGCTGGACAGTGAGCTGGCTGCCAGGCACTTCAACTAGTACTGGGTAGCCCAGCCTTGCTGACATTGCGGCTGCAGACTACACCACCCGTGCTGCTGGTGCTGGTGCTGCTCATGCTTAAAAATTGTCACAAATCATGTTGATCTGTCTGTGCTGTGATGCGTGGGTAGCCGGCTGGGTGCTGCTATGGAGGTTGGAGCACATCTCAGCGAGCGTTGCAGACATGTGTCGCTGATACTTTTGGATGCACGCCAACCATGCTGCACCCAGCACGAGCAGGTGTTCCTCACTTGATTTGCTGGTAATGGTTGGGATCATTGAAGTAGCCCTCAATGGAAGCAATGTAGTTGACTTCCCCGTTGTCAGCTCGCCGCTGCGGGCAACAGACACAGCGGTGCAGGCAACGACTATGAAGATAGCGTATGCACGTGCATGCAGCAGGCAACGCCTCACCTTCAGATCATCGTACTGCTCGGCTGTCAGGCGGGTCGTGAAGTCGCCCATAAACCGGGTGAAGAGAATACGCGGCTGCTCTGTCTTGCAGACCATGCATCGCGTGTCCTTCAGCACGAACCGCCAGCGCGCAACGCACTTGCTGCAGGTCTCCTTGTGGCCGCAAATGGAAACGCCCGTCCATTCTAGGGGCTCCGCGCATACAGCGCAGCAGTCGTCCACGTTCATTTGTGCCTCCTTATCTAAGCTGACTCCGGTCCGGATTGTCACCGTGGGACCGCATGGGTCACCACAGTCACTAGTGCGACACGGCCAAGCTAGTTAAAACAGCTGTGTCCAACTTCAATCTCAACCATGCTTCCAATGCTGGCCGGCACACGTTCTTGCGTAACATGTCGATGTAAACCAGCACCCTGTCGTGACACAGCACCCTGTCTTAACCCTACAGTTCTCTTGTTATTACCAAACTGTGAACAAACACAGGCTGTGAGCTCATCACTGTAAGGATAGCATGCTCATTGCTCACTTTAGCTCCGCCCATCCGGTGTGTGTGTGTGTGTGTGTGTGCCTTCCAGTGATGCGGCATTACAAAGTTACAAAGTTACTTACTTACTTACGCCGTGTAATTACATGTAAATTACATGTAATTACAGGGAATTACAACCAGCTTTTCTCCTCACTGGCTCGTTTTCTTCAGCCGACATCTTGAAAGTTGTGTAGGGTCATCCTTAGACAACCTTTAATGACACCAGGAGCCCTGATAGAAGAACTACCGACCATGTATAGGGTACCACCAGTACTAGCCCTGTGCAGGGTCATACTGACCCTATGTAGGGTCCTACCGACCAATTCATCTCAGTCAAGACGGGGATACTTGCACAAGCAACTACACAAGTCAACACCACACAACACAACACCACACCAAGTCACCACAAGTCACCACAACACTAAGTCAACACCCCACCCCACCCCACCCCACCCCACCACACCACACCACACTGCGCTGGGCTAGGCTGGGCTGGGCTGGGCTAGGCACTCCTGGCTGCTGGCACCATGCTATACCTACCTCTACAACAAGGTAAGACAACACAAGAACACACAACACAACAAAACCATCCAGCTTGAGGCTACGCGCTACAGGCTGCCCGCTCCAGGCTGCATCACAAGCCCTGTCTTGCAATACCACTGTGGGGTGTATGTGCATGCTATAGCTGAGGAGCATCCAACACTACCTGGGCTGCAATGAAGCTCTCCCACTCCTCTTGTGCCTCAGCTGATGCGTGATGCTCCTTGCGAGTCATGACCCGTGTGTTGAAGAACACAAAGGACATGATCCACATGCGCCCTAGCAGCAATCGTGAGCGCCGGTCGCTCCAAATGAACTTGAAGGCACTGAACAGACTGTAGGTGTGGCAGCTTTGAGCCATACCTGCGCCACCAGGCCACGGGGTTCCATCACCTCGTCCACAAACTCCATGGGCACCTTCCTGTACATAGTGGGGTCAGGTCAGGTCAGGTGGGGTGGGGTGGGGTGGGGTGGGGTGGGGTGGGGTGGGGTGGGGTGTTCCCTTTGGCTGCTCCTGGATGCTCCCCTTTGTTGCGCCTCCTGGCTGCGCCTCCTGGCTGCGCCTTTTAACCGCGCCTGGCTGCTAGCTCCTGGCACCATGCCAGTAGCTGTGCACACCAGCAGCGCACATGGGACGGTCAAGGAGTCATGGCGGTAGTGGTGGTGGTCCGGAATGGAGAGGATGGTGGGAGGGAGGGAGGGAGGGAGGGAGGGGGTATAGGAAAGGAAAAGGAGGATGGTGATGGTGGGTGGGGGGAAGGAGTACTAAGTGCGACCGTCAGACCTGCAGCAAACACACGGCAAAGCAGAGGTGAGACTAGGTAATCAGGACCACTAATCAACAAGGGGGTCAGCACTCACCGCTCACTCCATGCTGCTCCATGATCACTTATTGGTGGCTCTTGCCTTGCTCTTACCGTGCTCGTACTAACCTCCGAAGCTGGTCTCCTACCTGCTCACACCTTGGGCTAGCTGCCTCCTCGCTGCTCACGGAGAGGCAGGAGGGGAGGGGAGGGGAGGGGGAGGGGAGGCAACAAGGGAGGGGAGGGGTGGGGAGGCAATAGGGGAGGGGTGGGGAGGCAATAGGGGAGGGGAGGCAACTCTTGACTTTGTTCACCGGCTGCCGCTCCTGGCTGCTCCTCCTAGCCGCTGCTCCTGAGAGGGGAGGCACTTATTGGCAGTTGTTCAGTTCCCACCATGGCTCAAACGTTGGCATAGAGTGTAGGGGTGAAGGGTCAAAACATAAGTCATCTAGGATTCTGCTAACCTGGGCAGGCCGGGCCGGGCCGGGCAGTTAAGGGCAGGGCAGGGCTTGGGAGGTGGTGGGCTGGGTGGTGCTTGGGAGGTGCTGGGAGGTGGTGGAGGGGTTTGGGAGGTGGTGGTGATGAGCACATGGGATTGGGAGGGGGTAATAGTGCACCTGGTCACGAGAGGGGGCAGGCATTGCAGGCACCCAGGTAGGTTGAAGGGGAGGTTGCAATCAGCTTCACCAAGTCGTTGGCAAAGCGTCCTTTGTCCTCCATTTCCTGTAATGTGCACAGAACATAAACAATACTCAAGTACTATTGCACCCTCCTAACACGTCCTAACACCCTCCTAACATGTCCAGAGATGATGGTCACCTGCGCGAGTTGTCGACTTGCTGCTCGGGGTGGTCACAACATCCTCGTTCTCTTGCTTGTACGCTTCAATGGCTGCCGCGAGTTCTGGGAAGGTCTTGGCGATGTTCAATGCCTGCGTACTGGCCAGAAATGTCTGCAAGAGATGTCTCTTAAGGCGGTCCTTGTTACTGCTCGCCTCCTTGTGATTGCAAGAATAGCGTAGAACGCCGTCGACATGGCCGTCAGTCTCGCCGGGGTCGCTTGTTGGTATTGTGACGGCCGTTAGCTGTTCCATCACCCACGCCGACTTCGTCTGAGTCTTGTGTCTCTTCATGAATGAGCCTCCAAGTCCACTGGGCAACAGTGGCGAAGGAAGCGATGTGCCTCTCAGCCCTGAGGCCATCCGCTTCTTATATTGTTGTGAAGCCTCCGACATGTTGCGACGATAGCCGACGGCCTGCTGCGCGAGTCTGTAATTACGTAATTACATGGCCGTATGTAATTACACGATTTCCCTGCGGACAACCATGTAATTACAAAGTTACAAAGTTACAGAATTACGCGTGTAATTACATGTAATTTTGTAAAAATACATGTAATTCTGCATCACTGGTGCCTTCATTGCTTGCTCATGCTCCTATGACTGGTTCAAAGCGGGCGCTGAGGTGAGGGTGCAACGACGACCGCTGCGCACGGCTGAGCTCTCTCGCTGACTGCCGGCAAGCCGGTACTGGTTGCGGCAGCCGAGGTTCGGGATGTCCGCGTGTTTGACGTTCCCTGGACCCTCAACACTACCGCTGCCTACCTCCACCCCAACCTCAGCCGGCTACCCCTCCCATTGAACCACCAACCAACGGCTTTTCCGGGACAACGGCTTTTCCGGACTCATTACTGCACGGATTTACACGCGGATTGAAGCGTCGGAATGCGGCCGTGCTGAGCCATACGCTGAGCCGGTCGGGCATGTAGCCGGGTATCCGACCCTACCGAGCCTGCGGACTTGATGTACGTTGACCCAGTAGTAGTGAGTGTCTGATTGACGCGATGGATAGTGCGCGATGTGCGAGGAGCCCGACCCCATGTCCAACATGAAAATCAACATGCGCTGGCTCAGGGGCTCTGAAACTTGGAGGAGACCACGGCAGAAGCACAGCAGTGGCAAGTGCATCAACCCCTTGTTGATTAGGCTCCAAAAGGTGGGCAAACACTCCTCCATGCTCCCCACTCTGCTGATGCTAGTCTCACGACCATCCAGCCACGACACTCCAGCCTTGCGCCACTAGCTGGGGAACTCACTGTGAACCCCCTGCCAAAGTCTCAACTCATTCTGAATTATCCCAAGAGGTGTTTTACAAGGTGGCGTGTGCACATGCCTGCAGGCATGGGCTTGTCCTCCAAATCCCACCCCTACAAATGGAGGGGGGCAATGCTGCCCGCTGTGCGTGTTGTGTGAAGTTTGCCCCAGCTGGCAGCACTGGCTGGGTGGAGATCCATGTGGAGGGGGAGGCAGCCTCGTACCGCTCCGGACAGAGTCTACAAGCCATCGGCCAGGTCACAGCCCAGATGGATGATGTCATCACGGCCTGCAGGAACCTGAAGCCTTCACCGGTTCCACTGGCCCATAGAACCTGTGCTGAGGCTGCTGCAGCTGCGCATGCTGTGTGCCAGCGGCTGCGGGGGCAGGAGCCAGCCAGCCAGCTCCAGCCCATGCCCCGTCTCAGCTATACAGCCACGCAAGCACCCGCACAGGCTGGGCCAGCCCATGCGCCCTGCCCCCACCATCTCCCAGACCAACCACCCTCGCACCCATCACAGTCCCAGCTGCAGGGGTCCAGCCAGCACCACCCGGCCCTGCCGGCACTGCTGCACGTACCGGGGCTCTCCATCCTCACCAGGCCTGCCACCAACCCTGTGACCTCACCTGCCGAGGAGCAGCAGCCATCATGTGAGTGCCCCTGCTGGATGATGGGCTGTCATGACATGCACAGCATTGGTTGAACACAATGGCCCTAGCCTGACGTTCGCTAAACTGCCCTGCCCTTCTTTGGTCCTGCTGCAGGGCAATTGCTGGTGCAGTTCTCAAGCAGATACAGCAAGTACCCGCACTGTTGCGCCTTCTGCGGTCACAGCCTGATAGCAAGGTGACTGATGCAAGATGCTGAGGTACAACTGGGCCGACTGGAGTTTGCGCTGCACCACATCATGCAACCCAGGTAACAAGGGAGGGAGAAGCGGGGTGAAGGGCAGGGGCAAGGGGTGGCAGCTGCCTCTCCCTTCATTGACCCAATTGGGGGATTTGAGCAGCAGGCACATAGGTGGCAAGCGGAGCAAGAGCGTCAGCCTTGGCTGGCCCCCCCACCCTTCCCCCACCCTTCCCCCACCCTTTCCCCACCCTTCCCCACCCTCCCGCCCTTCCACCCTCCCCCCACCCTTCTCCCCTCCTCTCTACCCTCCTGGCCTTCCGCCTGTCCCGCTGCCTTCACCCCCTCCCTTCCCTCCCCCATCCCCCATCCCCGTCCCACCACCTCCCAGCAAAACCCAGCCCCTGAGCGCCACAGCTATGCGGCAGTTGTTCCTGTGTCCTTGTGAGCTTGGCCAGCAGCCTAGCCTTGCCTGCTCTTTGCGCACATGCCACCATTGCAAGTCGCGCAGGCTACAGCTGCAGCCGGATGCAGATGACAGCGTCATGCTCACTGTGTGTCAGTATGGAAAGCCATCATCAGTTGCAGGCAGCCGGCCGGTTGAGCTGCTGTGCATGAGGGTGAGCTTGAGTGATGCTGTTGGCATGCTGAACAAGCAGATGCCAATGTACATCAAGCACCACCGGTTGGCACATCACCAGCTGCAGGTTTTCCGTGAGCACCGTGAGGCCGTCAAGGCAGGCAAGGATGGGAAGGTGGTTATTTCATGTGATTGGTCAGAGAAGCTGACTGTTGAGCGCAGCGTTGAGATCATGTCAGAGCACTGGCATGCAGCGCAGATAGGCATTCTCGTGGCGTGTGCATACTTCAAGAACAAAGAGGGGGCCTACTATGAGCAGACCGTGTATGTGATGACAGATGGGAAGGAGCAGTCGGCAGCCATTACCCAAGCAGCAGTAAACCAGGTGGTGTGTTATTTGCTGGCAGAGCATGACATGGACATTAGGCAGTTGTATATGTGGTCTGATGGGTGTGCAGGGCAGTTCAAGGGCGCCCCAGCCATGCGGCAGCATTGGGGTATGGCACAGAGATTCAGCGTGCCAGTGTGGTGGAGCTATGGGGCTACAGCACACTTCAAGGGCAGGCATGGTTCAGAGGGAGGGGTGAAGCAGTGGTTGAAGGGTGAGATCCTGGCTGATCGTGTTGGGAAGTGCAATGCATTGGGGTTTGTGCAGCATTGCAATGCATATCACAAGGCAGCTAGGTGACGATGTTAAACGAGTATTGCAAGGCAGTGGGGTTGTATGTGCCAGTCGGCACCTTGCGAGCTGACCTACGATACATGGTGCTGCAGCATCTGAATGAGCAGGCAGAGTGCGACTGAGCTGGCTGTGTAAGATGACGTTGAGAAAACTGGGCTCCATGCGTAAAGTGTACCGCAGTGTACCGCAGCGGAGAACTCTGCATCTTGCGTTGTGGGTGTTGCGGAGCAGCGCTTGAAAGGCATATCGCGCAGAGCGGAACCGTTCGCGTGCCTGGCAGACTGTCGGTCACCGTGGGTGCCAGCAGCTCGGGCGCGCAGGTGCAAGCGCGACGCAGAAATAGGGCGTTCCGTGTTAAAATGACAACTCAACTCTCACCAGGCACGCCGCAATGTCAAATGTCCCTTACGTGGTGGTTCAACGGGAGGGGTAGGCTCGCCAGCACCCCCAAGAAGCCCTTCCCCCAGAAGCGGCTTAAACCAACATCCCCCAACCCTGCCGAGCCTGCCAAGGCACCTCCCAAGGCAGACAGCACCACAAAGCAGAAGGCGGCCGCCACGCGCAGGGCACGACTGGGCATTAGAGCATGACCCGGTTTGTTAACCCAAAGCTAACATGGGTTAACCAAGGGAGGAAAGTTAACAAATTGTTAACACGACCGCCAGGTCGCGCTCCGCAGTCGCGATGGAAGGCGAAGCAGCCGCGACCCCAATCTTCGAACACGCAGCCTTTCCGCGATGAAAGGCGAAGCAACCGCGACCTAAACCTTCGAACCAATGCACACACGCAGCCTTTCCGCGGCGCAGAACTACAGTGCTCGGCCGGTGTTTCACTATGATGTAACTCTGCTTGGAGCAGGCCATGGCTGGTCGGCTGTAGCTTTGGGGGCGAGTTTTTTACATGGCGACGAACAAAGACGCTATTGTCCCGGTAGTTGGGGTGGTGGCAAGGATGATGGCGTCAAGCATCGCAAGCGCAAATGCACAAAGTGCGCCGTGCAAGTCAGTCGTGCAAGTCAGTGCAGTCGTGCAAGTCAGGCTAACTAGTCAAGCACTCTCCGCACTAGCGGGACTAGCTAAGCATAGCGGGACCAGCTAAGCTCCGGGGGGCTACAACTCTCTATGGCGCAGGCTCCAGGAGGCACATTAGTCGATGCTAGGCGCAACGAGGAAGTAGGAAGTTGCTGCAACAAAAGGACCACAATGGCTGCGCGGCTTACTCAGCGGCTTGCTTAGCGGCTCAGAGGCAGAGCCCACATCAACACCAATGTTCTCGATGAAGCCCATTGCCTGGCTCTTTAGATGTCGGGAGCGTACTTTGCTGCCTATTCGTGTATGTTGTATACCGGCAGACCTCTGCCAAACCCCCATCGCACTCCGGGTCGTCAGGGTGTTAGTCTCAAGGCGTTAACGTTACGTTAACAATTTGTTAACCCACGTTAACAGGCCCAAACATCAGGATGTTAACGTTAACAGTCGTGCCCTACTGGGCATGTGCAGACGTGTCAGTGTGTGTGTGTGAAGGTGTGTGCCAGGGGCTGTACCTGGGACACTTCCAGCTGGCGGAGGCCGCCACTGCCTGAGCTGCCATTACATCAGTCTGGCACACAGCACTGAAGGTCACCCCCGCCATTGGCCCCGCGAATGTGAGACGGTCTGGGGCGCGAATCTCCCTGTAGCTGTTTAGACTGTTTAGACGCAGTCGGGTGTAACAGGTGTATGCGGCACCCACCGTCCGCAAAACACTAGCTCAGATCGGCGCCCGCCCAAACCTGACCTGTGCCTTCCGCTCCTAGAAGACTCACGCACATCATAAGGCGAGGCTGGCAACCCTTCTACGCACGCCGGAAGCCAACGGCACAAGTGCAGTACGCCTCAAAGCACAAGGCTTCAAAGCACAAGGCTTAGACCGATGGTCAACGCCAGTCATCAAGAAAGAAAGAAAACTACTCCGGTACAAACCGGCGTGCATTAAGGGAGGAGCTTCCGCCTGTGGCGCGGCCTGCTCCCACCTCCAAACGTTGGACACAGGCTGGACATGTCCCCACCAAGCTGCCCTAGCTGTAGCCACAGACCACAGTTAGCACCCAAGGCAAACAAAGAGGCATGAGAGGAGCAAAGACCAGTGCACTCAGCAGCTGGACCTATCTCTTCTCCTCGTTGACGAGAGCAATTCCAGCCTTGTCCGCCGGATGTCGCACTAAAAGCTGAAGTTCCGGCTCCAAAAGTCCAAACTTCAACTGTCAGCCAACGTCCCGCGTTTAGGTAGCTCTGCTCCCTCCTTGACGACGCCAGCAACTCCACAACAGCTCGATGACCCGCAGCGGTCGTGTGCGGCACCCGGACCTCATTTGTATTCCGCTGGACAAAGCGGTGCCCGTTCAAGCCTGGGAAGGCTGTCCCGTTGCATCCCAATTTATATACCGCTGGGTGCGGTGGTGAGGTAGCTTAGCCAATCCGTGCGACCGAAGTCAACGCGGATTGTTGCCAGGGCCACCGCGTGGAGGTGCCTCACCGCCAGCCCCGCCAGTCATCAAGGTGCAACGACCAACAGCTGTGCACGCCGGCTTCACCCATCATCCGTTGTACCACAACGATCACAGTTTACCCAGCTTTACATTTCTACCAGCAGGTCTTCAAGGGCAACCCATTCAAAACTCCACACAGACGATTTGCAGGGAAAACAGTGGATTGCAGTGAGGATTTTCCACGCCCCCAGGCATGGAGGGTGGGGCGGTGCAGCAGCGGGCCATTATGGGGCTTGCCACAGACCAGAAGGCGGATGCCACCTGGCTAGCGCAGGAGCCCCTGCTGCTGCTGCGCCACTCTGGCAGGCTGAGTGGGCGGCAGCTAAGAAGACAAGCAAGAGCAGCCAAAAGGCCGTTTTCAAGCCCCATAGCCTAACCCCTGTAGACCCGCTGAGCTCCATCCATATCTGGAGCTGCAGCAGCACTGCCTCAGCTCCCGCTCTTCCGTGTCGCCCTCTTCACCTCTTCGGACTCGAGCAGCAGCTTGGCCCCTTGCGACCACACAGGGCGGGCCTGGGGCACAACGCTGTTGCTGCCCAAGAACAGCTCAAACAGGCCGCGGGTGAGCGCCATGGACCTGGGGCCACCATGCACACCAAGTCAAACATCACACTGACATCATTGCCGCCGCTACCACCACTGCTGCTGCTGCTGCTGTAACCACAGCTCAAGCTCCTGCCACTGTTGCTGCCACTTTCACTGCTGCTTTGTACACCTGGCCAGCTGATGGATAGGACTGGGTGTAGGTAGACGGTCGACAGCAGCCATGCAGTCACTGCATTTTCCCATTCCCACTAACCCTCATCATGTAACATACGCTTGGAAGCCAGTCCCGCTTCTAAGGGAGCTTGTGGCCAACTGGATCATCCACACTCACAGCACCCATCCCTTAGCCTTCAGCCAGTCCTGCTTGTGAGGGAGGTTGTAGCTATCTTGTCCTCCCCGCTCACAGCAACTGTCCCTTCTGCAACCTGCCAGCCTAGTGTCAGCATGCGGACCTCGCAGCTCTCAGCTGTCACACTCACTGGATCCGCCGCTCCGGCGTTACACTGTCATAGGCCCGGCTTGCCCCGGGTCCTGTGATGGTGACGTCCAGGTCACCCACCACACTGCCCACCATGGCTATCTCGGTGCCGCTGACCAGCTTCTTGCCCTCAAACACCTGCTGGAACTCAGCCAGCTTGGCCGTCTCGCCTGCGACACACGCAGGCGCACTGAGAGAGCCTGAGGTATGGTGTGTCGGGCCTTTCACCAGCATGGCATGTTCAACCTATGAGCTTGTGTAGTGCAGCAATGCTGATACGCTTGTGCGGTTGCTGCTGCTGCTGCTGCTGACAATGGTGATGATAGTGACGACCACTAGCAACCCTACAGCTTTCAACAAGCTCAGCAGTTTGCTGAAGTCTTGCCACAATTTCATCTGTTTGACCCAGCCCAGATACCAACCCTAGCAAATCACACATTCACACATCACACATGTTATACTTGACCAGAGGCACTATGTCCTGTGTGGTACACTTTGTCCGCAGGGCTCTGCTGCAAGGCCACCCACCCGCCAAGGACATGCGGGGCACCAGGGTAGTGTTCAGAGCATCCAAGAACTGCTGACCTTCAACATCCCGCACAAGACGGATCTGCAAGCAGCAGTGCCAGCAGCAGTGCCAGCAGCTACAGAAGTGTTGGAGGCAGCAGCGATGACAGCGGCAGCACCCATAGCCGGCAGGAGGTTGTGAGCCACACGTCCTTCTGCACACTGCAACCAGGGAAAGCTCTGCTGCTCAGGAGCTGGCCCTACCCCCCTGTCGCCCTACTCCCCTTCACCTCCCACTCCGCGTGCCCCCCTCCCCTGTGCGCCCCCCTCCCCCAGCCTGTGGCCACCCCCAGCCTGTGGCCCCACAACCCTGTGCCCCCACCCGGCACTGCCTCACCAGCAGCGCCTTACTGAAGGCCCCGTCCAGCAGTGCCGAGCAGTAGTCGTCATCGTTCTCAAAGAACCCGCCCCGTGAGCGCACTCCCAACTCCTTAGCACACCTCTCAGCCTCCACATACGCCGCCACTGAGTACACCTGCCGGGGGGTGCCACATGGCCAGGCCTCATGTGGCAGCCAGGGTTGTCCCCATGCAGCTATGGCAGCCAGTAGATACGGTGATGGAGGTAGGGTGCTGCAGGTGGCAAGGTGTAGGGGTGGAAGGGCATGCTCTGACACAGCCAGGACACTGCTCACTGGATTGAGCCTGACATGCGCCTGACCTCTACACCTGGTGGTTTACAATACCTTGACGGCTACTATCATGAACTTCTTGCTTCGTGTCATGCATCCCAGGCAGCGCATGTCCTCTGTCTGCCTGTGTGTGGGTAACAAAAACGAGACGTTTCAAGTCAAACACGTTGTGCGACCCATGTGCTGCTTATCAGGGTGCACATGAAGAACAAAGGCTTACCAAAACTTCTGGACAACAGGGAATTCCACACCAGAGGCCTCGTCCCTCACAACAGCTAGCGCCTGCACCTGCCGTGACCTTGGAGGCATGGTAGGCTGCCCCTGCACGTGGTGTATGGAATCTGCATATGGTACAAAACAAGGGTGGGTGTGAAGCTGAGATGCTCAGATGATTGTGCCTTACCCGCCGCTGCATGACACCGAGGCGGGGGGCCACCACGGGGGTGGAGCGCGGCATCCTGAGGGCACATGCACGTTCATCGATACGAGACGACGCTGCGGAGAACCGCGTAACGCCCTCACCTTCCGCTTTGTGGCTGAGAGCAGCACGGCATCATGGAAGCCATCGTAGAGGTACAGGACAGATGCGCATCAGGCACTCTCAGAAAACAAACTGAACATATTTCGTAAATCATAGGATTGCGTCAATCTTTTCCAACCGGAAACTATGCAGCGTGTGGCCCGCTGTCCATTTCAAGCATAACAGCAAGAATGCAGGTCAGCGCTTGCACCAGTGATAAGGGTTGGGTTGCGGGTCGCTTGTGAGCCTATCCAAATGTCTCGTTGTGACATTGCAGGCCCTTAATGCCCAACGAAGGGCTGCCTCAAACGTGCCAGTGCGCCGGCAAGGCATGGCTGGGTCTCGGAGGAATGTTATCGCCGCCGTTGCCCGCAGACAAGCAGTGGGTCTATTAATGCACGCCTGCAGATGGGTTTGACGCCTTCACCCAACTTTGCCGCTGTGCCGCTTACAGAGTGTCAATGTCGCGACTATTACTCAGTTGGATTGGCCGAAAGTAGCCTTTGAGCTGGATGCGAAGTCGCCTTTGGAAATCATGGACCATGTGGGTGCAACGTCACATCGATTTGATGCTTGCAACGTGATGCAACTGACAATCATAATTATTACATGGATGAATATGGGTGCAGGCCCTTGCAACGTTCGGCACTGACATTGGCATCGCTTTCAGTGGCGCTGAGGATGTTGCTTTAATCGAGTATGCGCACCTGACAGGCCGCCCATACCGGGTATTCAGGTGTGGCAAATGCAGTCAAACAGGGCCTGTTTAGTGAGCTCTTCTCCACAGCAATGTCAACATGCTTTGCTTTTCCCCTAATATGGGTCTGTAGCTTGAGCACTGCACCTGCACCTGTTAAGGACGCCTGTGCCATTCCCTGCATCCACAGCCTGGATACCGGGCGTCTTAACGCTGAGACCTACCAGGTCTTTGACAAGGTGGAGAAGCACTATGGCATCCACATTGAGTACACGTTTCCAGATGCCACAGCTGTCCAGGAGATGGTTCGCACCAAAGGGCTGTTCTCCTTCTACACTGACGGCCACCAGGAGTGCTGCAGGATCCGCAAGGTAGGGGATGAGCCCGGGGCAGCAAGCAGCAGGAGCCAAGCTGTGCAGCTGTGCACCATTGCAGAACATATGGCTAAGGGAAAGCTGGCTAGCTAGGGTAGACAAGGCTAGGCAAGTCTGGCATGGGGAGCAGCTCATATCTCTCCCTACAACCGAGGGCTTGGGGAGCAGCAGCATGCCACACTGTCAGCCACAGCTCTACAGATGACAGCAGCTCTGCCGTGCCTTTGCAACTGCAGTCAGATGCTCGCTTTACAAAAGGACTGTTCTGACGCTTTACAGGTACAGCCACTGCGCAGACAGCTGAAGACCCTGAAGGCCTGGATCACTGGGCAGCGCAAGGACCAGAGCCCAGGCACCCGCATGGAGGTGCCAGTGGTGCAGGTGAGGAGGGGCAGGCCTGGCTGTGTGAGGCACTGCAGAGCCAGCCGCCAGCGTCCCGGATTGAGGTGGTGCATGGATGGCAGGCAGCCAGGCTGCTGTGTATAGGTCAATACACTATAATAGGTCAATATAATGCTGTGTATAGGTCAATGCTCGATTGATGCAAGCGGGGTTAGCCTAAGCCTGATTCTTATCCCACCCTAAGCCCATCCCACCCCTCAGCATGCAGTGTGTGGTACACAAAGGTGAAGCCAGGGAGGCCCCAATGCAGCCCAGGTGTCGCAGCATAGCATGTAAGCAGTTCAGAGATATTGGCAGTACAGCAGCACCCTCACCTAGCCTTCCCGTGCATGAGGCTAAGGCTAGACCGGCTAAGGACCCAAGGTTGAAGCCTGGAATTGAAAAGGAAGGTGGTGGCGAAGATGAGACCACCACTGCTCATAGACACTGAGGATGTTGAGGGGTCCAGTGTTCAATTCCCTGCAGTGCTTGCTGGCCACAGGTTGACCCTGCCTTTGAGGGTGTCACCGGCGGTCCAGGCTCGTTAATCAAGTACAACCCCCTGTCCAATGCCACCTCCGCAGAGGTGGGTGTCTTCAGGCCTTGCCCTGCTAGGGTGAAGTACTGGCAGGTGCCAAGAGGGAAGTCCAGCAGCGAGGAGTGTAAAGTGGTGGGCAGCAGGGTAGCAGGCTTGCATGGGAGGCCGCTGACCAGGTGCTCAGCAGGGTGCTTCATGGTCACCTGCCCAGCACACTGTATGGGCTGATTATTGCCCTTGAGGGGCAGTACGTCACGAGCATGTCTTGACCACCTTGCACTGCCCAAGCTTTGCCACAGGCATGTGCACTGCCTCGCCACTGTCAATGTTGCAGGTGTGGAACTTCATCCGGGTCATGGGTGTGCCCTACAATGCGCTGCATGAGCAGGGCTATGTGTCCATCGGCTGCGAGCCCTGCACTAAGGCAGTGTTGCCCAACCAGGTGAGACTGCCAGGCTGTGTTGCCAAATCAGGTGAGACTGCCAGGCTGCCCACCTGCAGAACCAGCAGGTGAACCTTGGATCAGTCATCAGGGTCAAATCTGCTTTGTGTGTACTGTGTGCCTGCTCTATGTGTACTGTGTGTTGTGTGCCTGCCGTCCCCTGCAGCCAGGGCAGTACAAAGTGCATCGCTCCTGGTGTATTTGAGCTTCGATGGTAGCCATCATGCACTAGCCTCACAGTGTGTCTCGTGTGTGATTGAAGTGACCTGAGTGATGTGTGTCTTTAGTTGGTGTGAGGTGTGCTGCTTGTCATGCAGCTTGAGCGGGAAGGGCGCTGGTGGTGGGAGGATGCCAAGGCCAAGGAGTGCGGCCTGCACAGTGGCAATGTGAAGAATGCGGACGGCAGCACCAGCCAACGCACCGCGGACCGTGACCTGTGGATTGAGGGCAGCGTCGCCACTCTCAGCAAGGAGCAGGTGCCAGCTTCATGAGCATGCAGGATAGGTTGAGGTGGCACCAGCAACAGGTGTAGCGGGGACAGGATGAAGCAAGGCAGGGCAGTAGGGCAGGAGTGGCTGAATGTACCAGGCCAGCCCGCTTGTTGGTGTTGGGTAGGGCTGGGGCTCGGCCCTAGCACCACTTGTAGGTTGAAGTGGCGGTAGCAGGCGTCCATGTGCCTGCGTGACTGTGCAGCCCCTGCTGGTCTTCTGGGCCACAAACCTTGTTGGCAATGTGTGTTGGTGATGTCTGTTGGTGGTTGTGCTGATGGCTGTATGTTGCAGGTGCGGGACATTGCAGCTGGCAAGCGCGAGCAAGACACAGTGGCTGTATTGTATGCCCCCTGGTGCCCCTTCTGCCAGGTGAGGGAGGCAGCTGTTGATGGGTGCTGGGCCTGGCATGTCCATGGTCAGACCAGGACTGCAAGCATGAGCTGTCATACGAGGAAGCAGCACACGCTGCTGCTGTAGCGGAACTGTAGCCCTCATGTGCTGTGGCATCGTTGCATTGGGCGGGCGTGGCCACATTGACCACTACAGTTATGCCGAAGTCATGTGCCAGATGCCAAGTGTTGCCTGCATTGCACTGTTGGACCAAGTCCAAAGTACCTAAAAGGGAAGGCCAGTGTAGCAGCGTAGCAGCTGACGGCTGGAGTGATGTACACCAGCAGCTGCAGCAGCAGCTGCAGCTGCAGCACAGCATGTCTTGCAAGCAAGCCAGACATAGCGCTCTGACGGCTGGTTTCTGGCTTACTCCCAGGCTTTGGAACCAGACTTTGCTAAGTTGGCTGAAGAGCTGAAGGGGAGTCATGTGTCTGTGGCCAAGTACCAGGCCGACCTTGACCGCGAGTTCTCAAACGAGCACCTGGGCCTAAAGACCTTCCCTACCATTGTCTACCTCCCTAAGGTCAGTCATCGCTAGGTATAGCCCCAACGCCTCATGGCAAGCACATGGTCTTACAGAAGAAGTGATGAGACACTACCCTACCTGCATCGTCATGGATTGCAATCATTATTATTGACCTGTGATCTTACTTATATACATTCATGTAGGTTACATGTGATGTTCACACATGGTGAGCTGCCAGCTTGGTGCCCAGGGTTTCAGCCTGCCTATGCCCTGCAGGGCAAGTCTGGGTTCGTGAAGTACCCCTCAGAGCGGCGTGACGTTGACACCCTGAAGATGTGGGTACGCTCAGTGGCTGGCAGAGCATGACCTGACCACTGTGACCTTGGGCAAGGGCGGCCAAACTATACAATGGCTCGTAGCAGCAGCGCAGGAAATTATCGTCCCAGTAGTTTTAGTATTGTAAGGTGCACACAGGTTGCAAGGCTGGAATGGAGCATCAGGCTGTGCTGACAGCACCACTTATAGTTGAGGTTTCGTAGCCTATGGGGCGATTACAACTTTTGCTACACCATGAAGGGAGTAGAGGCTGTCGCATGAGGGCTGACGCATGGAAATGGACAAACACGCATAGGCTCCCTGTGCTGCGAACTGGCCAGTCCCACTGCAAATGTGGGAGCGCTCCATCACTCTGTGTAACTGCCGTCCACAACCATGCTGGGCGGTGATTTCATTTAGCATGACCCTGGTTCTCATACCAACCTGACATCATGCGCCCCCTCCCGGTGTTATATCTAGCTTGTCTCTCTACCTTCTCTATCCAGAGTCAGTAACAATCCTGACCTTGGCAGCCTGCGCATGGCAGATATGCAAGCGATGAGTACCCCCAATGCGTGTACATGGTCCTAGCTCAATGCAGTACAGCCATGCAGCGCCAGCCATGCAGCCATGCAATACAGCCATGCCGAGCTCTCCTTTGATATGATTTCACTTTCAAAAACACTCACAACACCAGATAGATTTGGAGCTTTAACTCAGATTTAAAGGACAGTAGGATGGCGCTGAGGCGCAACAGAATGTGTGTCCCACTGGTAGTTGGAGGGGCTGGGAGGATACGCTTTACGTCCGCAATTATACACATGATGGGGCAGGCCATTGACCGTTGACTGGCCGCTAGAGCGCGACTGGTTAGTTTAACATCCTGATGTTTTGGGTTTAACCACATCTTTAACCAATCTTTAACATACCCGTTTTGCTACCCTGGGACTGCTTCTCACTGGCTACTTCTGCCGGCATAGTGTCGCTGGGTGCATTGCCGTGTCGCGACCAGAACGACAGCAAAAAGGGACTCGTATCGCGACCAAACGGTCAACTTTAACAATCGGTTTAACATTAACCTTTAACCAGTCCGGTCGCGCTCTACTGGCCGCCTCAACTCCATGGCTCGCACGAACATGTCATCTCAGTCAGCGAGATAAAATGTGGCGCGGCCTATGCGGCCTTTACAGCTTCTGAACGGCTAGCATCCTCCTTCCGGCGCTTGTCCTGTTTGAAGTAGCGGCGCATTTCGTACGCGTCTTCGCCATTGGCGTAGTATTTGACGTCCTTGTCGTGCACTCTGCACACCAAGCACACCAACATGCACCGTTTCTTTTTGCACATTCCAACTTAGCCAGGCCCGGGTCAGCCCCTGCCCGGCACCGTTCTGGTTGTCGTGTGACTCACTCATAGTGAAGGGTGTGGGTGTATAGGTGGAAGGCCACTCTGTTGGTGACACGGACATGCAGCGACACGTAGTCCGCATTAAACACCTCTTGCATGGCTTGATCTGTAGCATCGCCAACACCGCCAGCAGCAGCGACAGCGTAAAAGACAACCACAGCTACACCATCAGCGAGAGGGGCCGCGACATCAGCAGCCAACTGGCGTCAGAAGCATCAAGAATCAAGGCAATGCCTATGGATGTGGCAATGCGCACTGCATAAGACTCAAGCTGTTCACAAAGCCCATTTTGCTCGAGCCTGCTGGCTGCCTGACCCCAAAAACATGACCAGGCGACAGCATGGCCGCTGCATCCCCAAGTGCTGCTCTGCTTCCTGCTGCCACAACCACTGAGAAGCTTAGCAATGAATCAGAGCAGAGCGGTGCCAGGGCTTGGCTACAAGGGCTGCTGGGCACGCACGAGTGGCTTGCATGAGCCGTGTGGCCAGGCCCAGCTTGCGGTGTGTGCGGGCTACTGCCAGGGAGGTGATGTGGCCGTGGCAGTCAGATGCGTCCTCCTCCCTACACAGGTCAGGGCAAGGCATGGGAGGTCAGGTCAAGTCAGGTCAGGTCATGTCATGTCATGTCATGTCGAGTTGGGCCATGCAAGCCTTGCTGGGTTGATGTTCTGAATGCCCTTGGTGTCAGCTGGAATGCATACATCCAGACACAGGCAGGAGATGGATAGCGTGCCAAGGTAAGGGTGAGATACAGCTAGGTGCTGACAAGCAGCATGGGAGGTCAGCGTGACAGGCAGGGGTCACCACAACAGCGTGCAGCACGGTGCACAACATCAGTGCCCAGATGACAGGCCACAGTGACACACAACCAAGCTGACATTGGAGACCACTACAGCTGTCATTGGCCCCGGGCAGGCACAGCACTGGATGTGTGCATGCCATGCTGTGTGTGTGCTTCATGTGGGATGTGTGGAATGCGGGCCACATGTGTGGGGCATACAGGAGATCTGGGAGGGATGCATCTGGCATTGAGAGAAGGGCAGCTGGCCCTACATACCCCCTACACGGCCACTGGGCTGCTGGCTGGCTACATGGCATGCTGGCATTGGTTTGGCTGCTGGTGGGCGTGCCCACTTACAGCCCACCCACTGACATCTTAGCCAGCACATAGCCAACGATGCGACCGTCGTAGTCCTCAGCCACAAACAGCAGCTGGGGCCAAGACAGGATGTGGTACATGTAGTACTGCAGACATCAGGACAGCAGGGCAAGCTGGCAGGCATGCGCACATGGATGCATGCATGGAGGTAACTGTCCAGCAGACAGCAGCAGGGCAATAGAGGGAGGAGCACAGGCAGCAGCACCAGGGGGCTCACAGCTCCGGAGCAGTGTGACGCGCATGAACCTGTGCAGCTAAGGGTGCCAGATTGACTAGATTGCTGGACCTGCTGCTAAAACCTTGGTCTTGAAGCAAAGAACTGTCTAAGCGGAGGATGCTACTGGATGCAGCACAAGCGGCTTGCTGACAAGGTTGCAACTACCCCGCGCCAACAGACCAGGGCCCCACCTCATGGAGCATGCTGGCCCCACTTTTACTGTTCCAATGCCCAAGGCTGCTGCTGCTGCTGTTGCAGCTCCTGCTCCTGCTGCTGTCCTCACTGCAGCTGGAGCTGATCTCATGCTGCTGCCGACACTGCTAGTTGTGCCACTCCTGCTTCTGCTCCTTGATCAGCCCCTGCTGCTTCTGCCCTTCTGTTTCTGCTCCTGCACTGAGACTGCAGCCCACTACTAGACGGCAGGGAGAGATTCAATGGCGTGAGGGTAACACTCAGCCCCATGAAGGGTGTAGGCTACTAGGCAGGAGGTGCAGAGGGGACAGCAGGAGCCAGCAGGGGTCAAATGGTGTGCTGCTGCGGGACATGTTTGAACATGAACGATATGCAGTGCATGCATGCATCTAAACTGCACACTGACAGCACGACATGCTTGGCAAGGTGAGCAGCCAAGCTAGCTTTGAAGAACCTGCATGTTAAGCAGTTAAGCAAGCCAGGGCTGGCCATGTACTGCAGCACACCTTCATTTGATAGTTCTCTGGGAGGCTGCAGAGCAATACATGGCAGCAGGTGGGTGTTCCAACAAAGTGCTTGAGTTCTCCATCAAAAGCCTTACCAGAGTAGGTTGCACCGCTGCATCTGCGACGGCGGAAGTTTCTTCGAATCATAGGTTTGTTGTATCGCAGCCAGGCCGCGGAAGGTAGACGCAGCAACGACCTGCCTGCATGAGGTCGTCCACAGTCGCAGGCCGGATGCACACCATCGTTGCACCCTTAGCTCAAGTCCTGGTGCTCCCTTCCCTTCCCTCGAACTTGGTCCGACGTGGGCCGACTCTGGGCATGCATGCATGCATGCACAAACACTGCATATGCCCTACACCGAATTCCCTCACCGTCATGGCCTTAGAGCGTTGCAGCACCACTTAGCCCTTAAGCTTTGCGGTATGAATTCCAACAATATAGTTATATAATATCGGTCAGGCAGAGTCAGGCGACCCCAACTAACAAAAAATGACAGGAAACCGACCCCTGGTAGTAGGACGGCTGTAACTAGGGTGCGGTTCAGGCGACCCCAACTAGCAAAAAATGACAGGAAATGATAGGAAACCGACCCCTGGTAATCAAAACGACGCCGCGTCTCAGCCACGTGGTTTCTATTTATGTTTTGCACATGCCTGGATAGAGGACTCCGTCAGCTATGCGGTGAAACATGTATCAATAAATACTGTGCATTGTGCTGAGTGCTAAGGCGGCTCAAATCTTGACATTCAAATGCATGCCAGTTTTGCTCATGCGGGCCTCGCCGCGACCGACCGCCGCGACCGACGTGGCCTAGTAGCCTCTGCAAACAGTCAGGGACAGTCGCCGCAGTCAAAACAATGCACATGGCACGCCAAACCGATGTAACGACGCCCCTCAACCCATGCTCGGAAGTATACAAGGCTGCTGCATTGCTTGACCGCTACGTGAGTAGTACCTACTACCTGGCCACTCGGTAAGGCCACTCAAGGTGTGTCGGCCATTGCTACGTTACCTTGCTCGATATGTTGGGTCCGATCCCTCCCGCCCGCCCTCCGCTTGCGTGTCGAGCTTGTGTCCAACTCCGCCCTGACCCCCTGCTGCTCAGCTGGAGGGGTGGGCAGCCCAGGGGAAGCACCAGCACCAGCTGCCTGCTGCTGCCAGGGGGGTGCAGCAGGAGGGGGGGGCAGGTCAGGGGCGGCACCAGCACCAGCTGCCTGCTGCTGCCAGGGGGGTGCAGCAGGAGGGGGGGGCAGGTCAGGGCTGGGAGAGGTTGGGAAGGGGTGGCGGGGCAGTAAGGGGGCTGGGAGGGGGCGGGAGGGGGTGGGAGGCTTCTGCGGGGGCTGGGAGGTGGTGGGGCTGCAAGGGGGCTGGGAGGGGGTGGGAGGGTGGGGCTGGGGCTGGGAGGGGGTGGGAGCGCGGGCTGGGAGTGGGAGGGGTGGGGAAGGCGGGGCTGGGGCTGGGAGGGGCTGGGAGGGGGCAGGGTCCAGGCGGTCGGAGTAGGCTAGAAAATCCTGCAAGGCAGAGTCGGGTCACGCCAAAGGGTGAGGAGGCGGCCCTGGTTGATGGATTGCCGTGCTTTCTTCTCCAACAGCTGTGTCGTTGAGTTACGAACAGAGTAATAACTCGAAAGTCTATTAACTCACAGTGGTCAGCTCACCGCATGCCAGTTTGTGCAAGGGGGTCCCTTTTTCTGTGTGGCTGCCTAGAGAGACCTCTACCCATTCGCACTTCGCTACAATGTCGAGTTATTTCTTGCCCAACGATGGCACTCCGACGCAGCCTGCACAAGTAAAAGGCTCGCGGTGCGAGCTTGGCGGGCTGAAATGAGATTGTACTTCTTGCTCGATGCAAGGCGCAGTTCAATCGCTGATGCCGCTACATACCACTAGAACAATCGATGGTGAGCAGCTGAGGTGTATCCGCGCTCGCTTGCGCCGGCATGGCCTCACTCGCAAGAGTTAGTTCCGTTTTCATGCGTTATAATAGTTAATAGCCTGCTTTTTAAGAGACTTAGTTCCCTATTATGCGCTTAAAAACGCGGGACGCGGACCATTTTAGAAAAGTGCATAGCTGGTTCAAACTGGCCACCGTTGCAAGTCGCGTATGGTGCTACCACGCCCCGCCCTTCGCTCCAAAACAAAGTGTTGCTCCAGAAGTGCGGCTTCGCCGCACAGAATGTAGCCACAACGCACCTAAAACGGAACTAAATTAGATAGTGGAAGCGCCCGGGGCGTTTTAGGCCCCCAAAAACACTCGGCCTCGGCGCTGGAGCGTAACAGCTCTCGACCTCAGCCAGCAGCCGCGTCGCTACGCTCCGCGGCTGCTGGCTTCGGTCTCGAGCTGTTACGCTCCAGCGCCTCGGCCTCGCGTTTTTAGGGCGCCTAAAACTACCGGCGCTTCCACTATCTACTACTTAATGCGCCGCTTGCCAGTAGATGCGCAATAATTCGCAGCTACCAGTGTGATGAACGCTATCGAAAACGGCTCAGTATTGAAAGAGTACTTGCATGAAGATTACCAACCCCATGTTGGGACATCCTGAGTGCGGTTCCTCCGCTTAATATTAACTTAATAGCTTAATTAAATTAAGGCCGGTCGTATTAAGCCCCTTAAGTGTATTAAGTGGCTTCTTTTTGACCCACACTGCTATGAGTGCAGCTGTGCGACCCCAGCGCACGGGTCGCAACTGTAATCGCCTCACTTGGCACTTTCAACCGGCAGGCACGCGGGCAGGCAGCAACATATGCCAACAAGCCGTAGTGGCTCCGGAACAGCTGTATTGCAACATTAAATTGGCTATGACTGGGTCGTTGGGGCCCGGCCCCGCAGTGGACCGCGACCAAGTTGCACAAAGACGCGCTTTGGTTGGTGTTGCATCTGCGTACCCAGCAAAGGCCAATGGTGTGGTTCTTAAGCACAAACAATGCGAGTTGAGCAAAGTTGCTCTCTAGTAGTGCACAAACGGTAATACCGCGAGCAAACACTAAACGAATGTGTGCTTAAGCGTATAGTGAGGAATAGCTATCGCGTACCCAGTAAAGGGGTCGATGCACTTTTTAGGCAGGACCACGCCGCGGGCCCGCAGTGGGGTTACATCAAGCAAGGGGTAGAGCCACGAAGGGTAGAGCGAGAGGGCTAGAAAAAGAGAGTTACCAGCGCTTAATATTAAGTGGTTAATTGGTTCAGTAAGCGACCTAATACTTAATATGACGCTTAATTAAACTTAATTAAGAAACCGCTCCCTAGCTGTAACTCTACACTCACTACGCCAAAAACTATGTTAGATGGCTCACAATGTAGCCAACCCGGCCAGCTACCCTTGACCCATCCAGAATAGTTATGCAGTCAGTAGGCCGTGCACAGCAAAGCTTCAAAGTTACTAATTCAGATTTGAGCCACAGCGAGGCATGCAGTCATCGCTTCGACCGCCCGCGCCGCATAGGCTGCTCTACATGAGCATGCGCGTCGGAAGCAGCAGTCGGATCGGAAAGCGGATGCGGCAATGTGGCAATGAGCCCACCTCCCCCCATACCTGGAGGGCAATGCCACAGCTCGACAGTTTGGACTTACAGCATGCTACTTACTAGGATAGGCTCCTCTAGGACAGTGTTACAAACGCTCATACTTAGCTAAGCCAAAAGCTCACTTTGGTCTGTGACCCTTAACTCCCTTGGCCAATCTCAGGGCCAGAGCCATGCAGTGAGTCACACAACTCCACACCACGACAGAGTTTGGACTCGGCTCCTCTGAGAGTTACACTCCCCTACATGCCATCCACCTGCGTGCAAAGTTTCATAGCTCAACTGCCACCCCACAGTCGGGCGGCCCCAACATGGGGTTAATAATCTTCATGCAAGTACTCTCTCAAAACTGCACTGTTCTCGATAGCGTTCATCACATTGGCATTGGCGGTTTAGTCCGCATAATCTGACCATCAGCGCTAGCCATTGGAGTCTTTGCCCGCGTACTGCCACATGTGCCCGCGAACAAATCACATCGGCGAGACGGGTCTCCTTGGCACGGTGAGCCACATCGCTGTGACCCCATCTACCTAGCGTAGTGAGCTGGTTGTGCACAAATGGAATGTCCGGCCAACACCCAACGCGATGCCTGCCGGGCGTGCAGGGCACCTAGACGGGGTGATTGAAACATCTGGGCGTATTCTGTTACAGTCCTGCTTTGAAACCAGAATGTGTTTTGAAATGCGCATGCAGATCTTTCCCAGCCCTGCATGCGAGATCTGGGTTTGTCATGTCTTACTTTGTCATGACGGTTGTTAGTTGTTCTTGGCTTACTTAAGGCTGAGCGCTGCTTAGTGTCGGGACTGGGGGTTCAAGGACTTCTGGGGACTCTGGATCGGATGACTGGTTCAGTGACGTAGGAATGCGATGAGAACTGTTTTTACTGATGCCATCTTCTGGACGATGTAAGTACAAAGCACTGCCACGCCAGTCGGAAGCTGTCTACGAGTACGTAGTCAGCCACAGCGGCAACATGTCTCTGGCGGCTGCAGCCGGAGTTTAGTTCGCAGCCAGCCATGCATCCTGACCGCGCAGCAGCACTGTAACATTTGGTTTCCTCGCAACGATCATCGGCCTGTGCTCTTGCCTCACGCAACGCAGTAATCGAGCTTTCGAGGTACTTTTGGGTAGTACCTCCGGTGCAAGAACGCCGAAGGCTCACGCTGACCCATTAGCATCATCGCAACGTAAGCCTGCCCAGCTGCTCTAACCGCTGACCTGCAGCGTTTGTACCTGCAGTGTTTCAAATGCCTACCCGCGAAGCGGTGTCTACCCGCGAAAGCGGTGCCCACCTGCGCAAGCAGTGACTACCCGCGAGAGCGGTGTTTACCTGCGTTAGCGGTGACTACCTGCGCATGCAGTGCTACCTGCTCTTAGCAGTGAACTCTGGACTTCCGTACCTCGCGGGACCTTAGTACCTCGCGGGACCAGCCCGACAGCTTAGCTTCACTTCGCAGCCGAGTTGACATGCAGCTCACAGCGCCGCACACCACCGTCAACCCCACCACCACCCTCACGATACGTTGACATTGTAAAGCCAGCCATGTTTCATTGGTTGTGTCTCAGCTTCTACCAATCCATTAGGGTACACAGTTGGGCCAAAGCACCAAGCACGGTGCCTCCAGCTACAAAGCCATCAGCACAGTTACAAACCATTACAGTTCACTGGCTTAGCCTTCAATCATGCCATAAACCGCCATCATGGCACCAATCCTTCTCACAACAACAGCACTACAAATGACGCCACCACACGGCTGTGACAACACAACACAGAGCAGAGAGCACGACCACTGGCTGCAAGACCAACACAATCAGCATGCACAACATAATGACACAACACATACATGCAACTCTACCAATAGTTGCTGACCAGCCAGCTCTTGGTACCTACCTAATAGCACACATCACCACCAGCTGTTGAGCTGTGAGCACATCCCTATGCTCACTGACGCTGACACCACCTGACCCACTGACGCCAGCTGACCCACTGACACCAGCCGCTGAGCTGTGCGCATACACAAGACACATACTCCCGCTACCCACAATCCACACCAAGGACAACCTGCAGCAGCAGGTCAGCACATCATTGGCATGACAAGCAGAGCTAGACCAGCTCAGCAGCCAGCCACAGCTCTCAAGCCGCTAGCGGCACAGCTAGTGCACACTCTGGCAACCCAGGCAACACCTAGGGAAGCACACAACGACAACACACGCAGAGGGCGCGTCAAACGTCCTGGGGCAATGAGACTCCGAACAAATACAACACAACGCAGGGGAAAGAAAACCCGAACACACACACGCAGAGGGCGCGTCAAACGTCCTGGGCAATGAGATCCCGAACAAATACAACACAACGCAGGGGAAAGAAAACCCGAACACACACACGCAGAGGGCGCGTCAAACGTCCTGGGCAATGAGATCCCGAACAAATACAACACAACGCAGGGGAAAGAAAACCCGAACACACACACGCAGAGGGCGCGTCAAACGTCCTGGGCAATGAGATCCCGAACAAATACAACACAACGCAGGGGAAAGAAAACCCGAACACACACAAACACGAAGGAGTAACTCTCCACACGCAGATGTACAGTACCAGCGCCACCGAGCGGCTGCACTGGCTGGCAAGAAGGCCGGTTCACGTCGAGAATACCACATGTGTCGCACAATGGTGTCTTCCATGTGCACAACAGTTCGGTTCACCCAACTGTTCACGTTTACCACCATCTCTATCAATCACAACATCTATCAACTCCTCCTACTACCACCCTGCTTTCTTATGCATCACATCATTCGGCTGCTGATTTCACGTCTGGACATGTCATCACCGCGAGCTGAAGCCAGCTCTAGAGTGGAGAACAAGACAACATCGAGACACTTAGCTCGTTCTCTCTTGCACCTGGTGTGCATGTAGCGTGGTGCATGACTGCTTGTTTGCATGTAGCATGTGCATGTTTGCTTTTACCTGCCTGTCTGCTTTCAACTGCCTGCCTGCTTTGTGTTCGAATGACTGTTTCACCCAGACAATGCAAGCTCCGGGACGTAGCTTTTTGGAGTGGGGGAGAGTGTTACAGTCCTGCTTTGAAACCAGAATGTGTTTTGAAATGCGCATGCAGATCTTTCCCAGCCCTGCATGCGAGATCTGGGTTTGTCATGTCTTACTTTGTCATGACGGTTGTTAGTTGTTCTTGGCTTACTTAAGGCTGAGCGCTGCTTAGTGTCGGGACTGGGGGTTCAAGGACTTCTGGGGACTCTGGATCGGATGACTGGTTCAGTGACGTAGGAATGCGATGAGAACTGTTTTTACTGATGCCATCTTCTGGACGATGTAAGTACAAAGCACTGCCACGCTAGTCGGAAGCTGTCTACGAGTACGTAGTCAGCCACAGCGGCAACATGTCTCTGGCGGCTGCAGCCGGAGTTTAGTTCGCAGCCAGCCATGCATCCTGACCGCGCAGCAGCACTGTAACATTTGGTTTCCTCGCAACGATCATCGGCCTGTGCTCTTGCCTCACGCAACGCAGTAATCGAGCTTTCGAGGTACTTTTGGGTAGTACCTCCGGTGCAAGAACGCCGAAGACATCATCTGGGTCGGCGCACACTAAGGTAATCACCGGCTTACACCCCCCCCTCCTCCACTGTGTCCTCCACCGTGTTGCACCCGCTGCACCCATAGAAAAAGCGATACGTAATGTTTGTTCTTGACTCATTGGTGCATCTCTTGAAACAGATTGCAAATCAAATAGCTCAGGCCTCAATCAGTTTGACACTTTCAAAGTTACATCATGTTTTCCAAGCAGAATCAGGGCTACGGGGCTGTGGGGTGGCAGTTGAGCTATGAAACTTTGCACGCAGGAGGATGGCATGTAGGGGAGTAAAAGTCTGTAGGGGAGCCGAGTCCAAATTCGGTCACGGTATGGAGTTGCGTGACTGACTGCATGGCCCTGGCCCTGAGATCGGCTAAGGGAGTTGGGGGTCACGGACCAAAGTGAGCTTGTGGCTTGTCTGAGTATGAGCGTTTGTAACAATGTCTAAGAGGAGCTTAACCTAGTAAGTAGCATGCTGTAAGTCCAAATGGTCGAGCTGTGGCATTGCCCTCCAGGTATGGGAAGGAGGTGGGCTCCGTGCCACATTCCCGCAACCGTTTTCATATCCGACTGCTGCTGCCGACGCGCGTGCTCATGTAGAGCAGCCTAAGCGACGCGGGCGGTCGAAGCGATGACTGCATGGCCCGTAACGGTTCGAATTTGAATCACTAACTTTGATGCGTTGTTGTGCACGGCCTACTGACTGCATAAATATTCTGGATGGGGGAAAGGTAGCTGGCCGGGTTGGCTGCATACTGAGCCAGCTAGCATTAAATTTAGCGCAGCGAGTGCAGAGTTACAGCCGTCCTACTACCAGGGGTCGGTTTACTGCCATTTTTTGAATGTTGGGGCCGCCTGACCCACAGCCCCCTGGCCTTATTTCTGCCTGGTGACCATGATGTAACTTTGAAGATGTCAAACTCATAGAGACCTGTGTTGTTTGTTTTGCGGTTTGTTTCAAGAGATCCGCCAATGAGTAAAGAACAACAATTCTATGTCGCATTTCCTCTAGGTGCAACGGGTGCAACACAGTGAAGGGCACAGTGGAGGGGGGGGGGGGGGGGGGTACCCCGGTGCTACCTTCGTGTGCGCCGACCCAAATGATGTGTTGGGCGAGAAGCGAAGATAGACTATGCTTCAGCGGCCCCGTCTAGGTGCCCTGCACGCCCGGCAGGCATCGCGTTGGGTGTCAGCCGGACATTCCATTTGTGCACAACCAGCTCACTACGCAAGGTAGATGGGTTCCCTGCGATGTGGCTCACCGTGCCAAGGAGACCCGTCTCGCCGCTGTGATTTGTTCGCGGGCACATGTAGCAGTACACGAGCAAAGACTCCAATAGCTGGCGCTGATGGTCAGATTGTCACAGCCATGATTGTGACCGTGCGAAATGCGTGACATGAGATATGCCATGCAAGCTAGGCAAGCGGTTGAACATCACAACAACATGGAAGCTTGTATGGCTGATCTGATGACATGGCAGAAGTGGTTAGTGGCGGCTTGCATATGTTTGAATAAGTTAACTTGCATGCTTGCATGGATTGTGGGTATTTGTAGTGTTTGGGATGCTGCGGCGGCAGCTTTGAAGACCCTTGGTATACTGTAACACCGACCAGCAGCCAGCTGTAATCACTGGCACTAAGCCTGGAGGGTCTTCACAGCTCACCGCCTGCACTGAAGGCCGCCGCCATTTGGTGACGGGTATCAGCAGTCGTTCGTGGGTTTTTGCCTCTACTCACGCTCTCTGTTCTCACCGCATTCTTCAAAGCTCATTGCCCCGGTGGAGGTCGTAATCGCCTCCGGCTAGTGACAGGCGTACGCCTGGGCGCTAGCAATCGCATCTTGGCTGCAGTCTGTACACACCGGGGTGTGCAGGTTGTGGCCAATTGGCATTCGTCGGTGCGCGACTAACCGCCGCCAGCACCGCCGCCGCTGTTGATTTTTCGCTCCGCTCACCACTGCCTGCTGCGGTGCTGACGCGAGGTGGCTGAACGCTACGCCTTTCGTGCGGCCACTTTGGCCCGCCGTCTGGAGGAGCAGTACAGTGCAGCTAACAACCCTGTCTTCAGCCCTCATCCACCTACGGCACGTTCGCCACCGGCGCCCTCCCCTGCCATTCTTGCCAGCTCCGTTGACGGCATCTCCCTTCCCTCGCCCCCTTCGAGCGCAGCATCAGCTCCTACACCCGCGTCTACTCGCACACCTCGTGTTAAACCAGCCATGGCAGTAGCACTCGGGACTGTACCGGTGCTGAGCAGTACGACGCGGCCAGCATTCAAGAGCTTCAGCACGCAGCTCCGCGCATTCCTGGGGCTCAACGGACACATCCCGGTGGAGTCCTTTCACTGGCTCTTAGCCAGCTCCATCGCAGAATCTGCGGTGCTGGAACCGATCTGTGACGCTTATGCGCAGTGCCTGCAGGATTGGGGTGACCTATCAGACAGGGAGGAGGCCATTACAGAGCTGCTGAGGCTGGTGCAGGAGCATCTCATTGACCCACCCAGCTACCAGCCAGGCTTAGACCCAGCCATAGTCCTGGGGAGTGACAAGCACAGCAACGCCAGCGTCTTCACTCTGGCTTACCGCCATGCAGCTCTGCAGGCAGTGAACAGGGGCACTTTCTCCTACTCAGCTGCCATTGATCACCTCTTCACTCACTGCCTGCAAGTGCCCTCTCTGCAGCAGAGTCAACGTGAGGGGCTCAAGCGAGATGCTGTCCGGATCTTCCAAACCGCGTTGCCTGATGCTGAGGATCGCCATGACCTGAGCGCATTAGAGGCTGCCCTCAAGGCTGTGTCCCAGGCCTACGCCAACCTGCTGGACTGTCGCCGCTATGAGCCAGAGGCGGCTGCACCCCAGCGCGGCAGACGGGCTGAGGCTGCTGATCAGGGCTTAGAGCAAGAGGTCATCCAGCTACGCAAACAGTTGGCCTCCATGCACACACAGCAGTCACGCCAGCTACTGCAGCCTCAAAGGCAGCGCCAATGGCAGCCGCAACCTGCCATGCAGCCCATGCCCCAGCCCATGCCACAGCCCATGCACCAGCCCATGCACTCAGCGTATGCCGCTCTGCCTGCACCATCAGCCATGCATGCTTACCCACCGCACATGCAGCTGGAGGTGCATCGTACACAGCCAGTTCAAAGGTGCCCACTGCACCCAAACAGTGGTCATGCTCTGGCTGAGTGCAGAGTGTTCCGTGCGCTGGCCCCACATGAGCAGGCTCGAGTCCGGACGGTGCCAGTGCCTGCTGCCGCACATGCGGTGATGCTGCAGCCCATGGTCCCAGATGCGCCCCGGGTCATCACCGACCCTCGGTTGCGGACACCTGACCTAGACCGTGGGTATGTGCCCCCAGCACCGCAGCCCGCTGTGCACAGCTGCAGCTACTGCCACAAGCGCTACCACCCACCAGACCATTGCTTCCGGCTGTACCCACACATGCAAGCGAACTCACGCATGGGTCAGTCAGGCTCCACGCGTCACGCACCAGCACGCGCTCACACTGTCACTGCTGAAGAGGATGCAGCCAGCCAGCAGGAGGTGGGGTCATGGTCAATGGGAGGCAGATGGGTGTCTCAGGATGTGCGAGCTCAAGCACTTGCCACCATCCCTGAGCAGGGTGCCAGCTACTGTGTCATCACAGCCAATGCTGCCCGGGCGGTCCCTTTTACGCCCAAGGCCGGTAATGCGGTTGGACCTGTGGCTGCAACCACCACACCCATGCCCATGGCTGCACCAATTGCCTATGCCACCACCCAGCTGCAGGCCATGGCAGCTCAGTTGCAGGCTGTCACTGATCGGCTGCAACATTTGGAGGCTCGGGTGGAGCTCTTGGCGCCATCTACAACCAATGAAGCGCATGCGGTGGCCGTGCCAAGCCGTGGCGCTGCTGTGCGAGCAGCTTGTCACCCGGACGCGCCCAATCAACATCTGGGTTACTTCTCCAATACCACGGTGGAGTCCGGGTGTGCGGTGGCAGACAGTGAGGGCCAGCTTCATTTGCTAAAGGCAGTCATGCTAGATGGGGGCAGCGACAGTTGCTTGATCTCGCATGAGTGTGCAGCTGCCTTGAACCTCCCTCTCACAGCTTGCAGCCGACGCCTATCAGTTGCCAGTGGTGCAGAGTCTATGTCTACTCAGCTGGCCAGCCTGCGTGTCAGCCTATGCTATGGCACTCAGCATGCTCTGGTGCTGGACCTGGAGGCCATCGTCATGCCTCCAGGGGTCAGCTTGGCTTATGACCTGCTGCTGGGAGCAAATTTCCTTTCGCAGACCAAGGGCCTGTGCGACATGTACGACCGGAAGTTTGCTTACTGCCCCCGGCTGCACAGCCATGGCGACACCCGCAGCACGCACCGGATGCCCATCACTGGCACCAAAGGCTGCCTGGCCCTGGTTGCACAGAACCCCACTGGCACCAGCCAGTTGCTGGTCGCTTGCGCAGCCGTGTCCCACAGCCAGGATCAGCCACCAGCCTGTGCAACCAGCGGCGCCACCTCTCTTGTGCACCACACCCCTGGGGTGCACATGCATGTGGAGACACCTCTTGTGGCAGCGGGCACCACCACACCCAGCGCAGTCAGCCGTGGGGGTGACCTTGCAGCCACAGAGGGTGCCAGCAGCAGGGTGGCCACCGATGACGCACCCACACCAGCAGGATCAGGGGTGAAGTCGGTGCGCAGCTCAGCTCAGCCAGCCACCCGCAGGGGGGGGGGTACAGCAAGTCAATCTGTGCTCTCCTCAGCACGAAACCCTGCAGCTCGGCGCGCGTCTCAGCCATCCAGCGCACCGCAGCGATCAGCCAAACACCTGGCTGTGGGCACCGCCGCAGCCCAGCGTGTGGCCAAGCAGCAGCGCGCCTTGCCCCCACCGTCACCGCTGTTGCCTCGACGCTCGTTCAGGGAAGTGGTGTGGCACACTCTCACTCCCTTACGGCTGTTCCTTTCTTTCCTCTTCCTGCTCTGGCTGCCGGCCATCGTTACCAGCCTGCCACCACCCATCCCTGACCCGCCCTCCTCTGCCATCACCTGCTCAGTCATAAGCATGGTGTTGCCAGATGGACCTGCTGCTGCACACTCGTCAGAGCAGTACACCAAACTGCCCAATGGTGTGCTGTTAGGGAGGCATGCAGCCTTATCTCAACAGCAGGCTGAGCGCATGGCTGCATTGGTTGCCGCCAATCCTGGTGCCTGCCTGGATCCAGTTCTCTCTTGCCCTGCGCCCGGCACCGCCTTGCTCAATGGAGCACCAGTGCGAGGCACCTCTACCTTACCACCCCCTACTCACCCCGCTGCCCTGGCCGTGGTCACGCATGATGATCTCATCCTTGGCAACCAGGGAAGTGCCGCTGATGCCTACCACCATGAGCCTCTTACCCCCACTTCTTGGGTGCAGTCTGCCATCAGCGCTTTAGCGGGTCGTGCCATGGCTTGGGTCAGGGCTGCTGGACTGTCCTTGCTAGGGGCACCTACCTCTCCCACCTTAGAGGGCAGCGTAGGCGGTCCACCTGACATGCATGGAGTGTGCATGCCTCTGACCATCAACACCAGCAGCGTGGCCAACACCTTTTTCCCGGCAGTAGCAGCAGAGGGAGTGGTGCTCTTAGAGCTCTTTGGGGGGTTAGGTGCTGGGCTGGAAATGCTATTGCGCAATGGGGTTCGGGTGAAGCGCTACATCTACTGCGACACATCACCAGCCTGCAGACAGCTCATGCGCCACCGCCTCTCTCACCTCTCCGCCACCTATCCTGGGCTATTGCCACCCCCTGCTCACGCCAATGCTTTCACTACTCTGCCCTAGGATGTCTGCTCCATCACCTCCGCTGACTTGGTGCGCGCTGGTGCGCGCGGTCAGCACCAGTGGTTGGTGGTGGCTGGTTGGGAGTGCCAGGACCTATCTCCTGCGGGCAGCTTGGCTGGCCTGCATGGGCCCAGGTCCAGCACCTTCTTCCCCACCATGCGGCTTGTGGGCTGCTTGCAACAGCTTCAACCAGCGCTGCGTCCTGGGTATGTGCTCGAGAACACAGCATTTCAGCACAACTTCCTATCCAACGCCATTCGCAACCAGTTCACAGAGGTCTGCACCAGTATAGGCACTCCCATTTGCTTTGACGCAGCACAGCTGGGTGCCCGGGCACACCGCTTGCGCAACTGGTGGACCAACCTCTGTGACCATTCACACTTCATAGCCGTCCTCCAGCACATCCAGCCACATCCTGCTCAATCTGTAGCTGATATACTAACCCCTGGCACAACTATTCCCATTGCCCAACATGCTGACGCGCCTCCTTTCTTTCCCGTCAACCAGCCAGGCCAGGCGCTACGAGCCCTCCCTACCCTGGTGGCGTATCCTGCCTCCTATGCTTTCCGTGGCGGGGGAAAGGGTGTGCTATTTACTGCAGCAGGCACTACTCGAGAACCCAACATCCAAGAGAGGGAGCTGGCGCTGGGTTATGTTGTTGGCACCATTGCCGCACCGGGGCTTACTACAGCTGACCGCGACCAGATCACTGGGCGCTGCATAGACGCCACGGCTGCAGAGAGTTTGTATGCGGTGGCGGCTGCCCTGCACCATGCCAGCTTGCTGCACGCCCATGCTCACAGCTGCCTATCTTCCTCATCCCTCGCGCATGCGCTGGTTGTTGCTGTTGGGGGGGATGCACAGCTGTTGCCCAGCTCTCACACCAGCACCACCCAGCACTGCTCACCATCTACAGCACCTGATCCAGCTTTGCCCACGGCCACAGCTGCGCAGCCAGCAGTTACTCTTGCTCACCTTGCTGATGTTGCCGACACCGAACGTGACATACACGATAACACATCCACAATGCAGCTGCTTCAGCATCACACCTCAAGAGCTGCGTGTGGCAAGCACAGTGATCAACCTGGGCCTCATGCACAGTCTGCTGGATCCATGCACCACCACACCCATCATCATATCGGGGCTTGAATTGCAGCCATTGTCAGCACAACCGCACCTCTCTCTCTCCCCTACTGCCTACCGTGCACAGTTGCAGCGACAGCCCATTGACGCCATCATCAGCTGCCCTGATCCTACCATCTTGGATCTGCTGCTACCGCTGGCCGTCATCTATGCTCATTCCCTATTGTGCATGTTGGTGCCCCATGCCTACCTCTCAGATGCACCACCTGCACGTTTCCGCTGGCTCCAGCAGCTCAAGGCAGCGGAGCGTCTACTCTACGTCACATGTCCAAGCCTGGGGTCAAGGTTGGGATGGATCATGGTGTTCTCATCAAGCGCTCAGCGGCAGCAGCTGCTCAAGTGGCCAGTGATGGGCGCTTATCTGCAGCTCAAGTGCTTCAATGGGTTGGTGATGGGTAGGGTTGCGGGAGGGTTTGGTAGGTCAGGGTCACATGCATATCACACTTGCCACACTGTTGTCCTATCACCCTTTGCTGTCCTATCACATTGCTAAAATGGCTTGTCGGTATCATGCGCCACATCTTATCTCACTCAGTACACACTTGCTATCGCACAGCTATCACAGTTGTCACCTCACCTAAGTCTCCTTTTGCATCAGCTATATCCGGCTCATTTGAGACCATACACGCCGATATCATCCATCATGTCACTCTATTAGTGTTGCATCTGCATTGCTTGTTCAGTGTCTTGCCAGTTATCAACATCACTCATGCTTAGCTCATGGTTCACGACAGCATTTTCACCACAGCAGTTTCAGCCTACTTATGACATGTTCCACATGTTAGCATGGTTATGGACAACTAGGGTAGGAAACCTTTATTACGGCCGACCCGCTGCCGCGCGTAGGATGCATCAGGCACGACGCTGGCGGGTGAGCACCATGTCATGGTGATGGCCAGTGGCTCACGTAGAATGAGCCATAGGATCCATGTAGGGTTTTCGCGGTTTTACCGCATGGGTCCGGCCTGGAGGCATGCATGCCACAGGTTATAGAACCTTGGCCGCCGCCAAGTGAGAGAATTGTGTCTTGGGGGGGGGGGGGGGGGGGGGGGGTAGTCAGGAGTTAACGTCTTGAGATTTGTTGCATCACAACCATCAATCACATCATCACCACAATCAAAGTACTCATCACTTCATCAGTTTAGCTGCCTCGTCTGCTTGCCATCTGCTGCATGTAGCGACATATATGTCTTGCACATGTCAGCATCTGGGGGGGGGATGTTTCATCCTCCGCAGCGCACTCTGGTGTCATGAACTATGCTATCACGTGTCAGCTGTCACAGCCATGATTGTGACCGTGCGAAATGCGTGACATGAGATATGCCATGCAAGCTAGGCAAGCGGTTGAACATCACAACAACATGGAAGCTTGTATGGCTGATCTGATGACATGGCAGAAGTGGTTAGTGGCGGCTTGCATATGTTTGAATAAGTTAACTTGCATGCTTGCATGGATTGTGGGTATTTGTAGTGTTTGGGATGCTGCGGCGGCAGCTTTGAAGACCCTTGGTATACTGTAACATCGACCAGCAGCCAGCTGTAATCACTGGCACTAAGCCTGGAGGGTCTTCACAGCTCACCGCCTGCACTGAAGGCCGCCGCCATTTGGTGACGGGTATCAGCAGTCGTTCGTGGGTTTTTGCCTCTACTCACGCTCTCTGTTCTCACCGCAAGATTACGCGGACTAACTCGTGGCTGCCAATGTGATAAACGCTATTGAAAACGGTGCAGTATTGAGAGAGAATCTGCATGAACATTACCAACCCCATGTTGGGGCCGCCTGAGGCAGAGACCTCTTGCCTGGTGGCAGAGACCTCTTGCCCTGGTGAGAACTAAATGGCGGCATGTCGGGCCAGCAGCTTTAATCAACGACTGGTGGCACGGCTTACCCCCTGCGAAGCTGGTCCAACATGGTCCAAGCCGAGGCCTATCGACAGCTGGCACAACTGCTGGCTGGCCAGAAGACCATTAACTTGGGGGGAACTGGCGGCAGTTGGAACTCATGAATTAATGGATGTGCCCAAGTTGCCCAAGTTGGTGATGAGCAGGGCCATGCAGCCACGAGAGGCCGGCGACTACAGAAATGTGGACATTTGCGATGAAACATCACACACCCTCACTTATTCGCCAACCCGACACCCTAGGTATGCTCCCCCGGGCCTACCTTCCTTGTTTATCCTCTACAGCTACGCTGACAGCAGCTAGACAACAGCACATGCGAGGGCCCTCACCCAGATGTTCGGGAGTCACACTCAGGCATGCTATCCCGCTACTCTCACTCTCTCGCTAAACATCACACAACGGAGGGGAGGCAGACGCGGGGCATGTCACACCAAGCATGTCGCAATGCATGGTGACAGCTGGTCCTCCATGACCCTTACCCCCACACCAGTCGCGTCCACACTTCCTACCCCACTGCGCAAACACATGGCACTTCATACCCAGCACACTGACCTTACCCTACATCCTTAATCCTCCACAAGATGCCCCTCGCACCACAGCCTCCACCCAAAGACATGAGCCCAAGGTGCTGGGAGGCAAAGCATACCAGGCTGCCTGTGATATCAGAGTGGAACCAATCCCAAGAAATTCAAAATTGCCTCATGACTGCCCTCTCATGTCCCGACGTCTGGGACCTCTCAACTGTGCGACTGTACAACAATCTGTAATGTTCCTGTTCCATGGGATATGACAGCCCTGCCCATGCATCCACTGCCAGCGCAGCCATGGTGCCCTACCTAGCAGGCTGACCATTAGGTACTCAGATGACAGTCAAGGCAGGGGGCCCACTGGGCTTGCCAGGAGGCCTCAAGCCAGCTTGGGGCGCATTGCCATGTAGGGTTTGGGTGCAAACCAGGGCAGGAACACGGCCCGCACGCCCTCTGCGCCAATGATTGGGAAGATGATGCGGCTCGCAGCTGCCAGCAGCAGCAGCCCAGTCCACAGGCCTTTCAGGGTGGGGCGTGGCAGCAGCAGCCGACCTACTCCGTACAAGGCCACCTGCACGACACCGACTTGCCTAGACAGGTCAGCAGCTGGATGACACGGGCTAACACTGGTGCACCCCCACCTTCTCAACGACAGCAACAAAGACAGCAGCAGCAGGAGCACCACCATGTGCCGGGCCATGAGGGGTTTGCTCATATGAGTTGCTGCTATTTTGCGGTGCAGTGCGGAGGGAAATCATACTACCTTAATGCTGTGACCCGCCCTCCAGCCTTGGGTCATGAGCCAGACACAAGCCCTATCAAGGAAGTGCTCAGGAATGACTGTGTGGCATTGGGCTAGGTGGCTTGGGCAGATGTGCAAGATCCCCTAGGCTGAATGTGTACCATCTGGTGACTAGGCTTGGGTCCTTGCCACAGCCTTGCACACCATGCGCATGAGACATGGAGATAGTGTGACACTGGGAGCATGCAGGGATTCTGGACATGCTTGGGGGCTTGCCCTCACCATGAAAAAGTGCATGACCAGGACATAGGGTCGCGGGTTAAGGCCCGACAGGAGGGAGATGGGGCCGCTGCTGTACATGCCACCCAGGCTGAGGTAGTCAAAGCAGGCCTGACGCATCTCCTCATGCGCCCTATCCCCTGCAGGCCAGCCACAACACACAGACTAGACAGCCAAGCCTGCGCATGCAGGCCATGCGTTGCCGCATATATGTTGGCTTGCAATGCCCCTGACAGGCAGCTACTATCCTATCTAGCCAGCTACTGTCCTAGATTGGCAGCTACTGTCCTAAATTGGCAGCTACTGTTGACAACACCTGCCGGGGTATGGAGCGACACGCAATCCTGTGGGAGGCAGAGCTGTCCTGGAGGTGGGCCGGAGGGGCTATACTTGTCTGCCTGGCACCCACCAGTGAAGCAGAACACCTTGTACAGCGCATTGGCCAGGGTGTTGATGGTGGCGGCCACAGGCTTGCGCCGGGTGTAGAAGTCAGCGGTGCGCAGTGCTGTCGTCATTACGTCGTCCAGGCTGCAGACAGGCAGGCCAGGCAGGCCGGCCGGTCGGTCGGTCGGTCGGTCGGTCAGTCGGTCAGTCAGTCAGTCAGGTCAGTCAGGTCAGTCAGGCAGGTCAGTCAGGCAGGTCAGGCAGGCAGGTCAGTCAGGCAGGTCAGTCAGGCAGGTCAGTCAGGCAGGTCAGGCAGGCAGGTCAGGCAGGCAGGTCAGGCAGGCAGGCAGGTCAGGCAGGCAGGCTAGGCAGGCAGGTAGGACAGATCAGATCAGACGCTGTGTTTTGGCCCCCTGCAACCCTCTGCACCGGTCCCCACCTTGTTAGCGGGTGCAGCATGTCGCACAGCAGCTTGCAGTCTGACAGGGCCACTGTCATGCCGCCTCCAGTCAGCGGGTGCCGCATGTTGAAGGCATCACCCAGCAGCAGGGCCCCTGGGCGCAGGCTCAGCAAGCTGTATCAGGCACCGCCTCAGCTGCTATCCATCTCTCCCACTGGTGCTTTCTGTCCGCTACCAGCTGCCACCTCAGTGACTCAAAGACATGGCTACTCAATGCCTTGTTCTAAACCTGCTTGCGTGCCGCCCTTCCCTTCCCTCCCTTCCCAGCTCTCCTTTCCATCCCCCTACCCACTCGCTTCTGAGCATGCTTCCATTAATACATGTTCCACTGGACAGCTGCTTGCATGTGCTCTCCCTGCACACTATGTGGCCCCATGCACGCCATGCGCCCATTACCATGGATCCCACCACACTACCCCTACCATAGTTAACACAGGCTGACCTGGCTGGTGCTGAGGGTTGGAGTAGAGCTGCTTGTTCTGCATGGTGCGGATTTGGCTGCAGTTCAGCGCAGCAAGGAAGGCAGGCCGCAGGCAGTCAGGCACCTGCAGTGCAGCAGGAGGGGCGGGTCACACATGTGACAGTGCTCACTCCTACACACAGGTGACAAGAGGCAGGAGTCATAGACAGAAAGTGCCTAAACAGGCAAGCATATGGTGTCAAGAAGATGGGCATGCTTCGGGTGAACCAGGACACGCAGATATCACTGTGCCTAGTAAGGCAGGGACACCAGCACCAAATTGGGAGGACCAGGACAAGCAGGCACCATGATAGCTGAGGCAAGGACGTCGGCACTGTGTCGTAGTGTGCACACACAGCCGAACATGACAAGCAGGGCAGAGTTGCCTGCCCTTGGTTGCTGTTTGGTAAAGATCTGCAGGTACCTGGTTCTAACCCTGCCCAGTACCAGGCACAGGTAGGCCGCAGCCATAGCAGTGATCCCTTTGCTGGAAAGACATTATGATGACACAAGCCAGCCAGGCCATGCCATCAAGTCATCGTTGTCGTCACCATCCTGTCCCGCGCCACGCAGTGTTAAAGAGTGGCCGCCCCTAGTCCCCTGCCGCCCTGAGCCCACCTCAGGTGCCACCACGGTGCGTAGATACTCTGGCAGGTCCGCCGGCAGCTTCTCACCAGGCACGTCCACCAGACACCTGCCAGCAGCCAATAGCCAGCAGCAGCCAATAGTCTACAAACGAGCCATCACCCTCACCCTCTCCCTTGCCCCTGACCTTGCTTGCATGGCAAAGCCCCATTAAAGTGCTGGCGGCACTGTCATGGCTCTGTACCTTCCTCTTGCACACCCTGCCAGGAGGCTCCATCATCTACACCTGTTGCCTGCACCCTTCAGGCACTGGTACTCCCATGCAGCCCTGGACCAAGGAATACCAGGCATGCCACGCTGCACCAGATGAGCACAAGTCTTGGTGGAGGAGTGGATGGGAAGCCAGTGGAGCACCCAGGAGCCACCCTCTTCATCACCGACCACCGCCATCCCAGGCCACCTCGTCAGGGTTAGGGTCAACCCTGATCCCAACCCTCCTTTTGATACCATGTCCCTGTACCCTCCAGCTTTGTCAGGATGGCTGCCTTGCCAGCTGCTGCTCGCTGGCATGCACCTCTGCAGGGTGGCACGTGCTGCACACCCACCTGACTTCATTCGAGCTGATGGGGTAGAAGAGGATTGGCGATGGCTTGGCCAGCACGACATGGCCATGGTTAGGGGCGGGCAGCGTGCAGTTGCGCAAGATCACGCCCACAAAGAATGACGGGTGCTTGATCTGGACAAACCAAGACACAGCAGAGGCCAGCTTTGCTGCTGGCGCAGGGGGCACGAGTGTGGCCACCATGGTGCCTGGACACATCTGGCTAGAACTGGGAGTCTGCCTCCCGACCTCTTTGGGGCATTGGAGCATTGGGGCCTGCATTGGGGCCTGCATTCGGGCCTGCATTGGGGCCTGCATTGGGGCCCGCATTGGGGCCTGCATTGGGGCCTGCATTGGGGCCCGCATTGGGGCCTGCATTGGGGCCTGCATTGGGGCCCGCATTGGGGCCTGCATTGGGGCCCGCATTGGGGCCTGCATTGGGGCCTGCATTGGGGCCCGCATTGGGGCCTGCATTGGGGCCTGCATTGGGGCCTGCATTGGGGCCTGCATTGGGGCCTGCATTGGGGCCTGCATTGGGGCCCGCATTGGGGCCTGCATTGGGGCCTGCATTGGGGCCTGCATTGGGGCCTGCATTGGGGCCTGCATTGGGGCCCGCATTGGGGCCCGCATTGGGGCCTGCATTGGGGCCTGCATTGGGGCCCGCATTGGGGCCTGCATTGGGGCCTGCATTGGGGCCTGCATTGGGGCCTGCATTGGGGCCTGCATTGGGGCCTGCATTGGGGCCTGCGTTGGGGCCTGCATTGGGGCCTGCATTGGGGCCTGCATTGGGGCCTGCAGGTTGAAAGACATGCGCAGAGTTGAGATGCTTGCACCCTAGCATAGGCAGCTGCTGTGTGCTCCTGGAAGTGTGACCTGGGTGTTGAGCGCTGAGTGCTTGTGCTTGAGAGGCTCTGAGAGGAGGCTGGAGGCTGCCTGAGCTCAGGCGGTGCGAGGGACTGTCGCTAGGGCTGGACTCAGGCGCTGGCTGCTGCACCACAACCTGCCGTGTTTCCTTAGCGGGTCCTGACGACATCACGCACACCTGCCACCACAGTTGATTGCAGGGACACCACACAGCTCTTGGAGGCTTGCTGGCCAGCAGTAGCCACCTTATTTAAAAGGGGCACCCCACCTCTGCGTTGGTGAGGCGCTTGCGCAGGTTGGAGTACATTCCGTCGCACACGATAGTCAGGTGGGCGCGCGCCTGCCTCTCGCTGCCGTCCTTGTCCTTGTAGGCCACGCCTGTCACCACCTGCACCATGCCATGCAGCCCAGCCAGCCCTGTGACATACGGCAGTGTCGCATGCGGCATGTGTGCACGCACACACAGCCATGAGGGGTGCTTGTTGTAGTAGCCTACTAGAAGTAGCCTTGCAATGACACCAATGCAAACCTTTTGCTGCCATGATCTGTGACAGTAAGTGCCGTACCAAAATGCACTGCGTCAGGAGCAGAATTGCCACATTTGTGGGCCGTGGCATGATGGCATGCTAGGATATGTGCAGAATCAATATTGGCACATAAGCTGTTTGGGCTGGCAGGATGGACCAGGCAGCCGCAGCGCCTCACCTGGCCCTCCTGCCACTCCTCGCCCTGTTGGTTGACTAGTCGCTTCACAAAGGCTTGCCTCATGGTAATGTTGGGCAAGGCTGCAGCAGCTGTGCGCATGCGCTGTACAAAACGGCCATGGTGGAAAGAGCGCCCTGCCACGTCTTCTGTTTGCCCTTCCATTGGGTAGCGGACGACTGCATGCTGCCCATTCTTGAATAAAGCATAGCCATAGACTTTCTGTGAGTCTATCTCATCCACTGCATCCTGCAGCCCCAGGCGCTTCAGCATCAAGTAGCCGCCTGGCTGCAGCAGCTCCCCCACAATCCGGTCTGGCTGGCTCAAGTCCCGTTCCAGAACAAGCACCCGGCGACCCTCCTGCATATCGGTGTTGTGGCGTTGAATGGGGTGCAACACCACCCTCATTCGCATATGCATTGCTGACGCGCATTGCGACGAAACAACGCCAAGAGTAACGCGCACCGGGCCCTCACCTTTGCCTGGGCAAATGCTAGAGCTGAGCCCGCCACGCCTGCTCCGACCATGATGATGTCCCACACCTGTGCCCGGGTAACGCGAATGCCACGATCAAACAGCCTGTGGCTGACAATCTGACTGGCCGCGACAGATTGCCGAGACAGCCACAGACTGAGACATTGCCGCGTGCTACTACCTGCGGGTCGTCATCGTAATCTTCGTTAGACTCAATCGGTGCCAGTATGAAATGGTCTTCGCGCGTTGCCGCCGGGGGCACGACTGGCGTAGTGCACATGCTACTGCTCGCTGTTTAGGGTGGTGCAGGTTCAAGCCACATGCCGACAAGCAAATCATGTGCAGGGCCGTTGAGTCATTAAACTTTCATTGAAAGCCATCGAAAGCCATCTGCACCAGTCCGCACAAGAATGCATAAGCATACAGTATGCATTAAGTACTAGTATGACTTCGTCTAGTAGTGTGCACCATGGTCACTTGATAGTACTGACTGTGTACACACTCCTGAGGGAAGTGTGTGAGCAAGATTTATCGGGGTAGGGTAGTGGCTAGAGCTAAATATGGAGGCCCACACACCAGATAGGTTAAGCATTGGGGCACTAGATGTAGGAGCGTGATTGTGTGTCTGTGTGAGTATCAGTTGTGTTGGAGCGTGACTGTGTGTCAGCTGTGACACGCCCTGAGGAAAATTCAAATTTTGACGAACGGAGCCCATAGGCCACGGATAGCAGTTGCGCCTGGTGCGTTGCAATCGTACTTTTGCGCTGTATCCCGCTGATGGTTGTGCCTGGCCTGAAGCCTGTGGCGCCCTCCACATTGAATGTGCTTGAGACGCAAGCTTGCTACTGGAGGCTTGTAGTTGTAAGGTCGCTCGGATCAGAATGCCTATCGCAGCACCGTGCACTGTCACGTGACTGCCCAGTCGAGCGCGACGGTGGCTGGAGGTGCATCTATAGTCCTAGTTACATTTAGTAAGTGGCGCAGCACCATCAAACGCGACATGCCCCATGCCTTGACTGACCGGAATTCGGTGTTCCTGTGACCGGCGCCAGGCACTAGCAAGGGCTCCATCCGCGACCCTTGTCACACACATGTGTCCGTAGCAAGCACATCTACATAATAGGTAAGATTGCTGCAACATGCAAGTGAGGTGTGAGTGACAGCTTCACAGCAAGCCCATGGCACGCCCAGCCATGCCACAGCCATGAAAACTAATAAAATCGTATGCCACTTTGCTAGTGGCCTGTTATCACTCCAATGAAACTACAACCCAAGTTTCATGTGGCAGTGATGATGCGTTCAGCACTGACATGGGTATGCAGTCCCCCGACCTCATGTCCTCTCACTACCACCATGTGCCATCCTATTTGGCTGCAGGAAGGCATGCCAAGGTGTCTATGTTGAGGTGTGTGATGGCAATCATGGGTCTAGTTGGTGACAGGTGACATGTGCATCGCCAGAGCATCCAACCAGTCAGCTATGTGCATGTTCCGCACGGGCTTCACGGTGGGCTGCCCATTGCCCACCACAGCCCACAACTCTTGCAGCTGGTTTTTCAGCAACTTTGAGGTGGTTGGTGGTAGCTTGTTGCTAGCTAGCTTGCAGCGGTACAAAGCTACTGCCTGCAGGTGCCTGCCCTTATCTGTAGCCTTGTCCGCTGCATACTGCTGCCAGGAGGGTGCTGCCAGGAGGGTGGGTCACTGAACTGCCACAGCCGCCCGTTGACCGATAGAATGCTGCATGCACAGCAAAGGGGGCATCTGACTTGAGTGCAAGTGAGAGCTAGTGCATGTCAGTGCATGTGAGCGATGGTTGATGCTGATGTTGAGGTATCTTACCATGAGGCTTGGCGGTTTGAAGGTGACATTGGTTCCTGTGGCTCAAGAACAAGGGTCCTGCATGACGAACAAGATCAAGGCAATGTTGTTTGTTGTAGCCCTTCTCTACCAGCTGCCGTACAAGCTGGACATTGTATAGTATTAAAGAGCTTTGTAAGTACCAACCTGTCGCTCAGCTTGGGTGTCGCCCCCTGCCCAGCTCGTTGTAAGCCATGCCGGATAGCGGCTACTGCCAAGTCCATGGAATATTCATCCTTCTGATGTTGTAGCAGTTGCGCCCTGGAACCCTGCACGAAACACACAAAAATAGCATGCACCATGGGGCATGCACCCTAAAATAAGGATCTGCAACAAGGAGGTCTACAGGAACATGTGATGCAAACAAACATATGATGCATGGCCACTAACCTCCAGCAGTGATTGTGTGGCAGGCCCCTCGCTGCTGCCGGACACCGGGCGTTGTGCGGCAGTTGCAGTTGGAGCCACATGCGCCAGCCCAGCCCCCTGCCCCTGCAGCCCTGCCCCTCCCTGCCCCTCGCTGCTGCCAGCTGCCAGGATGGTGGGTGGACGGCGGGCAGGACCTGCAGCCACATGCGCCAGCCCAGCCCCCTGCCCCTGCAGCCCTGCCCCTCCCTGCCCCTCGCTGCTACAAGCTTCTGGGAGTGTGGGTGGACACTGGGCAGGAGGAGTTGAGTCCTCCCCCACCATCCTGGCTGCAGGCGCTGGCTCTTGGGAGAACGGTGGTGCTCCATTCGCAGCTTGGTACCGTCTCTGACAAAGCTGTACACAACAATGGTGAGCAATGAGGGCGAGGTCTTTGGCTTCACAAGCCGCTTTCAACTGGCTGTCCACAACACTGGCTGGCCCAATGACACACAGCTTGTACTCGGGGGCACGAGTGAGGGTACCCTTAAGGCGCAAGGCTTCATGACGCAATCGCCATGCCACCTCCATCCCATCCTCCCCCTGGTGCACACCCACAGCTACCCATGCATAGAACTCCCTGGTGACGTTGGGGAAAGTGCACTTGCAACAGAGCACGCATTTGCCCTGGTTGGGGTGCTGGAACCTTGGCATGCCTTCCTGCAGCCAAATAGGATGGCACATGGTGGTAGTGAGAGGACATGAGGTCGGGGGACTGCATACCCATGTAAGTGCTGAACGCATCGTCACTGCCACATGAAACTTGGGCTGTAGTTTCATTGGGGTGATAACAGGCCACTAGCAAAGTGGCATACGATTTTATTAGTTTTCATGGCTGTGGCATGGCTGGGCGTGCCATGGGCTTGCTATGAAGCTGTCACTCACACCTCACTTGCATGTTGCAGCAATCTTACCTATAATGTAGATGTGCTTGCTACGGACACATGTGTGTGACGAGGGTCGCGGATGGAGCCCTGGCAAGTGCCTGGCGCCAGTCACAGGAACACCGAATTCCGGTCAGTCAAGGCATGGGGCATGTCGCGTTTTTTAGTATCACGCCACGTACCTGGGCCAGCTAGGACTAGAGATGCACCTCCGGCTCCTGTTGCGCTCGACTGGACAGTCACGTGATTTTGCAACGCGTCGCTAGAACAATTTGTGGGATGCCCAGTGATAGAGACCACTACTATAGGCTCATCCGCGGGGAAACATCTTCGCCCACCACCATCGCGGCCGTACTAGAGGCCAGCGACACAGACACGGCTTGAGCTATAGAGCGGGCTGGTGCAAACGCGATGTCCTGAGGTGGCCTGTGTGACCCAAACTGACCCATGCGAACATTTTATCAGGCGTGTCACAGCTGACTGTGTGTGTGGGCGTCAGCCAATACAGTTATACCCTCGCAGCTTGTATTAGTATCAGCTTGATTCCGTTTTCATGCGTTATAATAGTTAATAGCCTGCTGTTTAAGAGACTTAATACCCTCGCCGCAGGCCATTTTAGAAAAGTGCAGGTCCACTTCAAAGTCGTTCATCCCGCATCCTCATACGCTGCTACTAGGCCTCCGCCCTTCGCTCTGAAACAAAGTGTTCCACCAAAAGTGCGGCTCCGCCGCACGGAATGTAGCCATGGTCAGCAGTGAATGGCATGGTAGCAGTAATGTGGCTGTAATGTCTCAAGTTGCAGCGCCTTGTCACTCCCATTGAGAGCGAATGCAGCCCGTTCATGGAGCGTATTCGTGAGTTGCGACCTGTTGCTACGAGCGAGTTGCATCCTTCGAAAACCTTGAGATTCTGCGGTTACCAAGAGTCGAACTAGGGTCGCCAAGATGACTTGGGATAAACTGTATCATGATAATCATGATATGCCTAATAGTCCATATACGCGTATCATGAGATATCATGATACATGCCGCTCCCTAGCCATGGAGCATCAAAACTGAACTAAATTAGATAATGGAAGCGCCCGGAGCGTTTTAGGCACCCCAAAAACACTCGGCCTCGGCGCTGTCGCGTAACAGCTCTCGACCTCAGCCAGCAGCCGCGTCGCTACGCTCCGCGGCTGCTGGCTTCGGTCTCGAGCTTTGAAGCACCAGCGCCTCGGCCTTGCGTTTTTAGGGCACCTAAAACTACCGGCGCTTCCACTATCTACTACTTAGTTCCGTTGTAGGTCCGTTGTGGCTACATTTTGTGCGGCGAAGCCGCACTTTTGGAGCAACACTATGTTTTGGAGCGAAGGGCGGGGTGGGCAAGCACCATACGCGACTTGCAACGCACGCGGGATGGTAGCCAGTTTGAACCAGCTATGCACTTTGCTAAAATGGTCCGCGTCCCGCGTTTTTAAGAGCGTAATACCGGGATATCTAACCCTACCGAGCCTGCGGACTTGATGTACGCTGACCCAGTATCTGTGAGCCCCTCATTAACGCGATGGATAGTGCGCGATGTCCAACATAGTTACCTCATGTCCAACATAATTACCCACATGCGCTGGCACTGGGGCGACGGAACTAGGCTCAGGGGCTCTGAAACTAGGAGGAGACCACGGCATGAGCATAGCAGTGGCAACTGCATCATTCACTTGCTAATTAAGCTCCATAAGGTGGGCTAACCCTCCTCCATGCTGCGCACTCTGTTGATGTCATGCAACTCTCCAGCCTTGCGTCACTGGCTAGGGTACTCACTGTGAACCCCCTGCCAAAGTCTCAACTCTTGCTGAGATTTGCCAATATGTGTTTTAGAAGATGGCGTGTGCACATGTCTGCAGCATGCCGACACCCAAACATCACCCCTACAAAGGGCAGGGGGGCCAGGCTGCCCGCTGTGCGTGTTGTATGAGGTCTACGCCAGCTGCCAGCACTGGCTGGGTGGAGATTCATGTGGAGGGGGAGGCTGTGTAAGATGATGTTGAGAAAACGGGGCTCCATGCGTAAAGTGTACCGCAGCGGAGAACTCTGCATGTTGCGTTGTGGGTGTTGTGAAGCAGCACTTGAAAGGCCCATTGCGCAGAGCGGAACCGTTCGCGTGCCTGGCAGACTGGCGGTCACCGTGGGTGCCAGCAGCTCAGGCGCGCAGGCGCAAGCGCGACGCAGAAATAGGGCGTTCCGCGTTAAAATGACAACTCAACTCTCACCAGGCACGCCGCAAAGTCAAATGTCCCTTACGTGGTGGTTCAATGGGAGGGGTGACCAATAGGGAACTAAGTCTCTTAAACAGCAGGCTATTGGACCTTTTTCTGAAACAACGCCAAATTCAAAGATAGTTTGAACCTTCTTATGAAATTTGCCGGGATTGGGCAGCAGCTCAGCGACCGTCAACCGCACTACGTGCCTCGTCGAAGTGCGCTTCAGGTTCAGGGCCACCAAGGAGGCGTTGAGGCGCAGTAGCTTGCGCACACTTTTTTTTAAATTACTTGATTTATCTACGAGCAAGGGTCCTTCGGTGCCCACGTGCGGGGGTCCTCGTAGCTAATCAAAGTAATTACAAGTAACTTAAAAAAGTGTGTTAGCAACCTACCGCGCCTCAACGCTGCACCGCCCTGCACAAAAATCGCTGTAAAACTCTTAAAGACCGGTCGGAGAATATCAGGGGTACAGCCAATGGCGGGGGTGACCTTGTAGTGATGAAAAGCTATCGCGTACCCAGTTAAGGGGTCGATGTACTTTTTAGGCAGGACCACGCCGCGGGCCCGCAGTGCTCCACGAACTCCCCAACTAGGGGATGTTATCCCCAACAAGGGGATGCTTCGCCATATATCACGGCAACAATCGTCTACATCAACGCGAACATCTCAAAGAGTGCGTCTAGCGTGCGCTATGAGCTTGTCGCTCAGGGCATTGTAGCACCACCACTGACATTCCACTTGATGTTATGAAACCGCGAACGAGTTTCCCGCGATTCGAACCTCGGTGGGAAAGCTTATTATTGAGAGAGGGGCATTACAGCACCAGTGGCAGGGCCACCGTCACACTGTCTGGGGCAACACACGCTCACACAGCGCAACCAGCCCTCATGGGCACCAAGGGGGTACAGGGGGAGGTCTAGCGCTTGAGTGATAGTAAGCGACTTACGTAGTAGATAATGGGGTCGCGGGCCGTTTTAGGCGGTTGTAAAACACCGGTGCTCGGCCTCGCGTGTTTAGTAGTAGATAGTTGGCAAACATGGAGTGTTAAGCCCGCCTAAAGACGCGAGGCCGAGGCACTGGCGCGTAACAGCTCGAGACCGAAGCCAGCGGCCGCGGAGCGTAGCGACGCGGCCGCTGGCTGAGGTCGAGAGCTGTTACGCGCCAGTGCCGAGGCCGAGCCTTTTTTAATCAGAGCCTCCCAACTCTCTTGAAAAGAGGGTGTGTCCTTTACACGAGGTTTATTTCTCGCTCAGGATGCCGATAGAGCATCGAAGCACACCAGTGTGTAGAGGACTCGCTTGGCTACACGGAATGCCTGTTCTCAGCTCTATTAAATGTGTACATGATGCCCAACCTGGGCGTGAACCTGGCACACATTTTGTGGGCAGATATCACCATGCACGCCTCCTCCACCCTCGACCTTCATAATGGTGCCGTGATGACGCAAACGCAAGTATGTGTGCAATCGCGCTTTGTGTTGCGATGGCCGGAACCGCGAGTTTGAAACCTAAGAAGCTGAAATGCTTCTTTAACGCACCCACACCACTGCTAATGCTGCGATTAGGACCAATCAGGTCTCCCATGAGGACCTTCCCCTATGGGGGGGAGGTCGCTCCCCCTCATAGGGGGACCTTCCAACCGCCCAACCGCATCCCGCCCGCTGTACTGCGCCACCTTCCTGGGCACCTGTGCGCACCTGTGCGCTCGCACCGCACGCGTGCTAGGACTGATTACACTGCTATTGCTAGGTTGTGCAGCGTGGGCCGCAGCGCTGGCAGCATCAATTGCCACCACGCTAGATGCGACAAGCCCAGCCACAGCAGCCACAGCAGCCACAGCAGCCACCACGCTAGATGCGACAAGCCCACAGCAGAAACCTCAGCAGGAACGAGCAGCGAGCAGCCCGTAACCGCTGATGGATTTCAGCCCGCCGCGGCGATGGCTCATTTGGGTCATGCCTGTTTTTTCGAGCTCTCCGCAGAAGGATGAAGGGCGGACAGCATTTGAAAGCATCCACCGTCAGCACGAGAGCAGCCCCGACCTGCCAAGAAGCATGCTGGTCGTGTTGGGCAACGGGTGGCGGGATGGGGACAGTGGGCACCTGGGGCAGCTGACCTGATATGCTTGCATTCGACGACCAGCCCCAGCCCCAACAAAGGGCTGGGTCAAGTGGGCTATCAGCAAGGAGCGTTCTGACGCTGCAGCCCATCAGAATGAGACACAGCGTCGGTTTCACTATGCCGCCTCAGCTCCTGCACATGAGCAGCTTCTCACAAGCAAGAGAGCAGCCCTACAGGCTGCCATGCAGGAGCAACTTGACTTAGCTTGGGAGCAGCATGCAGCACAGCACCAGCTGGACTGTCACCATTGCAGCAAGTGGAGAGACATGAGGAGGTGGAGTACATCAATCTTCATCATGCTTTTCGCTAACTGTTTGGCAGTGCACTGGCTGCAAGGAGTGTGCACTTCTTTTGTTGGCCTAGCAGTCAAATCCAGATTCATACTTGGTATGACATCGGTCTCATGCGGCACTACTTCTCCTTGTTTGGTGGAGGTGTCTCCATGGCAGGAGACGCTGCCCTCCGACATGTGCTAATGTTCATGGTTCGATACCCAGCCCTGCCCCACCCCTCCCAGCCTTGCATTGCCCCTCCCCTCCCTGCCCGGCCCTGCCCCACCCCCTTTTAGCCCTGCCCCACCCCAGCCCAGCCCTGCCCCACCGCAGCCCATCCTTACGTTGCCCCTCGCCGCCTCAGCCCAGCCCTGCCCGACCCCCTCCCAGCCTTGCGTTGCCCCTCCCCTCCCCTCCCTACCCAGCCCTGCCCCACCACCTCCCAGCCCTGCCCCACCACCTCCCAGCCCTGCCCCACCACCTCCCAGCCCTGCCCCACCACCTCCCAGCCCTGCCCCACCACCTCCCAGCCTTGCGTTGCCCCTTCCCTCCCTGCATAACCCTACCCCACCCCCTCCCAGCCCTGCCCACCCCATCTCAGCCCTGCCCCACCCCCTCCCAGCCTTACGTTGCCCCTCCCCTCCCTGCCCAGCCCTGTCCCACCCCCTCCCAGCCCTTCTCCACCCCCTCCCAGCCTTGCATTGCCCCTCCCCTCCCTGCCCAGCCCTGCCCAACCCCCTCCCAGCCCTGCCCAACCCCCTCCCAGCCTTGCGTTGCCCCTCCCTGCCCTACCCAGCCCTGCCCCACCCCCTCCCAGCCCTGCCCTGCCCTGCCCTGCCCTGCAGGCTGCAGTGAATGTAGTACAGTGCATGAGCAGCAGCAGCAGGCTGTAGTGTATGAGCAGCAGTGCAAGGACAGCAGCAGCAGTGGATGGGCAGCAGTAGCAGGCTGTAGGTGTGTGGCAGCAGCAGGCTGTAGGTGTGTGGCAGTGCAGGTAGCAGCAGGCTGCAGGTGTGCTTCAGTGCATGAGCAGCAGCAGCAGCAGGCTGGAGTGCATGTGCTGCAGTGCATGAGCAGCAGCAGCAGGATGTAGGTGTGTTGTGGTGCATGAGCAGCAGCAAGAGCAGCAGGCTGTAGTGCATGAGCAGTGCATGGACAGCATCAGCAGGATGTAGGTGTGTGGCAGTTCAGTCTTGTATTAGCAAAAGCTTTCAAGAAACGTGATTTGTAAGCTGTGAATTCAAAAACCAACGTGATTTGTAAGCTGTGAATGGTCAAGATGTAATGAAGACAACGGTGGTGGTCATTAGCCGTGTATCCTCTTCTCAAACGATTCCTACGCCCCTTTCATGGACACCACCACCACTCCTACAATTTAGTCCCTGCGTTTGTCCCTGCGTTCTACCGACCTTGTCCGTTCGGGCTGAAAATTTGATAGATGGCAGTTTTCAGAAAGTAAAACATATTTTTCAAGAGATTTATTTGGAAAAATCCAAAAGCTGCTGCGCTGTGGCCCGCAACCTATCCCTGCACTTATCCCTGCACCTACGCCCCAGGGCCGCAGCGCAGCCGCCTTTGATTTTTTCAAATTATTTTTGCTGAAAAATATGTTTTATTTTCTGCAAACTACCATCTATCAAAATTTCAGCCCGATTGGACAAGGTCGGTAGAACGCAGGGACAAACGCAGGGACTAAATTGTAGGAGTGAGGAGCAGCAGCTCCAGCCTGGCGCTAAGGCCGCAAATGTGGTAGCCACCTGCTACAAACCCCCTTTGCATGTATGCATCACGGTCATGCAAAGCAAGTGCAGGCCTGGCAGTGATCCACGCCCAATGTGTCACAGCCAGCTAGACTACGGATGGTACCTATAGTGGAGGCTCACCAGATCCAGCCACATGCTAGGGTGTGGTGCGCCACTTGCTCCTTGTATGGACACCACCACCACGCGGTGATGCGCTCATGCTGCAAACGTGATAGCCGAGGTATGTAGATGCGCAATGAGCTATGGCGGGGTGGTGTCACAGTGTGCCACAGTCACTACGGTAGTTGTGTTGGCTGACATCAGAGTGTTGGCCACACCAACTGTGTTGGCTTACATCAGAGTGTACCACAGCTGTTGTGTTGGCTAGGAAGCGGGGTGGTGCTAGCAGTGTTTAGGCTGGAAAGTCTAGGCTTAGGCGCGGCCCTTCCTATTTGGCGAGGCTATTTGGCCTGGGCTTCAACAAAGAGCTACTATTCCAACCGCGGCTGGTGACATGCATGGTATGCATAGGTTGGGACCAGGTGGCTCTGGAAGTCTAGGTTGGTTGGATAGCATTACATGACCACCATGTTATCAGGGATTATACAAGTGGTGAGTTGTACCCCTGCCCTCCTAGCTCATGTGCATGCCCTCAGCCTTGTATGTGTAGCCTCTGCATGTGTTGTTTGATATTGAACAACCGCCCTAATTGCAATGACTGCTGCAGCTGCCCTGACTCAGCCTCACCATGCGGCTCAGGCTCATCGCCTGGGGTTGGGAAGGGGCTGCAGCGTGTGCCGTGGGGTGAGGGTAAGGGGAGGGGGGGAAGTAGGTGACTTGCTCCCCCTGCCCCATGTCCCCAAACTGGGTTGGTTGCTACTACTAGGCTGCTCAGCAGCTCAAGCAGCTGCAGCAACAACAACAACAGCAGCAGCACTAGCAGCAGCACCATCACCACTGGCAGCACCACCCGCTCCATGCTGCCCGCTCCATGCTGTCTGCTCTATGCTACTAGCTCAGGCTGCTCCTCCATAGGCTGCTAGGTGCGTGGTGGGGGAGAGGAGAGGGGAGGAGGGTAGGTGGGTGGCAGACTCGGAAGTGGTGGTGGTGGGATGGGGGAGGGTACGGGGTACGGGGTACGGGGAGGGTACGGTCCTTGCTGGCTCCTTGTTGCTTGCTGCTCTATGCCGCTGCCGCCTTGCTTGCAATCACCAAGCCATGCTACTGTTGTCATGCCCCAGCTATCGACAACTGCAAGCAAACATCAGCCAGCAAGCAGATGAATAAGGACATGCATGACATGCTAGCAACCACCAAGCCATGGCAGGACATGCATGACCAGAGTTTGGCAGGTTGGGCTGACACCCTAACAGCATGCGCACTCACCGAAAGTCCTGGCTGCCACTCCAAGCGCCTCCTACTTGCTGCTTTTGCATCTGCTCTTAGTTGCTGCTCATGGAGATGGCTCATGGCTGCGGGGGGAGGGAGGCTGCTGTGGTGTACACATGCTCAACGCAAGTGCTCAAGAGGGGAGGGGAGGGTAGGGGAGGGGAGGGGAGGGGAGGGGAGGGGAGGGTCTGGGGAGGGGAGGGTCTGGGGAGGGGAGGGGAGGGTCTGGGGAGGGGAGGGGAGGGTCTGGGGAGGGGAGGGGAGGGTCTGGGGAGGGGAGGGGAGGGTCTGGGAAGGGGAGGGGCTTGGGAGGTGGTGGTTGTGGTGGTGGCGGAGCTTGGGGGGAAGGTGGGAGGGCTTGCTCCAGGCTGCAAGATAGGTAGAGGGTGTTGCATTGTGGCGAAGGTGAGAGTGGTGGTTGTTGGAAAGGGGATGGTTGTGACCATGAAACCCTGCAGCAAAGAAGTTCATGCATGTGGTCAGGCTAGGCACACTTAACCACACAACTGAAAAAGCGAGCCGCTCACTATCTGCAGGGTGGTGTGTGTGCAGGGGGAATTGGGGTGGATGTAGGGCGAGGGTGGTGGTGGAGGGGTTGGGAAGGGTGCCACATCCAACTGCTCCTCGCTGCTCCTTGCTGCTCTTTGCTGCTCCTTGCTGCGCTGCCTAGCTGCTTCCCTTGGCTGCACCTCCAGGCTCCAGACTGTCCCGCAGAGCACCAGCCGAGAAATGTTAGACATGGGCCGAGATGCGAGGTGCGGGGTGCGAGGCTTGATGTTCGAAGTGCTGGGGTTGCAGGCTCAGGTTCTGCGCATAGTATCTGCGCTCTGCATTCCGTCTGCGGTTACGGGCTGCTCGCCAGCTGCTGTTCCTGCTGAGGTTTCTGTTGTGGCTCGGCTTGTCGCATCTAGCGTGGCAATTGATGCTGCCAGCGCTGCGGCCCACGCTGCACAACCTAGCAATAGCAGTGTAATCAGTCCTAGCACGCGTGCGGTGCGAGCGCACAGGTGCGCACAGGTGCCCAGGAAAGTGGCGCAGTACAGCGGGCAGGATGCGGTTGGGCGGTTGGAAGGTCCCCCTATGAGGGGGAGCGACCTCCCCCCCATAGGGGGAGGTCCTCATGGGAGACCTGATTGTTAGGACAGCTGCATACCTCTTAGCATCGATTAGCTTTCATTCGTCATTTGTGTCGCTCGCGTTGTCAAGCGAGAGACGGAGTGGCTGTATGCTCTAGCGGTTCAACAAGACACTATGTGCCCCCTTCACCTTTGATTACAGTAGACTATCTGGCCTGATAGTCAAACTGACCGCGGGACTCTTCATACTCGAGCCTTTTCGGCTCGTTTCGCTGTCTACGCCCTTTATTCGCTGTAGCTATAGCATGTGTGCAGATGCGCAGTCTTCGTTCTGTCAATAAAGCGGTTTCGGACATCACCACCATGGGTTCGGTCCACGGTGCTGACACCAGCTGTCAAATGCACACTCTCGCCCACCGTGTGCCCCCCCACCTGGCCCGACTCGCACCCCATGGCAAGGCAAGGCCTCTACACTCCATAGCAAAGCCCCCTGGTAACACCACTTGTCACATCCACGTTGACTACTTGCATGCGCCTATACCAAGATGCTATGGCCTAGGTGCCACTGCCAAAGCCATTGCCCTCTCATTTAGACGTCCCTGTACTAGCATGGTTAGAGGCAGTGGAGGCGGGGGCAGCCAAGGATGTGTAAACATGCAGGAGCCTTTGCTATAACGACTACTTGTGTCATGCATGCCACGACGTGCATACCACATTGGTTGGGTACAATAGATGAGCAACATATACTTGATGTCCAACTGCACTCCCTCCCCGTACCACCACACCACACCACCTCATGGCGCAACACATTATGGCACAATATGGCACATGGCTGCCATAACTTGACCAGGCTACACAAGCAAGCACCAGGCATCACATGGGCCTGAGGAAAGAGATGCTTTGCCAATGTTGAGCACCAGCTGCTTGTTGCCCCCCCCCATGCAAGACTCCATCACCGCCTTGCGTGCTGCTCGTGCCACTGCTGTCTTGGCGGCGGATGCACGCTCCATGTCACGTTGTTCCTTCCGGAGGGCATTCATCCGTGGCTGGAGGTCCACAGCGTCCATGGTACGGAATGATGCAGGGTCAGTCTTGGCGATGACAGTGCCTAGCAATGCTGCCAGCCCTTGCTTGCTGCCATGTCCATGCTTGGCGTGTTAAAGGCTGACTCCACATGCGCATTGGACGTTGGCGCTGCCCCAAAGAAGTGCATCAAGTGCATGAAGAGTCGTGGGCTGCATTGGCAGCCATGACTTCGATGTCGGCACGAAACATGGAAACAGTGTTGAACGGATCGTACTCTGCGGGGTTGCATGACTGGGGTGGTAATGGCCACCCGTCCTCCCAACATCGTCGGAAAGTTTCGGACCTCTTATGACCCGCAACTTAGCACCTTTTCAGAGCGCTGTTATTGTGCGTTGTTTCAGCGGCCGCTGATATGCGGCGAATTAGAGGTGTTTCAGAGCAGTCAGTTCAGTACTGATTAAGCACTGATTCATGGGGCTCTGAATGTGGGGTATTTTAGGGGTCCACCAGGGCTGAAACAGAGCTTAATCAGAGCGGTTTTAGAGGTTTACAGGGCAATGTTCAAGGCCTGTAAATTAGAGGCCAATATGTAGTGAATCAGAGGCTAGTTAGGACTGAAACATCGCTAATTAGCACAGTATTGTACCATCAGCGCATAACGTCAACAAAAATTGCTAAGTACACCAAGCCGCTCCGTGCCGCGATGGTGTCTCTTTACAGGTATCGCTCAAACTACGTACATACTTGTGGAGTGCTGCGCTGATGCCAGAAGAACGGCCCTAGGACATCTGAGGCGGGCGAACATCATCGTTGTGCGACCCTGCAAATTTCTCTTGTTTTAGGACCTTTTTCTGAACGCAAGTTATTTGAAGATAATTTGAAGATTCGCCTTAGAATGAGAGGAATGACGTTTTGATTTGCCGCCGTTCTGGTCAGGGGTCGCAAAGGCGCAAGCTTGACCTTTCCCATATCGCATATACTCCGCAATGGCAATGGGCATGTGGGATGGCGGCCACGGCTGGATGGACGACGTCGAAAGCGACGATGACATTGAGGTCGTCATTGCCTTAAGCGTTCTTCCGTTGTTGTTGGCAGCCATCTTGCCTCTTGTGGCCGACCTCGCCCCCCCGCGGTAAGTTTTTCTAGCAAATACCTGCTCGCTATCTCAGCAATGCAATGCGTGGTTTGTGTAGGGCTGCTTCTACAAGTATTCGATGAAGCCGATCTTGGGGAGTTCAGCTGCAACAAGCTGCAGGTGTGGTCAAGTGGATGAGCATCAGCAGCAGGCTGCAGGTGTGTTGCAGTGGATGAGCAGCAACAGCAGCAGCAGCAGCAACAGCAGCAATAGGCTGCAGGTGTGGTCAAGTGGATGAGCATCAGCAGCAGGCTGCAGGTGTGGTGCAGTGGATGAGCAGCAGCAGCAACAGCAGCAGCAACAGCAGCAGCCGCAGCAGCCTGCACGTGTGGTCAAGTGGATGAGCATCATCATCAGCAGGAGCAGCAGCAGCAGCTTGCAGGTGTGATGCTTTGCAGGCTGTAGCAGGCAGCAAGTATGTTGCAGTAATTGAGCCATGTTTTCAACATGTAAGATTTGTAAACCTCAACACAGCCCAGCAATTATGCTTTGGTTGCTGTATAAGATGTAAGAACGACGTCATGCCGCAACATAACCTGTCTCAACACCGACTCAACGAATGTCAACACAACACCATGCACAATAGCCAAGTACCAATGTTGTGCCATGCCAACAGGGCTGTGTCATGCTAACATGCCTTGCCACTCTCATACAATGGTCTGTGGGTGGGTCGTGCACATTCAGTGCAGCACCCATCAGCCTTGTTACCGTCACTTCCTGCCCTCCAACTTGTTTGTGATGGCAGCATACATATTGTAACCAGCCTGGACAGATGGCCCCACCCCTTCTGTAAGGCTGTACCGCTCAACCCAAGCAACGGAGCTAAAATCTTGACACCGCAAAGTGGGGCGCGGAGTGGGGTGCAGTGGCCATCGCGCAAATGAACATGGTGGTGATGGCGAAATGCGTTGGGCTTCAGCGCCGCGTACATGGCAGCTAGGCATGGCAGGCGCAGTTCCCTATCACGGCGATGCGTCCTCGATGGTGAGGGGGCTCGTCATTGAGCAGGCTGCTGGCCGTGCTGGTGGTGGTGCTAATGTTGCGGGCCCCGCTGGTGGCTAACGACCATCAACGACTTCGAATTCGATTCAATAATCTCCAGCAATCTTGCCTTCGGTGCCCACGTGCGGGGGTCCTCGTAGATAATCAAAGTATTTACAAGTAACTTAAAAAAGTGTGTTTGCAAGCTACTGCGCCTCAGCACCTCCTTGGTGGTCCGAATCTGAAGCGCACTTCGACGTAGCACGTAGTGCGGTTGGCGGTCGCTAAGCTGCTGCCCAACCTCGGCAAATTTCATAAGAAGGTTCAAATTATCTTTGAATTCAACGATGTTTCGAAAAAAGGTCCTTATACAATACTTGCATCAACATTTGACATTTCGCCCTCAGTTTCTGCCTGGCCTGCATGGCCACCTCCCATCGCCACTGATTCGCTGGTATCGATGAGCATCGATGGCGGCGGCGTGCTCGAACTGGGCGCGGCGATACAGGGCCAGGCCTGTGGATAGATGTTGACATGTAGAACCACCTGACGTCGCGTCGCATTTCCATCGCGCAGGTCAGGAGTCACTGGCAAGCAGCCCTTTAGCCGCAGTGGCAGCTGTGGGTGCGGCCGGAGTGTTTGTGGATAGATGTTGACATGTGGACACGCCTGAAGTTGCGTCCATTTCCTTCGCGCAGGTCAGGAGTCACAACCGTAGCAGTGGCAGCCGGCGGAGTGCAAGTGACCACAGGCGTAGCCAGAGCATAGCCGTGACCGCAGGCGCAGCCGCAGCAATGACCACAGCAGGAGGCAGCAACGCGGCCCCGACATCCACTCAGCCACATTGAAACCCACTACTGTGGTGAGCATGTGCTATGACAGTCTGTGGGTCGGTGTTGAGCTACATTGCATTAAAATGTTGTATGTTTGCATTACAATGTTGTATGTTTGCATTACAATGTTGTATGTTTGCATCATTGCAGGCTGCCATGAAGGAGTGACAAGCTCTGTTGCCATTGTCAAGTGTGCATGCTTCAAGGTTGGTTCGTGGAGGAGGAGGAGCAGGGAGGGCACTAGATGGCAGGAGTTGATAGGCAGGTGGACAGATAGGCAGATGGGTGCATGGGCAAGTGGGTTGCCTTACCAGTACAAGCGCAGCTAGTAGAGTGCCCGAAGGGTAAGCGGCCAACAAACAGGCAGGTAGGCGGGTGGGTTGGTAGGTGGGTGGGTAAGATGTTTGTGTTTGTGTGTAATCTGTGTGTATGGCCTGTCTGGGCTGAGCGGGCAGGGGAGTTGTTGTGTATAGGGGGCTTCGGTGGGGCCGGGGGGGGGCACGCAGGCAGCAACCTGGTGTGCGGGTGTGTGTATTCTTGGATTTCTCCCTTGCATTCAGGTTTGAGGAGCCGCACACCCCTGACGCCTGCCCCTGATGGAAGACCAGCTGCTGGCAGCCAGCGTGCAACCCATCTTTGGCGCAAACCTTAGCCATGACGCAGCCCCGCAGCACAGTGGTGTGCCCCTTCAGTTATGGCGCAGCGCGTGCATAACTTGTTAGGCTTACCACAACTCTCACAATTCACTATTGGCTGGCATGGGAGAAGACTGTGGGAGGAGATGCAATGCCAATGTATATCAGATGCTAGGCTAGAGTACGAGAATATGAACATGGGCATGATGTAGTTGTAAGTAGAGGTTGCAGTTGTAGGTAGAGGTGTGTGCCCTTGTCGAGATCAAGATGCAATGAGTAAGGTGACCCACCAGCTGACCCTTTATCAAAGTGTAAAAAGCACTTGATCATGGATGAGCCACCTCTGATTCGCCAATGACTCATTGATGATTCACAACGGGTCGCCTCTAATTCACCAAACATTCACAGCTGTGCAGCCTCTATGTACCCACTAAGTCACAGTTTAGTCACCTCTAAGTTACAGCTAAACCACAGCTGGGTCACCTATAACTTACCGCTTTTAAGAGGGGATTTAGAGCCCTATGATTCAGCTATGAATCTACACAGATACATAGCTTTCTAGGCTCACATTCAGCACTAATTTAGATCCCTCTAAACTACCTATGAATTAGGCCGTATTCATAGGTCAGGCAACCTGTCATTCCTTTTGCCATTTCTCGCATATCTCCCACCTCACATTCTCCCAACTCCCAACTCCCACCTCACATTCAGAGCACAATCACAAGTCCTGATCAGTCGCGGATGAGAGGTTCGGAAGAGGTCCGAAACTTTCCGACGATTGCTTGCGGCACTGTCCACTGTGACACTGGCAAGCAACCCCCACAGGTTGGCCTTTGTGAGTAGCTGCTCCAAGTCGTGGGCTTGTGCTGCGGCGGTGCTATCGAGGCACTTGCGGATATCAAGCACTTGACACAATATCATGGACGCCTTCTGGCCATGTGCTAGGATCTGGGCGGGCGCAAGGGGATCAGCAGCCAAGGTGGGCAGGCGGGGGCCAGCAGCTGGGACGGCTGCACTTGCACAATACAACACCACTTTGCCACTGGTGATGGTGCAACCATCCATCTGGATATGGACTGCTGGCGCTTGTCTCAATAGGCCTGCGCATGCGCACACACATACACACACACACACAATTCAGCTCAACTACACCTCAAATTTGACATAATGGAACACCATGAAAGGAGTATGATATGAACAACATTGAACAACAGCAAGGTTACACTCTGGAACTACCCCATGGTAACACCACATGGCGACATCCCATGGTACATCCCATGGTACATCCCTCAAATGTGCGTTGGATGTCGCAAGTGAGCATCAGCTGGTGGCGACGTACTGTGGAAGGCCCAGCTTGAGGTTGAGGTGGGGCATCAGGGAACTCTGCAGCCGCCACAGCGGTGCGCAGGGGTCCAAGCTGCTGGCATGACACGTTGGGCAAAGTCAACAACGCCGCATTGCTGCATGCATAGGCTGCAGTGTAGGCTCCCGTCACAGTATCACGCTCCTTGTGGCAAGGGGGGGGGGGGACCTGCATGGCTGTTGCTGGGCTGGCTGCTTGTGTGCATGGCGGTGCACCCCACATGGCATGCCAGCGCTTCAAGGTGTAGAGTGACACCTCATTGCGTTGCAGCCAGGACATTTTGTCACGCACGTCCTTGGGCATGGCCCTCTTCGCTGTTGCTAGCTGGGCCCGCATGGCTGCCAGCTGGGTCCCCATGCTCCTGACCTTGCTCTTACATGCTGCCAGCTCTTGTTTTGCAGCTGAAAGTTCTGATCGGTAGCGATGCAAAGACACTTGCAAGGCAAGCACCTCGTGCTCAGACTGCTGCAACGCTTGCTGGGACTGGTGCAATCGCTCTTGGCACACTTGCAGGTCGGTGGCGGTGCGCATGTTGACACTCTGGCATGAGCGAAGCTGAGATCTGGCCTCTTCAAGTTCTGCCTCTGTGGCAGCAGCTGCCTCTGTGGCAGCAGACATGAGAGTTTGCTGTTGCTGAGCTGCTGCCGCAAGAGCATGCCCCAGAGCACGGTTGGCCCTACCGGCCTTGGTGCGTTTGCTGAGACCACCCATAGGATGGCTGGCTGAGCTGGAGCGGTAGGTGGAGGCAGGCTAGGAGGTGGTGGTGATCGTGGTGGTGGTGGTAGCGGCTGAGATTGGATAAGTCCTGCAACAGTTGGCAACAATGGTGTAGGGGTGTAGCTATGCATACGGTGGATAACTCTATGGCTGTAACTATAAGGCTGGGACTGAAGGCTGAGGATGCCATCATGGGTGTAGAGACTAGGAGGGGGTGGTGGTAGGCACATGGTGCAGGGCAGGGCAGGTTTGGGCAAAGCGATGCTGCGTTAAAGTAACTTACTAGCAGGTTGTAGCAGGGAGAGGGGGCTTGCTCTTGGCTGCTGGGTAGTGTAGGGAGATGGCTGCTATGTCAAGGGGGGGGTGGAGGGAGGGGGGGAAGTAGGAGGGCTGGGCTGGGTGGTGGTGGTAGGCTAGGAGGTAGTGGTGGAGGTGGTAGTGGTGGTGGTGGTGTTGCTAGTAAGAGGGCTCCTGCAACAATAGCCAAAGATGGTGATGGGGGTAGCTATGCACGAAGTGGATAACTGCCTGGTTACCTATGCTTTGTCTACATTGAGAGCGGTAGCAAGGGCAAGTCATTCTCCTTCATATGGCATACTCATCAACAGCAACATAGCAAGCTTGTTGTAGGCTGGACATGCTTGCACAGTCAGTGTTTACCTTCAAGTGGAAGGTATATCTAAGCGTTAGGCCCATCAACGAGTAAGCATTCACAGAAGTAGAACTGGGTGCGCGTCTACATCCAGGAAACACTGTCGGGTTGATTGAGGCGGGAGGAATCACAAGCGCCGGCTGTACTTGCCTTTAGAGCGTTAGGAGGCAACCACGGTATTGCGAAGCACTCCCATAGCTGACTTGCGCTGCGCGATGTCTTGAGAGCGACCGGCTGATTGGTGGGCGCACTTTTTTCGTTTACGGAGTTCCTGGCATTACGGCGTATAGCAGACTAAGCGTTCATCGCATGCCGCACGGTGCTACGCCAATCGCACAGTTCCCGGCGCCGGAATGTCCATGACATGGTTGTGCAAAAGGTTTTATCAGAGTTGGGAGGGTCTGATTTTTAACTACCTAAAACGGCCCAGGCGACTCCATTATCTAGTGTAACTGAGTTTTTCGTAGGCGAAGGTCTATCAGCGCGGCGAAGCCGCGCAATGCGATGCTCCTTGTGACCTGCGATGGTGTTGGATTGCTGTTACGTGTTCGTTGGGAGCACTTTATGTTAGGGCTGAGGTTTCGGACGCTTTTTGAGAGGGCCATGCGGGAGGTTACGGACGCCTGCGGAGTGCGCGGGGGGCACGGGGAGGGCCCAAGGAATGCAGCGGTGGGGTGGGGAGGCTCTCCCGTGCTGGTCGGGGGTAGGAGGTTTCGGACAGCTCGGGTCGGTTGGAGGGGGGTTGGGTTAAGGAGTCGACGTCGAGGGTGAGCTACTGTCACGCCCCGCATTGTCACGCCATGTTTCAGCGTGGTCCGTGAGGCCCTGTTCAAGCGTGAGGCCGTGGTCAGCGCAGGTTGATCACGTCGCTGTGCGTGCAGGGCTGCTCGTGCTAGTCTATGTTAATACACCAGGGCCGCTGCAGTTAACGATCCGTAGTGCCATTTTCACGCGTTTAACAACGTTAGCAGCCCTATCCTTAAAACGTTTAGTCGCTACGCTCCGCGGCCGCTGGCTTCGGTCTCGAGCTGTTTAGCGCCGGTGCTCGGCCTCGCGTGTTTAGTAGTAGATAGTTGGCAAACATGGAGTGTTAAGCCCGCCTAAAGACGCGAGGCCGAGGTCCGAGCGCGTAACAGCCTGTTACGCGCTCGGACCTCGGCCTCGCGTCTTTAGGCGCGCTTAACACGCACATGTTTGCCAACTATCTAATGTAGTTATGTGTTACTCACGTTTTAACGTTCGTCGACGCTATTTTGGTCGTTTACAACCTCGCTCAAATCTCACATTTCAAAAGTGAGGCGCAGATTTGGAAGCCTGGCCTCTCTTGCCGACTTGTGTTGGCGGCTTGGAAGAGCCGCTGGAGTGGCCGAATAGTGGTTCAACACATCTCTTGGCGTTCTTCGGGATGGTAAGCCAACCGTACATCAGCGGCTGCTTTGTTATTCGCGTTGCTTAATCTGCATTGCTCCTCATTTGCAGCCGCTCCAGCCCAGCCGAAAAATCAGCCGTTGGTTCAGCCGGAGCTGCAGGTGAGCTAGTTGTTTTAGCTCTAGTTGTGTCTTAGTCTCTCTACAGTAGCGTAGTGTGCTCGTAGTCGCTTCTTCCGCTGCTCCACAATTTGCAGCGGGCCAGGCATGCGGGCCAGGCATGCCTAGCTGCAGCTAGTGGACGAGCAGGTGATGTGCTTCGGAGTTGGTTTGTCGGAAGACGAACGGTGTACATCTGTACTGTGCGTGTGCGCAGGACTGTTAACGCTGTTACGGTCTGACCCGGCTATCAGCAAGGCTCAGCAAACAAGCACGGTGAACAAGAAGACCAAGGACACGGAGGTGTGCCCTTTGCAGCGTAGAAAAGTGTGTATGTTGATGGCGCTCCAATACCTCCTAGTTTTTAGCGGAGTGAGCTGTATGCACAGCCTAGGGATTGCTAGCTTGCATAGCCTAGGAATAGTTGCCATGCTTGCCTTAGCTTGCCTTTTCTTGCTTTGCCTCTAGCCTTTATGTGGCGGTAAGAGTTGTATGTTTGGTGTGCGTGTGTGTGTGCGTGTGCGTGAATGTGTGTGCGTGTGTGTGCGTGCGTGTGCGTGTGCGTGTGCGTGTGTGCGTGTGTGTGTGTGTGCGTGTGTGTGTGTGTGCGTGCGTGTGTGTGCGCGTGCGTGTGCGTGCGTGTGCGTGCGTGTGTGTGCTTGGTGTGTGCGTGTGCTTGTGTGTGTGCGTGTGTGTGTGCATGTGTGTGTGTGCTTGGTGTGTGCGTGTGCGGCGTGTGTGTGCGCGTGCGCATGTGTGTGAGTGTGTGTGCGTGTGTGGCGGGGCTGCGTGTGTGTGCGCGTGCGCATGTGTGCGAGTGCGTGTGCGTGTGTTGCGGGGCTGCTGTCATGGCTGTCAGGGTTGTCATGGCATGTTTCTAGCATGCAAGCTTAGCTGTTGTAGCTGCAAGCGTAATAGCTGTCAGCGCAGATTCAGCTGGTGCAAGGTGCTTTGTTCATGCCGAACATGCGTAAGGATTAGAGAGCTTTGGCTGGTGCGACGTCTCTTAAACACGCATGTTTAAAATTTCAAACGGTTCTTAAACAGCAAAAAGCGTATCTTAAACAGCGAAAAGCGTACCTTAAACAGCCCTCACCCCCCTATTATGGCCTCCTAAATGAGCCGTAAATGAGTCTTTAAACGCCAGTAACACCCAACTACAACCCTTTAGCACTAGCGGTTTTGTCGTTATCTACTACTTTATTAAGGAACCGCTCTCTCAGCGATCAACCGGATTAGGACCCGAAGCCAGTAGCACCCCATGCAGCAGGTGTGGTTCAATAGCTACAAACCTCCCTCTTCTTGCGAAAGGCCGGGGGATTGACACCCGTAAGAGGCCAGAAATATTTGGCATCGATCTCTCTTGAGGGCAGTGCCCGCCATCGTGCGGGGTGGGAGCTGGAGTGGAGTAGGCTAATTTCCTATGAAGCTCAGGAGGGTAGACACGTTTCCGAGCCGGGGCGTGTCGTGCTGTGAGAGCGCCCTTTAGGCATACGTCAGCCCGCGGGGGCCCCTCCCATGGTGTGAAAGACCAGAACACTCAGGCAAATTAGTAACAGCATTTTTGAGATTCAGAGCCTCGGACTTGGCACATAGTCAAATGAAGGCATTGTAAGATTGGGGGTTGAAACTAAAATTCGGGATTTTGCGCGGTTGGTGAGATACGGCCATGCTACAGTACTGTAGGTGTCTACAGTACTGTCGGGGTACCTCGCGAGTACACGAACAGTACTGTAGACACCTACAGTACTGTAGGCACCTACAGTACTGTAGGTGTCTACAGTACTGTCGGGGTACCTCGAGAGACCACTTACAGTACTGTAGGTACCTACAGTACTGTGGACATCTACAGTACTGTAGACATCTGCAGTACTGTAGACATTTACAGTACTGTAGACATTTACAGTACTGTAGACATCTACAGTACCTCGAGGTACCTCGAGGTACCTCGAGAGATCATTTACAGTACTGTAGGTACCTACAGTACTGTGAACATCTACAGTACTGTAGACATCTACAGTACTGTAGACACCTACAGTACTGTAGATATCTACAGTACTGTAGACACCTACAGTACTGTAGATATCTACAGTACTGTAGATGTCTACAGTACCTCGAGGTACCTCGAGGTACCTCGAGAGACCATTTACAGTACTGTAGGTACCTACAGTACTGTGGACATCTACAGTACTGTAGACATCTGCAGTACTTTAGACACCTACAGTACTGTAGACATCTACAGTACCTCGAGGTACCTCGAGGTACCTCGAGAGATCATTTACAGTACTGTAGGTACCTACAGTACTGTAGACATCTACAGTACTGTAGACATCTACAGTACTGTAGACATCTACAGTACCTTGAGGTACCTCGAGGTACCTCGGGAGACCACTTACAGTACTGTAGGCTTTAAGCACTTAGAAAAATTCTGAACATCTCACTTGCATTCAAGGCATCCGTCCAACACTTAGTCGCAGCATCGTGTAGCCGGTATTGCAGCGATGGCATCGCACGAGGTTACCCATACTCGCAGCCGCATCTAGCCCATACTCGCAGCCACATACTCGGCAATCAACCTCGCGGCCACACAGCTGGTCCACAGATGGCATCGCACGAGGTTACCCATACTCGCAGCCACATCTAGCCCATACTCGCAGCCACATACTCGCAGCCACATACTCGGCAGCCACATCTAGCCCATACCTCGCGGCCACACAGCTGGTCCAGCAGCGCAGAAGCATACCTGTGAGGCAGCTCGGTGCGAGGATCTCACCTCGCAGCTAGCCTCGCAGCCATTTTCCTCGCAGCCAGCCTCGCAGCCAGTTTCGCAGCCAGCCTCGCAGCCAGCCTCGCAGCCAGCATCGCAGCTAGCCTCGCGGCCAGTTTCCTCGCAACGATTCTCCGCAATGAATCGCAAGCATTGATGCACCAACGCAAGGCAGGTGCAACGTGTTGTGAGCAGCCAAGAGGCCAGAAGGACCATGGTAAGAGCTTAGGACCAAGGTAAGAGCTTAGAAGGAGCTAGAATTGCGCAGCATAGCCCTTAGTATCCAGCCTAACCGCTACCACACCTGGTTGCTGCAGGTCTTACAATCACGCCTAGTACCCCCCTGATTACCACCCCCTCCCAGTCCCCCTCACCACCACCACCACCACCACCACCACCACCATTTCATCACCTCTCACAACGTTCCCACTGTTGCCTCCCTTGTGTTGCAGCCCAGCCCAGCCCAGCCCAGCCCAGCCCAGCCCAGCCCAGCCCAGCCCAGCCCAGCCCAGCCCAGCCCAGCCCAGCCCAGCCCAGCCCAGCCCAGCCCAGCCCAGCCCAGCCCAGCCCAGCCCAGCCCAGCCCAGCCCAGCCCAGCCCAGCCCAGCCCAGCCCAGCCCAGCCCAGCCCAGCCCAGCCCAGCCCAGCCCAGCCCAGCCCAGCCCAGCCCAGCCCAGCCCAGCCCAGCCCAGCCCAGCCCAGCCCAGCCCAGCCCAGCCCAGCCCAGCCCAGCCCAGCCCAGCCCAGCCCAGCCCAGCCCAGCCCAGCCCAGCCCAGCCCAGCCCAGCCCAGCCCAGCCCAGCCCAGCCCAGCCCAGCCCAGCCCAGCCCAGCCCAGCCCAGCCCAGCCCAGCCCAGCCCAGCCCAGCCCAGCCCAGCCCAGCCCAGCCCAGCCCAGCCCAGCCCAGCCCAGCCCAGCCCAGCCCAGCCCAGCCCAACCCAACCCTACTCTCCCACCCTGCACTTCCTACTGAGGTGAGGACAAAGGAAGGTGGGTTGTAATGGAGGGCTGCTACACCTGCCCCTCCATCTGCCAGCTCTACATCTCCCTACTCTAATGGTGAGTGCATCTAGTACCCATGTCCAATGTTTGCTTCCGTTGACAAATCGTCACACCATTGCCGCAGGTCTTGTGCGCCTACACCTGAGACTATCAATGCCCCCCCCACTTCTCTCGCCCTCCCCATGGACCTCCCCTTCCCTTCCCTCCCCTTCCTCCCCTTCCTCCCACACACATATACACCACACCCCAGCAAAAGGTGAGTGCAGGTATGTGGCACCCTGTACCCACCTTCACCGCTAGCATGCCCCTTGTCCCGCTGCAGGATTGATCGTCACACCCTTCCCCATCCCCTTTTCCTCCCCTTTCCCACGCCCACCACCAACGCCCAGCTTGTCGTCCCTACACTTCCACCTCTACCCACCCCCCACTTCCCCCCTCCCCGTCACCTCTCCCCTGACATCCCAGCAGCCAGGAGAAAGCCCACCCCACCCACCCTCGTCCCACCCCTCCCTTCCCCCTCTCCCTCCCTCTCCCCTCCCATACTTGTCAAGCCTACCCTTCCCCTCTACCACCCTTCGATTGACGTGGCATCGCAACCCCCACCTCACCCCACCTTCCCTTCCCTAAACCCTACACTCCCCACCGCAGTCCCACCCACTGGCGCATGGAATATGTTGCCTGGTGTGAGCAGGTAGGAGGCCAGGAGGACCACAAAGGTAAGGCCACGGTGATAGCTAACACAGTGCCCAGCCTGGTCACCCTACCGCACGTGCACGCCCCTTGGTTGCAGGTCTAGTGGGCACCTCCCTTCCACTTCCCTTTCCCCTACACAACCACCCCCTCCCAATTCATCCTCCCCCGCCCCCGCCTCCCGCCTTCCACATCTACCCACCCTCCCCGCCTTCGCTCTTCCACTCCCACCCCCTTCCCAGCAGCAGCCATCAAGCAGCCAAAAGGTAGGTAGGTGCTACAGTGCCCCTACTATATCTGCTACTGCGCCCCTGCTGTTGCTGCTGCGCCCCTGCTGTTGCTGCTGCTGCCCCCCTACTGCTGCTACTGCTGCCCCCCCTACTGCTGCTGTTGCTGCCCCCCGACTGCTGCTGCTGCTGCTGCTGCTGCCCCCCTGCTGCTGCCTACAGTACTGTAAATGTCTACAGTACTGTAAATGTCTACAGTACTGTAAATGTCTACAGTACTGTAAATGTCTACAGTACTGTAAATGTCTACAGTACTGTAAATGTCTACAGTACTGTAAATGTCTACAGTACTGTAAATATCTACAGTACTGTAAATGTCTACAGTACTGTAAATGTCTACAGTACTGTAAATGTCTACAGTACTGTAAATGTCTACAGTACTGTAAATGTCTACAGTACTGTAAATGTCTACAGTACTGTAAATATCTACAGTACTGTAAATGTCTACAGTACTGTAAATGTCTACAGTACTGTAAATGTCTACAGTACTGTAAATGTCTACAGTACTGTAAATGTCTACAGTACTGTAGGTGTCTACAGTACTGTAGGTGTCTACAGTACTGTAGGTGTCTACAGTACTGTAAGTGTCTACACTACTTTAGGTGTCTACAGTACTGTAGGATGTCTACAGTACTGTAGGTGTCTACAGTACTGTAGGTGTCTACAGTACTGTAGGGTGTCTACAGTACTGTAGGTGTCTACAGTACTGTAGGTGTCTACAGTACTGTAGGTGTCTACAGTACTGTAGGGTGTCTACAGCAGTGATTCTTTTTTTGCGTAATACGTAACGATCGGAACAAAAAGCTTGTTTTCTAGGCCTGGGTTTCGTTACCAAACGGACCCTTGCGTCGGCTGGCCTCGGCTGCTTCGTAACCGAAAATTGTCTTTTTGTATAGAAAATGCCTTTTTGGCATAAGAAAATGCTGCGATGCTTGTTTTTCGTTACCAGTCGGGACCAACTGCGTAACCAGCCATGTGGTGGTCCAGGACCCTTCGTGACCAGCATCAGCTTGGCTGTTTTGAAAAACGAATCACTGGTCTACAGTACTGTAGGTGTCTACAGTACTGTAGGTGTCTACAGTACTGTAGGTGTCTACAGTACTGTAGGTGTCTACAGTACTGTAGCTGCCTTCCCCCCATGCATCCTTAACCCCCATGCCCCCTTCACCCCCATGCAGGAACAACTCAATGTAGCCCAAGCTCGTTTGCTATCCCGACAGTGCTGTGCAAATGCGCTGACAACACAACGTGCCTATGTTGCCAATCCCAGCCCAGCCCTGCCCAGCCTTACTCAGCCTCTAGGATTCGGTATCGACCCTGAGACCAGCCCTTGCAAGAGTCAGATCCCTTGCCCATACCATGCATGCAATGATTGGCAGGACCACAAGTGGTGATGTAATGATGTAGGCTAAGCAGATAATTCACACGGTTAGAAATCGGACAATACTCGGAATTTGTACATCAGCAAAAGGCCGAAAAGTTGGGGGCCCCAACCGCCAGCTCCGCCAGGCCGCAGCCGCATCCACCCGCAGCAAGACTCTCCAAGCACGTTGCGGGGCAGCCACAGCGCTGGCTCCCCTGCGCCCGACGCAGACTGTCGAACTCTGTGTCATTGGCATAGGCACGCTGGAATGTTGGACCGCCCAGGGCCGTCAAAGCCTAAGGACGTAGTTGAGGTTAGCCCCGATGTAAGAAAGGCTGAGCTGAAAGAACGAAAGGAGCAAGAGGAAAGGTGCGCTGTTGACGCGCTAGCGAAGCAGCGAACAATTGATTGGTAAAGTCTGTGGCATGGGTTGCTTGCAGGTGGACTTCCAATGGCTAGGAGGCTACGCAGCTAAAAGGTGCAGCTAGTGAGCGCAGCCACAAACAGCAAGGAGCTTAGAGCAGCCACAAACAGCAAGGAGCTTAGAGCGGCAGAGCGGAGGAGTATCGGAGGAGCCTGGAGCGCAGGAGCAATAGTGATGCAAGGAGCCAAGAAGTGCAGCCAAGAAAAGCAGCTTGGCAGAGCAGCCAGGGACAGCCAGGAGCAGTCAGGAGCAGCCATAAACAGTTAGAAGCGGCAGCAATAAGCGGCACTCATGAGCAGCACCCTCCCCCCCCTGCCGTCCCCCCCTGCACCCCACACCCAACCCCATCCCCCCCCTCCACTACCACCACCAGCACCTCCCCTGCCCTTCCCTTCTCTGACACGCCCACCCCCTCCCAATCCGTCAACAAAAAACCCCTCACGCCCAGCCCAGCCCCAACTTAATGGTACCCTCCCTCCCCACCTCCCCTCCCCTCCCCTCCCCTCCCCTCCCCTCCCCTCCCCTCCCCTCCCCTCCCCTCCCCTCCCCTCCCCTCCCCTCCCCTCCCCTCCCCTCCCCTCCCCTCCCCTCCCCTCCCCTCCCCTCCCCTCCCCTCCCCTCCCCTCCCCTCCCCTCCCCTCCCCTCCCCTCCCCTCCCCTCCCCTCCCCTCCCCTCCCCTCCCCTCCCCTCCCCTCCCCTCCCCTCCCCTCCCCTCCCCTCCCCTCCCCTCCCCTCCCCTCCCCTCCCCTCCCCTCCCCTCCCCTCCCCTCCCCTCCCCTCCCCTCCCCTCCCCTCCCCTCCCCTCCCCTCCCCTCCCCTCCCCTCCCCTCCCCTCCCCATGGCTGGCCTGGAGCGAGCGCTTGTAGTTACAGCCAACCCATCTCACTCCAACTATGCCGCAATGTCAATGCTACTGCCAATTCTGCTGGTGCTGCTGGTGCCCTTGCGATTGCTAATGCTGCTGTTGCTGCTGCCACTTCTTCTGCCAGTGGTGGTGGTGCTGCTGCCAGTGGGACATGACATGGCAGGTCTGCACGTGCAAGGTGAATGTCTTGATGGCTTGGATGGCAGGCACGTCAACAACAGCAGTGAGAGTGCTAGGCTGTAGTGGACAAACATGCAGCTAGGAGCAGCAGCTAGGAGGCGCTTGGAGCGACAGCCAGACTTCAGGTGAGTGCACATGCTGTTAGGGTTTTAGCCCAGCCTGCCAAAATCTGGTCATGCATGTCCTTGTTGATCAGCTTGTTGGAGCTGAGCTGGCTGATGTTTGCTTGCAGTTGGAGGCAGCTGGAGCAGTTGGAGGCAGTTGGAGGCAGACTGGAGCGAGCAGCCTGGAGCGAGCAGCCAGGAGCGGCAGCCAGGAGAGGCACCCAAGAATGGCAGCCAGGAGATGCAGCCAAGAGTGGCAGCCGGGAACGGCACCCTCTCCTCTCCTCCCCTGCCCACCCCTACCTTGCATCATCTCACATCCCTCATCCCACATCCCAGTCAGCTGCCATAAGGCAATAAGGCAAGCGCGAGCAGCCATGAGTCCGCTATTGTGTGGTGAGTGAAGCATGGCTTCAGGAGCCAGGAGTTGGGTGCTATGGGGCAGTAAACGCAAGCCCACCCCTTCTTTGTTGCAGGTTTGACGGTCACCCTCCTGCCTTTTGGCCCTTTCCTCCTTCCCTTTCCTGTCCCACCACCACCATCACCTCCAAATCCGCCACCCCGTCTAATCCCCCCCTCCCTGAAGGCCAGCCTTGGGCGGGCAGCATGGAGCGGGCGCGCTAGTAGTAGCGGCCAGCCAGCCCACTCTAGCCATGCCATGCCATGCCCACACACCACACTAACCCAGCCCATCCCTCCCCTAAGGGGACAGCAGTAGGAGAGCCAAGCCAAGCCAAGCACATGGGGGGTTGCCGGTCCGTACTGTGCGCCATAGCTTGGTGGTGGGGGTGGGGTGGGGTGGGGTTGTCTCCTTGTTGTTCGTGGTGATGGTAGTGGTGGTGGGGGTGATGGTGGTGGGGGTGCCAGTTGGTGTTGTTTGTTAACCCTTACCCGCCACGACACAGCCACCGCCCAGGCTGCAGTGCATGTGTAGCAGTGGATAAGCAACAGCAGCAGGCTGTAGTTCATGAGCAGCAGTGCATGGACAACAGGTTGTATGTGTGTGGCAATGCAACCTTGTTTTAACAATCAGCAGCATGGCTGTCCTGAGCTTCCGTTCAGTTCCATGCCACACACCGTGATTGTAAGCAGTGAATGATCAAGATGTAATGATGAAGATTGTGGTGGTGTAATGATGTAAGCAGTGTAATGATGTAAGCAGTGAATGATCAAGATGTAATGATGAAGACAGTGGTGGTCATCAGCAGTATATCGCGCACGAATGATACTTACGCCCCTTGTATGGACAACACCACCACGCAGCGATGCGCTAATGCTGCAAACGTGGTAGCCACCTTCTACATACCCCCTTTGCATGTATGCATCACGGTCATGCCTAGCAAATGCAGGCCTGGCAATGATCCACGCCCGATGTGTCACAGCCAGCTGGACTACGGATGATACCTATAGTGGAGGCTCACCAGATCCAGCCGTATGCTACGTTGTGGTGCGCCTTATGCCCCTTGTATGGACAACAACACACAGCTAGTTCCTGGAGACGCATCCATGGTGCATGTGGTCGGTGCATGAGGGCGACACTAGGGGTATCCGGCTTTCATCTGAAAACCATGTTATCACTTGCGCCTATTGAGTAGTGCATTACATTAAGGCTTGGTAAGGCATGCAATGGTATCAACGGCAAGAACACGAGAACGCTGCGAAGATGGGTTGTCCATACAAGCAGGCCATCCATGCACTAAGCGCTTGTCAGCCCATTGTCCCTAGATATGTAGGTGCGCAATGAGCTAGTTTTTTGAGCTAGTAGGATTGGTATCACAGTGTACCACACCAGCTGTGTTGGCTTACATCACACTGTAATCTCCAGGCCTTAATGTAATGCACTACTCACTAGGCGCAAGTGACAACATGGTTAGCAGCTGCAAGCCTGATACCCCTAGTGTCGTTGTGTTATGGATGCGTCTCCAGGACCTAGCTGTGTGTTGTTGTCCATACAAGGGGCACAAGGCGTACCACACCCTAGCATGTGACTGGATCTGGTGAGCCTCCACTATAGGTACCATCCGTAGTCCAACTGGTTGTGACACATCGGGCGTGGCCTGCATTTGCTAGGCATGACCGTGATGCATACATGCAAAGGGGCTATGTAGAAGGTGGCTACCACGTTTGGAGTATTAACGCATCACCGCGTGGTGGTGTTGTCCGTACAAATGGCTAATGACCACCACCGCTTTCTTCATTACATCATGACCATTCACAGCTTACAAATCACGTTGTACACGTGTATGGCATGGAACTAAACTGAAGCTCAGGACAGCTTTTTGACAGCTTTTGTACCATGCAATATTCTTCTCAGATGGGCTCAAAGTTGCTGCTGATTGCTAATACAAGACTGCACTGCCACACACCTACAACCTGCTGCTGCTGTCCATGCACTGCTCATGCACTACAACCTGCTGCTCTTGCTGCTGATCATGCACCGCAACACACCTACAACCTGCTGCTGCTGCTGCTCATGCACTGCAGCACATGCGCTGCAGTCTGTTGCTGCTGCTCATGCACTGCCTCACACCTGCAGCCTGCTGCTACCTGCACTGCCTCACACCTACAGCTTGCTGCTGCCCATGCACTGCTGCTCATGCACTAAAACACATGCACTGCAGCCTGCTGCTCATGCACTGCAGCACACCTGCAGCCTGTTGCTACCTGCAGCCTGCACTGCCGCGCACCTACAGCCTGCTGCTGCTGCTCATGCACCGCAGCCTGGAGAAAGAGATGACAAATGAGAGGGGGCAGGGATCAGAGGTAGAAGAGGGGGTTTGCTCCTGGTTGCTGGGTAGGGTAGGGAGGGGACTGCGATGTCAAGGGGAGGTGAGGGGAAGGGGGGGGTGGGGGCGTAGGAGACTTGGAGGTGTTGGTGATGGGACAGGGTAGGATTAGGGGGAAGGAGCCAAGGGGTTGGAGTGTGACTGTTAGACCTGCAGCAAGCAAGGGGCATGCTTGTGATCAACAAACAAGGAAATGCATGACTAGAGGTGGGCAGGCTAGTCAAACACCCCAGCAACGCCTGGCTGCCGCTTCTGGCTGGGCTGGGCTGTGCTGGGGACGAGGCAAGGGCGGAAGCGGAACTGGGCGCTTCACCTACCACAACAAGGTGACAATTTACCGCCTGCGATCACCAAGCATGCTTCACATGTCATGCTCATGCTTTAGGCTGTTGCCACACTGCTAGCACCACACACCTGCTGCCTCGAGTCACGCCATGCAGCACTCGCACGCAGTTAACATGTCATTGACTGGGCAATCAACATCTCATGGACCTGTCATGGGATGCTCCTCCTGGCTGCTGCTCCTGGATGCTCTTGGCTGTTGCTTCTGGCTGCTCTTGGCTGCTGCTCTTGGCTGCAAGGTAGGGTCGTGCCCTTCCACGACTGCCGGGGAGGGGAGGGGAGGGGAGGGGAGGGGAGGGGAGGGGAGGGGAGGGGAGGGGAGGGGGGGGTACCATTAAGTTGGGGCTGGGCTGGGCGTGAGGGGTTGGTTGACGGATTGGGAGGGGGTGGGCGTGTCAGAAAAGGGAAGGGCAGGGGAGGTGCTGGTGGTGGTAGTGGGAAAAGGGAATGGGTGTTGGAACCTGCAGCAAACAAGGGCATGCTAGCGGTCAGACTAGGTACATAGAGCTGCATAGTTGCAAGGGATAGCCACTCACCACTTACTCATTGGAGTGTGTGAGGGGGGGGATGGGGTTGGGTGTGGGGTGCAGGGGGGGACGGCAGGGGGGGGAGGGTGCTGCTCATGAGTGCCGCTTATTGCTGCCGCTTCAAACTGTTTATGGCTGGTCCTGACTGCTCCTGGCTGTCCCTGGATGCTCTGCCAAGCTGCTTTTCTTGGCTGCACTTCTTGGCTCCTTGCATCACTATTGCTCCTGCGCTCCAGGCTCCTCCGACACTCCTCCGCTCTGCCGCTCTAAGCTCCTTGCTGTTTGTGGCTGCTCTAAGCTCCTTGCTGTTTGTGGCTGCGCTCACTAGCTGCACCTTTTAGCTGCGTAGCCTCCTAGCCATTGGAAGTCCACCTGCAAGCAACCCATGCCACAGACTTTACCAATCAATTGTTCGCTGCTTCGCTAGCGCGTCAACAGCGCACCTTTCCTCTTGCTCCTTTCGTTCTTTCAGCTCAGCCTTTCTTACATCGGGGCTAACCTCAACTACGTCCTTAGGTTTTGACGGCCCTGGGCGGTCCAACATTCCAGCGTGCCTATGCCAATGACACAGAGTTCGGCAGTCTGCGTCGGGCGCAGGGGAGCCAGCGCTGTGGCTGCCCCGCAACGTGCTTGGAGAGTCTTGCTGCGGGTGGATGCGGCTGCGGCGTGGCGAAGCTGGCGGTTGGGGCCCCCAACTTTTCGGCCTTTTGCTGATGTACAAATTCCGAGTATTGTCCGATTTTTAACCGTGTGAATTATCTGAGGCTAAGAGTCATGATGTAATGATGTGAGGTTAGATGTAATGATGGATGGTTGAGGGCCAGCAAACAACTTTTGGGGCAATCTCTGCCGCACTCGATATTACACGGGAGGGTGCGGTGCAGGAGGTTGTTGTGATTGCGGGGCATCATCAACATCCACAGCTTTGCGGGAGCTTGCAAGCCGAGCTACCCAGTACAACCGACAGAACGGACCTGGCTAGCGAGAGAGACGGGCCCCGGCCTTAGACCTTACACGTATGTATGTAGCTCCCTATGGCGACCTTATTGCGTGGACACAACTTTCGGCACAAATATCCATATCGAGCTTGCGGGCCTACGCTTCGACGCCTCTCACTATTTATAGCACGCAGAAGCTGACGGTGCAATCGCGGTAGCAAATGGTGGTTTGAATGTGGAGAACAGCATGGTACCGTATTTACAAGAGACCTTGTCAAATCTGACCTTCAGTGCTGTAGACATCTACAGTACTGTAGACATCTACAGTACTGTAGGTACCTACACTCCAACTGCTCACATACTCAGAATTTCAACAAGCGTCAAGTGGCGTTGGAGTCGCAAGGACAATCCGAGGCGAACCGCATCAAAAAACTACCCCCCTAGGATGACGAATATCCGCACTAATTTGCCTGTGTGAAGCGGCGCGCGGTTCCTTAGTGCACGCCCCCTGAAGCTTCGGGGGGAGTAGTCTTTCTTTCTTTCTTTCTTTTCGCTCCCTAAGCGTGCACCGTGGCAAATGCCAGAGCTGAGCCCGCCACACCTGCTCCGACCATGATGATGTCCCACACCTGTGCACGGGTAACGCGAATGCCACGATCAAACAGCCTGTGGCTGACAATCTGACTGGCCGCGACAGATTGCCGAGACAGCCACAGACTGAGACATTGCCGCATGCTACAACCTGCGGGTCGTCATTGTAATCTTCGTTAGACTCAATCGGTGCCAGTATGAAATGGTCTTCGCGCGTTGCCGCCGGGGGCACGACTGGCGTAGTGCACATGCTACTGCTCGCTGTTTAGGGTGGTGCAGGTTCAAGCCACATGCCGACAAGCAAATCATGTGCAGGGCCGTTGAGTCATTAAACTTTCATTGAAAGCCATCGAAAGCCATCTGCACCAGTCCGCACAAGAATGCATAAGCATACAGTATGCATTAAGTACTAGTATGACTTCGTCTAGTAGTGTGCACCATGGTCACTTGATAGTACTGACTGTGTACACACTCCTGAGGGAAGTGTGTGAGCAAGATTTATCGGGGTAGGGTAGTGGCTAGAGCTAAATATGGAGGCCCACACACCAGATAGGTTAAGCATTGGGGCACTAGATGTAGGAGCGTGATTGTGTGTCTGTGTGAGTATCAGTTGTGTTGGAGCGTGACTGTGTGTGTGGGCGTCAGCCAATACAGTTATACCCTCGCAGCTTGTATTAGTATTAGCATGGGGGCTGCAGGGTTCGCACTTTCCATACTTGGTTTGTGCATAGTTCATCTCTTTCGCCCAATGTCCCGCACTGCAGGCTCTGTGTGTCCGCGCCGATGACAATGCGACACCATCCACAGTTTAATGGTGGGCTACGTAGGGATACAGGACAGCCTGTGCAATCGCAAGGCCTTATTGGCCCTAATGGCCCCAGCGCCAGGTGTCGAGGAGAGGGGCTTTCGCGTCTTGCACACTCACGGCTTCAAGGTGGGCTAATTAGCCTCACTTACCAATTTGCCTTGTTTCTTTCATTGTCACTCAAACCGTCCCTCAGGTTGCTCTGCACAAGCCTCAACCTGACACTCCTCCATCAGCTTCCTCAATCCTGGAGCATGCCTTAGATGAGCTGAGACGATGCAAAAGCACGGTAAGGGTGCTGAACTGACCATGGCCCGTCCCTTTGTGGCAGGCAGGCTGTCACTTCAGCTGACACAGACACGCTGCTCCTGTGAGCATGCAGACATCACGACTTGCATCACATACCCCTAAAACATCCGAGAGCCTGCTGGCCACACTGGCCTATGTGGACACCGAGCTCAGCTCAACCAGCCAGGCCAGCCACGTCTCAGAGGATGATGAGGAAGGTGACTGCCTGCAGCCCTAGCCCAGGACCAGCGATGCTTGGCTCAGTGACGTCAGCAGCAGCAGCAACACGTGGCTATCACAACCCTGTCTGCTGGCTTTGAAATCAGGCCATTGCTGCCTTGATGGGTGCGGCGTGGTACTTGCGCTGACGCTGGCAACCCAAGTCTGTAACAATAGTGTACAGCTATTTCATGATTGAATTGTGGATTGGTTAGGTTGTCAGGGCAAGCAGCTACATTGCGCACACCTCCAGCGGAGTATGGTCATGAAGCTGTACTCAATGGGGCAGGTAGGGCACAAGGGGGCGCGGAAGGGAGGAGGCAGGCAGCGGCTGCAAGGGCAGGCAATGTGGCAAGTCCCGCATTTGGCCTTCCCTCTCTGCGTGCCCAGCAGTAGCTATGGCTGCACACAGTGGCACACCCACTTGGGGTCTTGGCCCTCACTTGCACCCAGCTGCCCCTGCCTTCCAGACTCCAGCTACTTAAAGCCCCTGAGCCCCATGCAGCCTGTGAGTCATGGAGGCTGGACCGGACCCTCCATGCTGTCCAGGACTACAGGCCTGGGCCTGGCAGGTGGGTGTGGCAGCAGGGCAGGCAGGCCAGGCCCCACCTGCAGGCGGTTTGTACGGTTGGCAGGTGTCTCTGACCCATGACTGGCCGCATACATGCTGGGCCTGCACTGCTGGAGACTGCACTGGGTGCACAAAATGATGGGCAGCGATGTGACGGTCATGGCAGTTGAGGATGCTGCGCACTGCCATCGTCCCCGTAGCTTGAGTCAGCTGTGGAGAGGCCGTGCAATGTATTCAAATATCACACATCACAGGTGTAAACACCTCACCAGTGCTGTTGCAAGCGCTGGGCTCAGCCACCTGCTTGGTGGCGTGAAGGAGTGTGAAGCTAGGGTTGCAGGTCATGGGAGCCTGCTGGTGAAGGGGCCCAGTTGGCTTAGGTGCAACACAGCACTTGGTTTGTTAAGGACATCAAACCAAGCAGTTTCATGTGTACTTGCCCTGGTCCCAAAGTAAAGGTGGACAATCGCCTCCCTGGCCTCTGCCCACTGGGACATTTTCACTTGGCCCCACTTAGGTGTGTGCTGCTGCTGCTGGCACTGCTGCTGCTTACGCTCCTGCTGTTGCTGCTGCTGTTGCTGTTGCTGTGGCTGTGGCTGTTGCTGCTGTGCCCAACTGTCTTCAGCCAAGGCCGCTGCAGCCAGCCCAGGCCCCCGGTTCGCCTTCCTGAAGAACATCCCCCGCGCCACAGGCGGCTATGCAGCTGAGTTGGACCTGCCTGGGGACCCGGGGGCTGCAAGGAGTGCTGCTGGAGGCAACCCGCTGCTGACCTTCCTAGTCACAGACGACAACAGCCGCAGTGGGGCCAGGTTGGAGGCCCTGCACCAACTGACCAAACGCTCCCCCTCATTGCACCTGCCCCGCTCAAAACTGACCGCAGCTGCGCCTTTAACTCACGGACGCAGAAGCAGTAGCAGCAGCAGTAGTAGCAGCAGCAGCAGTAGTGAGGATGAGGGGCAGGAAGGGAGCGGTAGCAGGAGAAGCAGCAGCTTGCGCAGGAGCCACAGCCTTCACCTGCCGAACCATGATCTGGTCCTGACTGCTCCTGGCTGTCCCTGGATGCTCTGCCAAGCTGCTTTTCTTGGCTGCACTTCTTGGCTCCTTGCATCACTATTGCTCCTGCGCTCCAGGCTCCTCCGACACTCCTCCGCTCTGCCGCTCTAAGCTCCTTGCTGTTTGTGGCTGCTCTAAGCTCCTTGCTGTTTGTGGCTGCGCTCACTAGCTGCACCTTTTAGCTGCGTAGCCTCCTAGCCATTGGAAGTCCACCTGCAAGCAACCCATGCCACAGACTTTACCAATCAATTGTTCGCTGCTTCGCTAGCGCGTCAACAGCGCACCTTTCCTCTTGCTCCTTTCGTTCTTTCAGCTCAGCCTTTCTTACATCGGGGCTAACCTCAACTACGTCCTTAGGTTTTGACGGCCCTGGGCGGTCCAACATTCCAGCGTGCCTATGCCAATGACACAGAGTTCGGCAGTCTGCGTCGGGCGCAGGGGAGCCAGCGCTGTGGCTGCCCCGCAACGTGCTTGGAGAGTTTTGCTGCGGGTGGATGCGGCTGCGGCGTGGCGAAGCTGGCGGTTGGGGCCCCCAACTTTTCGGCCTTTGCTGATGTACAAATTCCGAGTATTGTCCGATTTTTAACCGTGTGAATTATCTGAGGCTAAGAGTCATGATGTAATGATGTGAGGTTAGATGTAATGATGGATGGTTGAGGGCCAGCAAACAACTTTTGGGGCAATCTCTGCCGCACTCGATATTACACGGGAGGGTGCGGTGCAGGAGGTTGTTGTGATTGCGGGGCATCATCAACATCCACAGCTTTGCGGGAGCTTGCAAGCCGAGCTACCCAGTACAACCGACAGAACGGACCTGGCTAGCGAGAGAGACGGGCCCCGGCCTTAGACCTTACACGTATGTATGTAGCTCCCTATGGCGACCTTATTGCGTGGACACAACTTTCGGCACAAATATCCATATCGAGCTTGCGGGCCTACGCTTCGACGCCTCTCACTATTTATAGCACGCAGAAGCTGACGGTGCAATCGCGGTAGCAAATGGTGGTTTGAATGTGGAGAACAGCATGGTACCGTATTTACAAGAGACCTTGTCAAATCTGACCTTCAGTGCTGTAGACATCTACAGTACTGTAGACATCTACAGTACTGTAGGTACCTACACTCCAACTGCTCACATACTCAGAATTTCAACAAGCGTCAAGTGGCGTTGGAGTCGCAAGGACAATCCGAGGCGAACCGCATCAAAAAACTACCCCCCTAGGATGACGAATATCCGCACTAATTTGCCTGTGTGAAGCGGCGCGCGGTTCCTTAGTGCACGCCCCCTGAAGCTTCGGGGGGAGTAGTCTTTCTTTCTTTCTTTCTTTTCGCTCCCTAAGCGTGCACCGTGGCAAATGCCAGAGCTGAGCCCGCCACACCTGCTCCGACCATGATGATGTCCCACACCTGTGCACGGGTAACGCGAATGCCACGATCAAACAGCCTGTGGCTGACAATCTGACTGGCCGCGACAGATTGCCGAGACAGCCACAGACTGAGACATTGCCGCATGCTACAACCTGCGGGTCGTCATTGTAATCTTCGTTAGACTCAATCGGTGCCAGTATGAAATGGTCTTCGCGCGTTGCCGCCGGGGGCACGACTGGCGTAGTGCACATGCTACTGCTCGCTGTTTAGGGTGGTGCAGGTTCAAGCCACATGCCGACAAGCAAATCATGTGCAGGGCCGTTGAGTCATTAAACTTTCATTGAAAGCCATCGAAAGCCATCTGCACCAGTCCGCACAAGAATGCATAAGCATACAGTATGCATTAAGTACTAGTATGACTTCGTCTAGTAGTGTGCACCATGGTCACTTGATAGTACTGACTGTGTACACACTCCTGAGGGAAGTGTGTGAGCAAGATTTATCGGGGTAGGGTAGTGGCTAGAGCTAAATATGGAGGCCCACACACCAGATAGGTTAAGCATTGGGGCACTAGATGTAGGAGCGTGATTGTGTGTCTGTGTGAGTATCAGTTGTGTTGGAGCGTGACTGTGTGTGTGGGCGTCAGCCAATACAGTTATACCCTCGCAGCTTGTATTAGTATTAGCATGGGGGCTGCAGGGTTCGCACTTTCCATACTTGGTTTGTGCATAGTTCATCTCTTTCGCCCAATGTCCCGCACTGCAGGCTCTGTGTGTCCGCGCCGATGACAATGCGACACCATCCACAGTTTAATGGTGGGCTACGTAGGGATACAGGACAGCCTGTGCAATCGCAAGGCCTTATTGGCCCTAATGGCCCCAGCGCCAGGTGTCGAGGAGAGGGGCTTTCGCGTCTTGCACACTCACGGCTTCAAGGTGGGCTAATTAGCCTCACTTACCAATTTGCCTTGTTTCTTTCATTGTCACTCAAACCGTCCCTCAGGTTGCTCTGCACAAGCCTCAACCTGACACTCCTCCATCAGCTTCCTCAATCCTGGAGCATGCCTTAGATGAGCTGAGACGATGCAAAAGCACGGTAAGGGTGCTGAACTGACCATGGCCCGTCCCTTTGTGGCAGGCAGGCTGTCACTTCAGCTGACACAGACACGCTGCTCCTGTGAGCATGCAGACATCACGACTTGCATCACATACCCCTAAAACATCCGAGAGCCTGCTGGCCACACTGGCCTATGTGGACACCGAGCTCAGCTCAACCAGCCAGGCCAGCCACGTCTCAGAGGATGATGAGGAAGGTGACTGCCTGCAGCCCTAGCCCAGGACCAGCGATGCTTGGCTCAGTGACGTCAGCAGCAGCAGCAACACGTGGCTATCACAACCCTGTCTGCTGGCTTTGAAATCAGGCCATTGCTGCCTTGATGGGTGCGGCGTGGTACTTGCGCTGACGCTGGCAACCCAAGTCTGTAACAATAGTGTACAGCTATTTCATGATTGAATTGTGGATTGGTTAGGTTGTCAGGGCAAGCAGCTACATTGCGCACACCTCCAGCGGAGTATGGTCATGAAGCTGTACTCAATGGGGCAGGTAGGGCACAAGGGGGCGCGGAAGGGAGGAGGCAGGCAGCGGCTGCAAGGGCAGGCAATGTGGCAAGTCCCGCATTTGGCCTTCCCTCTCTGCGTGCCCAGCAGTAGCTATGGCTGCACACAGTGGCACACCCACTTGGGGTCTTGGCCCTCACTTGCACCCAGCTGCCCCTGCCTTCCAGACTCCAGCTACTTAAAGCCCCTGAGCCCCATGCAGCCTGTGAGTCATGGAGGCTGGACCGGACCCTCCATGCTGTCCAGGACTACAGGCCTGGGCCTGGCAGGTGGGTGTGGCAGCAGGGCAGGCAGGCCAGGCCCCACCTGCAGGCGGTTTGTACGGTTGGCAGGTGTCTCTGACCCATGACTGGCCGCATACATGCTGGGCCTGCACTGCTGGAGACTGCACTGGGTGCACAAAATGATGGGCAGCGATGTGACGGTCATGGCAGCTGAGGATGCTGCGCATTGCCATCGTCCCCGTAGCTTGAGTCAACTGTGGAGAGGCCGTGCAATGTATTCAAATATCACACATCACAGGTGTAAACACCTCACCAGTGCTGTCGCAAGCGCTGGGCTCAGCCACCTGCTTGGTGGCGTGAGGGAGTGTGAAGCTAGGGTTGCAGGTCATGGGAGCCTGTTGAAGGGGCCCAGTTGGCTTAGGTGCAACACAGCACCTGCTTTGTTAAGGACATCAAACCAAGCAGTTTCATGTGTACTTGCCCTGGTCCCAAAGTAGAGGTGGACAATCGCCTCCCTGGCCTCTGCCCACTGGGACATTTTCACTTGGCCCCACTGAGGTGTGTGCTGCTGCTGCTGGCACTGCTGCTGCTTACGCTCCTGCTGTTGCTGCTGCTGTGGCTGTTGCTGTGGCTTGGCTGTTGCTGCTGTGCCCAACTGTCTTCAGCCAAGGCCGCTGCAGCCAGCCCAGGCCCCCGGTTCGCCTTCCTGAAGAACATCCCCCGCGCCACAGGCGGCTATGCAGCTGAGTTGGACCTGCCTGGGGGCCCGGGGGCTGCAAGGAGTGCTGGGCAGGTCGGCAACCCGCTGATGACCTTCCTAGTGACAGACGATAACAGCCGCAGTGGGGCCAGGTTGGAGGCCCTGCACCAACTGACCAAACGCTCCCCCTCATTGCACCTGCCCCGCTCAAAACTAACCGCAGCTGCGCCTTTAACTCACGGACGCAGAAGCAGTAGCAGCAGCAGTAGTAGCAGCAGCAGCAGTAGTGAGGATGAGGGGCAGGAAGGGAGCGGCAGCAGGAGAAGCAGCAGCTTGCGCAGGAGCCACAGCCTTCACCTGCCGAACCATGATCCAGGTCGGTTGGGTAAGAATTCAGCAGGAGGGGTGTCAGACCTTTTTGGCACACTGTCAGGCGAGCAGCAGCTGGACAGCAGCCAGACCAAGGCACCAACTCATCACGGCCAGGCAGCTGGTCACGAGCCCCTGGCGACTGCGGTGCGGGAGGCTGCCACGACCGCTGCCATCAGGGCAGCACCTGGAGGTTGGGTGGCAGCCAGGCTCAGCTCCAAGCCCCGACCTAAGACTGCTCTGCCAGGGCATGGTCGTGAAGCTGTACACAGTGGGGCAGGCAGGGCACAAGGGGGCGCAGAAGGGGGTCAGGAAGCGGCTGCGAGGGCAGGCAGTGTGGTGCGCAGACCCGTGGCGTTTGCACGCGAGCTGCAGCTGCTCAAGGAAGGCAGTAAGAGGGAGGAAGCAGGCACCCAGGTGTGACCCGCTCCAGCATCACTCTGTGGGCGCGGGACGGGTGCTCGCAGCAGGACATGGGGTGCGCTGGCTGGCATTGCAAATCCTGACCTAGTGCTGGGGCTGAGCCAGGCCGGTGCCTGAGGTGCCTATGCCACGCCAGGAGTAGGATTGCCCTCTAGTGGTAGACCTGCTTAACAGGCGCCGGGCAACACAACAACAACACAACCACAACACAACCACAATACAACAACAACACAACACTATGCTCCTTGCTTCTGGTTTCCCAAGGCATTCACACATGCCGCCACGCATTCCACATCACACATTCCAATCACCCCTGCTGACATCTGGCGTCAGGTGCAAGCTAGGATGTATCATCTTCTTCATCCTCCATCTGAGTGCCATGACCTGCCTCGTGTCACCTCAGGCGCTGCCCCTACATGAACCATGTGATGCCTGTGTGTGGGTGTCGAGTGTGTTGACTCATGCTGCTACCCTGGGCGCCCATGCCGGGCTCCCTCATACTGCCAGGCGTGTGTTGACGCGGCTTGCCATACCTTGCACCTGCCTGCCCTGCTGCTCCCTGCGGGGTTTGAACAGGGTGACGTGGAGGGTCCAGCGGTGGACAACGCTCGCAGCCGGCCAGGGCTGACCTTCGCCTCGCTGCCAAGCCCCAGGCCTTGGGGCGCACCCGCACTGGAAGGTGTGTGGCGGAGGGCAGCAGCAGACCAGGTCGTAACATAAGCAGGACAGCCAGACCAACAAAACTCATTCAACAAGGAACAACATGTCGGCCTGTGGGTAATCTCGCTCCGCTACTACAAACACGTTGTAGCATCCTCGGTCGCACCCTTGACGACTACCAACCCCATTCCGGTGGCACTCGTTCAAGGGGCTAATCCCCCTTGACCACTGGGCACCTCATCAAAACTGCTTGGAGAACCACCCTAAGCCGCAGCCAGGCGACGATGACGCGCTGGTTCGCGTGCTACGAGCAGGCATCTGCAGCATTGTGCGTTAAGCTGAAACTCTGTATCCCTATCGCCCTATCGCACTACTCATTGCACCTGCCCCGCTCAAAACTGACCGCAGCTGCGCCTTCCACTCTTGGATGCAGCAGCAGAAGCAGGACAGCCAGACTGAGGCTTGAGAAAACCGAACTGAGCTGGTGACCTGGTGACCTGGCTTGATATGGTATAATATGATAGGGTATAACGGTATTGGCTTGATATGTTATGATATGGTATGGAGCAATCTGGTATGATATGATTTGGCTTAAACTGGAGGCAGCGCTGCCGTCCTGTAAGCTAGTTATAGCAGGGTGCCACGCAGTTTGTGCAGCAACCGCAAGCTGGTCTGTTGTCACTTCACCAATAAGGCAAACACCTCTTGCCAAGTCCCCTACTGGGCACCCAACCGTTGCTCCCCCCTTCAACTGCTCCCCCTGCTGCTGCTGTTCACAGTCCCTCTCCTTACCTCACACTTCGCCTCCCCATCATGGAGCTCCCTGACGCCCAGCACCCCAGGCACCCCTGCCACCTCCGCCCACGCTTCTAGCTCCACCCCCATATCACCGCAGTCCCCACTGCCCTCCCAGAGCCCCACCACCTCAGCCCTACAGCCCCTGGTCCTGCTTAGCAAGTTTGGCAGTGGGACCAGCAGCATGGGCAGCAGCAGCCCAGGGAGGGGCCCCACCTGGCTCCGCCCCCTCAGGCCTCCCACAGTGCAGGCAGGGCAGGGAGCAGGGCAGGGGGGACCGGGCAGGACCTGCCCACCAGCCCTGCCGCCACCCCCCGTGCCGGCGCTTGAGGCAGGCCCCGCCCTCCGCATGTGGCACACTAACAAGGTTGCGCCTGGGCCCAGGCCTCCACAGGTGAGAGGAAGTGAGAGGGAGTGAGGGCGAGTGAGAGGTGGCGGTGGACTAGAGGCTATTGTCAGGAGCCTGGCCTGGCTTAGACATGCTCCATGATCTGTGATGCATGCTCTGTGATACGTGCATCCATGTGGCCTGTAAGCCTACAGACCTGTGGCTGAGATTGTGACGGGTAGGGACTGCCATTGCTTTGGGTCATGTAGCAGGCAGGGCCACCCATGCACCGAGTTGGCATGGGAGTGTGCTTTTGGCGGTGTGCACCATGTAAGCAAGGCATGGGCATGTGTTGCTCTCTGCAGGGTCCATCTACGCACAAGGGGTTCTTAGGTAAGATGCGACGGTTGCTGAGTCACGATCTGTGACACTGTCCCCGCCTATGTCATCCCATACACGGAGCAATGGTCAATAAAAGCAAGTGCTACTCACCAGCCTATAGATGTACTTGTCCATGGGAAGCAAAGTCACACAGTCATGTTGTGCATCACGTTGTGGGCTTTCATGTTCATCTATATCAGACACACATTAGCAGCCACGGCAGTTGCAGGACATCCATAGGGTGTGTATCGGGATCAGGGCATGCGCAGGGTCCCTGCACCACCTTGCCGCATGGTGAGTGCAGCATGCACATGGTGCCATTTCCAACCCATTGCTCACCCAGCCATGGAGTGTGAACTACATCCATTCCAATACCCATGCCATGTCTGCCTTAGTGCTCAGCAGCAGAGCTGCATGCTGGAATGCAAGGCATGCAGGCTGTGGGCTTAGTCTATGCTGGTGCAAGTCAGGGGCCAGGCAGCCACCATGGGGGCTATCAGCCAGGTCAGCCCAGAGTGTTGAGCCATGCTCCTGGAGCTAAGCACCACAGCTGACAGTGGGTCAAACCTCGGCAGCAAGAACAGAGGACGGGGGTTCGCGTCTCAGACCACAACCGCTCAACCCTACATGCTGGCATGCAAGAGTGAGGGTGGCCGAATAGCCTGCAGGCCACAACTGCCCATCTCTGCTGCAGAAAGCATTCAGCAATGATGCTAACACGGTTTGAAGGACTTTGCACACCCCATGCCAAGGACAATGCATGGTTTGACATGGCGGGTGATGGGGCATGTGTGTATGATGGGGCGTGTGTGTGATGGGGTGGGTGATGGGGCATGTGTATGCCTGGCCTGGCTTTGTCGATGCATGGTAGTTTACGCTGATGATGACCTACACCACTGAAGCCAGCAGCCGATAGGCTGCTTGGCCGCCCTCTCCCTCTGGGGGTTTGGGAAGCAATAAATTGATTGGGGTAGGTTCCTGTGGGTGGTGTGGGTGGATGGGGGCACGCTGCTCCCAACCCTGTGTCCAGTGACAGTGCCCTCACGCCCTAAAGCACGTGAGTGAACTATATTTTGTCGAACCAATCAGTGTGGGCGCATGCATCACTTTCTGAGATAGGCCTACAAGGTGTGCAACTTAGTGGTGCAGTGGCAGGCTTAGCGGTGCTCCGAATGAACTCATACCTTTTATGCCTAGTTACTCAACTCAACATGAGCAGGGTCGGTTTCTCGGCGAGTAGACCTTGGTGCATGTGGTGCTGTTGCAACCAGGGTTACGAGAGTGGTCCCTGTAAGCCTCGCAGCCTGGCAGCTGCTGTGCTCCCCTCCCTGCTGCTGCCAGGGCTGCTATCAGGCCAATGGTGGAGCTGCCACTGGGTGGGCACCAGTTGCATGGAGGTTACCGACCCCCACAGGCCATGTGACTAATAACCGTGCCATCTCCGTAGGTTTGCGTACACCTAACAGCAGATGGCCCTGGGAGTACCCTAGATAAGACCCCATGGACCCACCAGCACTTCCTTTAGCCCCGACTAGCCCTTGAAATGCCTGCCCAGCCTCCCCCTCTGGCTATCGATGCGACCCACCTTGTCGCGTCCTGATGTAGTCGAGCTTGCATGGGTTTGAATGTCGCGACAGCTTGCGCCATTGCCAGTGGCTCCAATGGTATCTCACAATGGAGCCTGGACATGCTGGGTGGTGGTCCTTGGGGACTTCGGGCGCAGTCCTCGGATGCAGTACCACGCTCTCTCTCTCAGCCATCAGCATAATGCGCGCGTGCACGTGGTGGCATACGCCGGATCCAGCCATCTGCCCGAGCTGCAGCGCGCAGCTAACGTGTGCATCACCAGCCTTCGTGAGCCTGCAGCCTGGCTACAGCGCCTGCCTCGCCCCCTGGCCCTTATCATGAAGGCATTGCAGCAAGTGCTACAGCTGTTGTGGCTGTTCCTTGTAGCCCTGCCCCGCCCTCAATGCATCTTGGTCCAGAACCCACCAGCTATTCCCACCATGGCGCTGTGTTGGTTAGCAGCTGTGCGGCATCAAGCCAAGCTCATCATCGACTGGCACAATTACGGCTACACCATTCTAGCGCTCAGCCAAGGCTCTGGCCATTGGCTGGTCTCTGTAGCCCGAGCCTATGAGAGGTTCTGGGGCAGACGAGGCCATGCCCACTTCTGCGTGACTAAGGCCATGCAGCAGGAGTTGAAGGTGGGCAGCGCATAGAGGGTCGCCCAACTCCACCAAACTCGCAGCGGTACCACCACTGCCTTTGCCGTACAGTGTCACTAAGCAAGGTTTTAAAGCAGTGAGCAGTAGCAGTCTCAACACGCCCTCATTGCCAGACACTCACACACGCCACCACGCCACCCACGCGATCACTCAAAACCCACCTGCGCCATCACAACACTAGACACCCACCTTAAGCTATGCAGCGTCCGCAGGCGCCCACCATGGCATTGAGATCAATAGCACACACCAGCAGCCCAAGCATAGCATACAGGCACAATACCCTATACACACACCACATGCCCCAGCCCCTCTGCGCCCCTCACCCTCCCTCCCACCACTGCTCCATGTCTTGCAACCTGGTCCAGCGCCCACTGCATGCTGCATGCTGTCTTGTAGGACAGCTGGGGGGTAACCGCCACGGTACTGTATGACCGGCCCCCTGCCTTCTTCCGCCGCACCCCCTTGCCAGCTGTACATGCCTTGATGGCCAAATTGGAGCCGGCTCTGCACAGCCCTGACTTCTCAGATTGGCTTTCCGTGTGGCAGCAGCAGCAGCCACCCCAGCCCCAGCAAGCCCCTCAGGCCCATGACTCATCGCCAGGGCCAGGCAGGAGCCAGGGCACCACCTTGCTTACCACGGCCACCCCTACTGGGCAGGCTGCTGCTGCTCATCAGGAGTCAGGTCAGACTGGCTGTGGGGGCCTGCAGCTGCGCATGGACCGCCCGGCTGTGGTGGTCAGCAGCACCAGTTGGACACCGGACGAGGACTTCAGCATACTGCTGGCCGCCGCCCAGCTCTATGACACAGCTGTGCAAGCAGCAGCAGCAGCGGCAACGGCGTCAGGAGGCTTGCCGCGGGTGCTGTTCCTCATAACAGGTACCGGCCTGGTGGGCAGGCGGGTAGCCCTGCAATGTAGCGTTCCGCCATGCTGCTTTGTGCAAGTGGTTTGGCCGCCATGTGGCTGCCTGACACGCTGCCATGTCAGCCTGCTGTCCCCACCCCACTGCCCTGGCTGTGGTCCATGTTGTAGTGTGGGGGTCATACGCCGTGGCACGGCTGGTACCCTGTGCTTCGGCGAAGAAGGGGCACACCTAGCTCTTCCAAGCGCCTTGCAGCTGTCTGTGCAGCCTCCCTTGCAGCCTGATTGCAGGTAAAGGGCCTCAACGCGACAAGTACCTGCAGCAGCTGCGGGGCATGACCTTCAAGCACGTGGCCTTCCGCACCCTGTGGCTGGAGCCAGGTGACTACCCCCTGCTACTGGGCACCGCTGACATTGGTGTCAGCCTGCATGCCTCCTCCTCCGGCCTGGACCTGCCCATGAAGGTGAGCTGCAGCCGGAGCTCCTGCTGCTTCCAGACCAGCTAGCAAATGCACAGCAGCCCCCCCCGGCTGGCGGTTGCAACGATGTGATGCCGTTATCAATCAGGCAGGTCAGCAGCACATGTCACCAGGTCTTTGGCAGCGTGTGAGTGTGTAGGCGTGTAGGTGTAGGTGTAGGTGGGCCTCATGACCTTCCCTGCACGACCACCACGATCTTATGGCCGCAAGCATGGCGGAGGGGGCACTAGGCTTAGGGCATGTTTGCAACTCCACAGCTCATGCCAGGTGGGCATGGGGGAAGCAGGAGCGGTAAGGGGGGAAGCAGGAGGAAGGAGGAGGGAGAGGAGATGAGAGTAGCATCAGGTCTGACCCTGTCGCATCCTGCTGCAGGTGGTCGACATGTTTGGCAGTGGGCTGCCTGTATTCGCCCTGGCCTACAGCTGCATACACGAGCTGGTGGAGGAAGGGCAGACGGGCCTGCTGTTCTCTGACGCACCACAGCTGGCCCTGAACCTGCAGACCCTCCTCACTGGCTTCCCTGCCCACCCCAGCTCACAGTTGCTACACATGCAGCAGCGCGTCGCAGCTCAGGAGCAGGCGCTGAGATGGGAGGAGAACTGGTCGAAGGTCGCCTGGCCGTGCATCAGGCCGTGAGCCTGGCTGCATCACACAGCTAGCGCCCGGAGCTGCATCAGCTGACATAGGCATGTGATGTATTTTCTTCGTTATCATCACTGCATGGCGTTGCTGCAGACTCAGCGCCATCAGCATCTATTGGGTTGTGCACAGCATCTGTTGCCAGGACTTGTTGCCATGAGGTGAGCTCTCGTTGGAGGGATGAATACGTGCACGGCTGTCAAGGATGAAGCGCAGTGAGGTGTGCTGTGCCATTGACCCCATGCATTCTGCGGCACTGTTTGTGGCCAAAATCTGTTGCACACGGCTGCATGGGCGCATACTAGCATAGGCCGTAGGAGCTCGTAAAAGGCAGCAGTCAAGCATGTGACCCCTGCACTAGTGCCCACTACGGAATGAGCTTGCATGAGCCCTGAACCACACTGGCAGGTGACCGCCAATTGTCAAACAGGCCACCTTGGTTATGTGCGGGCAGGATAGCTATGAAGAACTAGACATAAACTAGCCATGTCACCGTGTCCCTTGTTATTAAGGGGAGCGCGTCGGTACAGTGGCTTACAATGGCACAAATGGCTCATCCCAGCTCAAACCCACTTAACCGCCATCCTGATTAGACTGTTGCCTGTCGGCAGTCCGATGCTCCAATTCCACTATCTTAGACCAGGGGCTGGGCTTCCTAAATTGTAAACCCTCCATAGCCCCTACGCAGCCAGCCAGCCAACCTGGGCCCAGCAGTCTACAGCCAGCCAAGAGCACCAAGGTTGAGCAGGCAGCTGAGCCCACCCAGCTCACAAACTTTGTGACAAAGAGCTAGGCTCTCAAAAAGAGCATGGCAGGTGAGTGGACTGGGGTTGCAATGCAACATTTGTTACGCAGCGCATTGAGGAAAGCAAGTGGCGCCCGCTTGGCCAGAGCAGCTGCTTTTGCTAAGGGCTAGGAGTACTGCTGTGGCACCGAGGTAGTGCTGGGGCACCGAGCCTGCTGTGGCACCGAGAGGTGTGCCATTTTGAGGCTTCGTCAGCTTACATTGGTGCATGTGCATCATTTCAAGCTGCAAAGTTGGCTCCTGTGGGTATAGGCGCCAATATAGGGAGCAGGCACCTGCAGGCTCAGGGACGTGTCCGTAGTGGACTTTGTTGGCTGTAGTGCGGCCACGAGGCAAGGCAATGTTCTTACAGGAGCAAGCACGACAATCGAAAAACCTGAAACGATGCAGCCATGAGTTTCTGGCACATACAGGCCCTACAGGTGCTGGCACACACAGCCCCCACAGGTGCTGAGCCCAACAGGTTTTTGGCACACACAGGCCCTGATCAGGCAGTTGTATTGGTATGTACGCTGCAGTCAAGCATGCCTACCAATACATGCCACTGCCATTTCCTGCAGGAGCAAGCACGACAATCGAAAAACCTGAAACGATGCAGCCATGAGTTTCTGGCACACACAGGCCCTACAGGTGCTGGCACACACAGCCCCCACAGGTGCTGAGCATGCTACTCGAAGTACAGACCATAGACCTGGCAGACACAGTACAGGCTCTCATTCTCAAAGTATTCAGAAGCAAAGTTGTCTGTGGTGGAGTCCCACAAGCAGCGGGACACAATGCGCATGGCCTGCCCAATCTTCTGCCCAATTGTGACCTGGATGATCAGCTTGTATCGATCGTAACCCAGCAGCTTGACACGTTCTCTCAAGTCGTCCGCAAGCTGCTTCGCAATTTGTGCACCCTTCACGGGGTCGTACTTCTGCTTCTCCATTCTGTCTTTTAGGACCTGCTTGAGGACAGCCTGAACCTTGTGTCGTTGGAACTTTGTGCCGTCCCCATAACCCTCCGGCTCCGTAATGTACGTGTTCTCGTAGACAGTTTCTTTCATACCGAGCGAGAACGGGGCGTCCTCCATGACTGTGCGCTGCTCGAACCTTAGAGAGCGTTCAAAATGGCGAGCACGCCACTGAGTGCATGAGGCGTTGATGCGGGGAAGCGTCGCATTGACACGCCCTTCCCCGCACCCGGCACGCAAAACATGTAGCATGCAAACTAAACATGCACGATCACCTAAAAATGAGGGCAGACCAGGCAATACAGGCAAACAAAACTCATTCAACAAGGAACAACATGTCGGCCTGTGGGTAATCTCACTCCGCTACTCCAATCACGTTGTAGCATCCTCGGTCGCACCCTTGATGACTACCAACCCCACATCGATGGCACTCTTTCCTGGGGCTAATCCCCCTTGACCACTGGGCTCCTCATCAAAATGAACAGCATTATGCTTTGTAAGGCTGACAGCCTGTGTTAACCGCTAGGGCCTATGCATTGTTGCGGGCCCGGCCATCAATGCCTCGGCGGTACTCTGCAGCCCTGTGCAGCCGCTGCCTCACCTTGGGCAGCCGGTCATTGACCCGCTTGTAGCCTTGCTGGTACTCCTTGCCTATGGGGGGCAGAGCCTCCCTGTCCTTCCAGCTGCACAGCTCCAAGGGGCGCTGCATGCTCTCCCCAATGCGCTGGAAATCGAGGCAGGGGTTGGTGTCCCGGTCCAGCCACCTGCCCCATGAAGGGGCCTGGGGTCGTGGCACTGAGCCAGGTGCAGCAGGGAGGGGCTGGGCAGGGGGAGGGGGAGGGGGTGGGGCCTGGGCTGGGTGGAGGGGAGGGGGGGCCTGGGCAGGGGGAGGGGGGTCCTGGGCAGGGGCAGGGGGGGGGTCCTGGGCAGGGGCAGGGGCAGGGGGGCCCTGGGCAGGCGGGTGCTGAGCTGGGGGAGGGGGAGGGGGGTTGGGCGGCACCTCATGGCACCACTTAAGGCCCCGCACATCCTTAGCATGCCGCAGGCTCCAGGCTGGGCGCAACAGCCGCTGGTTGACCTGGCCTGCTGGGGGTACCCAGTCTTCGGGCCTAGGCCGGTCATTTGGCAGATGCAGCTCACAAGGCTGGCGGACATGCACAGAGGAGCTGACACGGGTGGTGCGGAACTCATCCACGATCACCAGCCTGTCTGGCCTGGGATCTGTGCTGGGCCTGCTGGGCTGCTCCACCACCCTGCGAAACCCCTCCCGCACCGCATTGGCCTTCCACCCACCCTGGCTGAAGCGGCCCGCTCCCAGGAACACCGCCACTCCCCTCTCCTGGTGGTAGTGCTGGCGTGACACCCACTTCATCCCATTCACCACCTGCAGGTCAGGTCAGGTCAGGTCAGGTCAGGTCAGGTCAGGTCAGGTCAGGTCAGGTCAGGTCAGGTCAGGTCAGGTCAGGTCAGGTCAGGTCAGGTCAGGTCAGGTCAGGTCAGGTCAGGTCAGGTCAGGTCAGGTCAGGTCAGGTCAGGTCAGGTCAGGTCAGGTCAGGTCAGGTCAGGTCAGGTCAGGTCAGGTCAGGTCAGGTCAGGTCAGGTCAGGTCAGGTCAGGTCAGGTCAGGTCAGGTCAGGTCAGGTCAGGTCAGGTCAGGTCAGGTCAGGTCAGGTCAGGTCAGGTCAGGTCAGGTCAGGTCAGGTCAGGTCAGGTCAGGTCAGGTCAGGTCAGGTCAGGTCAGGTCAGGTCAGGTCAGGTCAGGTCAGGTCAGGTCAGGTCAGGTCAGGTCAGGTCAGGTCAGGTCAGGTCAGGTCAGGTCAGGTCAGGTCAGGTCAGGTCAGGTCAGGTCAGGTCAGGTCAGGTCAGGTCAGGTCAGGTCAGGTCAGGTCAGGTCAGGTCAGGTCAGGTCAGGTCAGGTCAGGTCAGGTCAGGTCAGGTCAGGTCAGGTCAGGTCAGGTCAGGTCAGGTCAGGTCAGGTCAGGTCAGGTCAGGTCAGGTCAGGTCAGGTCAGGTCAGGTCAGGTCAGGTCAGGTCAGGTCAGGTCAGGTCAGGTCAGGTCAGGTCAGGTCAGGTCAGGTCAGGTCAGGTCAGGTCAGGTCAGGTCAGGTCAGGTCAGGTCAGGTCAGGTCAGGTCAGGTCAGGTCATACCTTTTTGCAGAAGCCCTCAATGACGCGCTCCTGGGCATGGTGCAGTGCCAGCCGCTGCCGGCGCCAACGTGGCTTGAGGTACTCCTCCCACAGTGCGTCCCAGGAGGCCTTTAGGGCCAGGATGTGGGCCTGTAGGCCGTCTAGGGTGGTGCCAGCTGGGGTGGCAGCTGCCAGCTGCTGCAGCTGTGGCTGGATGGCAACTGACCAACGAGCTGTGTCCTGCTTGGCTTTGGTAAGCCCACTGTCATGCTTCAGGTGCCCCTTGCCCAGCTCCCACTCCCACTGCCTCACCACCTGACCTGTAACTGGGTCCCGCTGTGCATGCCCAGCCTTGATGGCCTGGGTGACGCCCGGGTCCACCCCAACAGCAATGTGGGTGGTGGGGTTGAAGTCGCTTGTTGCTGTGAGCTGGCGCCCTATGAAGGGCAGATCCACTGGCTCCTTGACTACCTGGCTGCGCACGAGGTGCACATTGATGCTCACCCCATCCGTCTCTACCCTGCGCGCAAAGTCCCACCCGCTGTTTTGCAGCTGGCTGTACTGTATGAACCGCTGCCACTGGGGTAGGCTGTCTGCCTCAACTTGGGGCCTTGTGAGGGTGGTCATGCCCAGGTCAGCCATGACATCAATGACAAAGTGCCGCACCCGCACCCCCACCATGGGGAGCATGGTGAAGGGGCGCGGGCACGTGTCATGTTGTTGCCAGCCCTCTAGGCTGCGGTTGACAAACAATGCATAGCGCACCCTCTTCTCTAGGGGCAGCCTGCCTGCCCCCCCCTTCCCTATGTAGTCCACTCCCTCCAGCCACCGGGCCTCCAGCCCCAGCAGGCTACGATGCTTGGCTACCTCCGCCACCCACCTAGGCTGCCGCAGCACACTATTGACTGGCAGGCGCCACCTGTGCTCCCGGTCTGGCAGGCTGTAGTCAAGCCTGCCTAGCACCAGCTGGGAGAAATGTTTCTGAGCATTCCTGCTGAATCCCCCCTCAACCACCCCAATAGCTTTGCCCCACCACTTGATGAAGCGGCCTGGGTGCCTATAGAACTCATTGATGCTGGTGATGATGGTGGTGGCGTTGGCGTTGAGGGAGTTGCCATCCCCTGTCAGGCGCACCTCATCCAGCTGCTGGAGCATTGCCACCGGCCAAGCGCTGCTGGGCTGCTCAAACACAGCCACCTCGGCAGGCAGCAGCTTGATGCTGCTGTGGTGGGGACCACGCATCAGATGCTCAAGCACCCTGGCTGTGTTCAGCAGCTCCATGGCATCTTTGATCTGTGACAGCAGCTTGGGGTCCAAGATGTTGAGCTGCACTGGGGGGGGCAGCTGCGCTGGGGCGGCTGCTGTGCGGGGGGAGGTGCGTGTGGCAACGCGGGGGTGGGCATAGGGAGGGCAAGCTGGGTCAGGCGGGGGAGGGGCGCTTGGGGCTGGACCTGCTGCTGGGAAGCCTGCAGTGGGCTGGCCTAGGAAGGATTGGAGCAGCATGGAGAGGCACAGGACAGCTGTTATGCAACACTGCTTGCTGCCCATGGTCATGCGCTTGTTGACCTCCGCCACAACTGCGTCTACTTGCGCTGGGCTGAGATCAGGCAGCGCTGCCTCCACGAGGCCACGAATTGCAGCCTTGATGACCTGGCGCCGCTCTCCAACTACCTCTTGCTGCCCACTGCCACTGACACCTACATACATGGGACGGCATAGCACACGCGCAGCGACTTGATTTAGGGAGTCGCAGTATCGCGTGGTGCACACTGGGTCGCTTCGTCGGGGGGGCCTCGTCAAGCTTTGCGGCTTTGCGGCTTACCGGCTGCACTCTGTGCGGGGCGCTTGCGTTTCTTATTCCGCGACATTTAAGGGCTTCAGCAACATTATCCAAGCGCAGTGGGCGTGCTGGGTGGTGCATCAGGTCGCCATCCAACCGGAGTGGCGGCAACCGGAATCCATTACACATATCACTTACTTTCCACATTGATAGTGTTCAGGCCACAGGTAGGGAGCGAACGGCCAACCTAGAATTCTATTTCTAGGTTTCTAGGCTCAGGAAAAATTTCTAGGATTTCTAGGCTCCCGATTCTTTCATCCTCTTCCACTGCCGACCAGCGCAATGGCTGCGCCTAGCCCCGCTAACCCCATCGCGCTTGGGTTCGACGGCCTGCCCCATTTTGCCAAGCAAACCTTCGATAAGAAGGAAAGCACAGTCGCCGAGTTGTACAAGCAATGCAAAGGCTACACTATGCGTATCCGAATCAGCACAGTGAAAAGTTGGTCGTCATTGTCGCCTCCTTTGCGTCAAAGAGCTGAGCTTTGAGACCCCAGCGACACACAACGCAAACATGACGGGCATTGCTCGGACAGCCCGGACAGCCCACTTTTTCCTTTTCAGTCAGAGCCATCTTGGCCTGCCTTGAGGCCATGCATGTAGTATGTGTTGCGCCACAGATGGTTTTGTTTGTGGCAAGTGTTAGTGTCACCTTTGCCTGCCTAGACAATCCCTGATGTGATGTGATCATCCCTGTTTGATGTAGTGTGCCCTACAGCTTAGCAAGCAAGAACCCGGCCTCAGCTCAGGACCCAGCCCAGGCCCCAGATCAGCAACACTACTCTGGAAGCCCACCCCCTCCCAGCCATGCCCACCCCATTTCAACCATGCCCACCCCATCCCCTCCCAGCCCACCCCCTCCCAGCCAATTCAACAACACTACTCTGCAAGCCCACCCCCTCCTAGCCATGCCCAACCCCTCCCAACCATGCCTACCCCACCCCATGGACCTCATCATCAGCCCCACCCTAACAGTGTTGTTGAACCCCAATAGTGATGACATCTTTCGAGGTGTATACTCTCTCGACCAGGTGGAGAGCAAGACATAACAGTTCTATGTGGATGTTCATAACAAGATGGTAGATGAGGTGAGGAAGACTGCCATTTGATATGCTCTGCCATTGCATTGATAGTTGCTATAATGCAGGTGACCAATGGCCATCCCGAGCAGTTCCTTGGCGTAACCATGGACGGCCCCTCCGTAATCCGTGCGACACCGATGACCTGGCGTTCTAGCATGCCATTTGGATTTGCATGACATGTGTGCATTCCATACAACTTATTTGCAAGGACTTCGCAACAAACCTCCCAGTGGTATCCGTTTTAATGTCTACGAGTAGGCCTAGCTGGCATTGTGGAAAAGTAACGATTGTAACATCGATTGACGGCTGACCAGAGCTGAATAGACGCGAAACCTGCGCTTGGGATCGGAGTCGAACCCGTAACCTCTCGCACTTTGCACCCCAAGACTAGAATTCTACCCTTCTAGCCTAGAATTCTAGGTTTTTCTAGGAATCCGAGCCACCTAGAATTCTATGGGCGTACCCTAGCCACAGGTCTAAAAATGAGACCAGGCAATACAGGCAAGGAGCAAACAGTTCAGGTTGAAATGCGTACAAGAGGGGTGTCTAGGTCAGGCGCCCCCAACATGGGGTTGGTAATATGCATGCAAGTACTCTCTAAATACTGCATCGTTTTCGATAGCGTTTGGCACATTGGTAGCTGCATATCAATGCGCGTCATCTGACCATCAGCGCACGACATTGGAGTCTTTGCTCGCGTACTGCCACATGTGCCCGCGAACAAACCACAGCGGCGAGACGGGTATCCTTGGCACGGTGAGCCGCATCGCTGTGGCCCCATCTACCTAGCGTAGTGAGCTGGTTGTGCACAAATGGAATGTCCGGCCAACACCCAACGCGATGTCTGCCGGGCGTGCAGGGCGCCTAGACGGGGTGATTGAAACATCTGGGCGTATTCGCTTTCGCCAAATACACCATTTGGGTCGGCGCACACTAAGGTAATACCGGGTTACACCCCCCCTCCTCCCCCGTGCCCTTCACTGTGTTGCACCCGCTGCACCCATAGAAAAAGCGATACGTAATGTTTGTTCTTGACTCACTGGTGCATCTCTTGAAACAAATTGCACATCAAACAACCCAGGCCTCTATCAGTTTGACATCTTCAAAGTGACATCATGTTCTCCAAGTAGAATCAGGGCCACGGGGCTGTGGGGTGGCAGTTGAGCTATGAAACGTTGCACGCAGGTGGATGGGATGTAGGGGAGTGTAACTCTCAGAGGAGCCGAGTCCAAACTCGGTCATGGTGTGGAGCTGTGTGACTGACTGCATGGCCCTGACCCCGAAATCGGCTAAGGGAGTTGACGGTCACAGACCAAAGTGTGCTTTTGACATATCTGAGTATGAGCGTGTGTAACAATGTCTAAAAGGAGCGTAACCTAGTAAGTAGCATGCTGTAAGTCCCAATGGTCGAGCTGTGGCATTGCCCTCTAGGTAAGGGGGGGAGGTGGGCTCATTGCCACATCGCCGCAACCGCTTTCCGATCCGACTGCTGCTGCCGACGCGCATGCGCATGTAGAGCAGCCTAAGCGACGAAGGCGGTCGCAGCGATGACGGCATGCCCCGCAACGGCCCAAATTTGAATCACTAACTTTGATGCTTTGTTATGCACGGCCTACTCGGTGTATGTTTATTCTGGATGGGTGAAAGGTAGCTGGCTGGGTTGGCTACATACTGAGCCAGCTAGCATTAAATTTGGCGCAGCGAGTGCAGAGTTACAGCCGTCCTACTACCAGGGGTCGGTTTACTGCCATTTTTTGAATGTTGGGGGCGCCTGAGTCTAGGCCATCACAATGTATGGCACCTTCACATGTCAAGATGTGTGTCACGTCAGTCACAAATGAGAGGTTCTGTGTGTTACAAGACAAATAGCTCTGAGGCAGACGATATACACAGAAGCTGCACCCGACTCGTGCAGAGCATGACGCCGTGTCCCTTGTTACTAAGGGGCATTCGACTTCCTTTGTCAGGTTCAACACTCCTTCCCATCTATAACGTCCCCCCTGGCGGCACGTTCCTTTCCTAATGACCACCGGGCTCCCTGGCTCAGTTTTAGCTGAATAGCTACACGTTTGCAGGATGGTTGCGGTCCCAACCATCAATGGCCCGCCAGAACTCCGCTGCTCCGTGCAGCCTCTGCCTGGCCTTGGGTCAGGGCCTCCCAACTCCCTTGAAAATGGGGTGTGTCCGTTTCACGCGGTTTATTTCCCGCACAGTTTGCGGAATGATGAACGAAGCACATCAGTATGTAGAGGGCTCGCTTGGCTACACGCTACGGCTGTCCTGAGCGTCCATGACTATGTATATGATGCACTGCTTAGGCGTGAACCCGGCCTATATTTTGTGGGCAGATATCACCATGCACGCCTCCTCCACCCTCGACCTTCTTAATGACGCCGTGATGAAGCAACCGCAAGTATGTGTGTAGTCGCGCTTTGCGTTGCGATGGCCGGTATCGCGATTTTGAAACCTAAGAAGCTGAAATGCTTCTTTAACGCACCCACACCACTGCTGATGCTGCGTCTAGAATAGCCGCATATTTCTTAACATCTATTAGCTTTCACTCGTTATTTGTGTCGCTCGCGCTGTCAAGCGAGAGACGTAGTGGTTGTAGTTCATTAAGACACTATGTGCACCCTTCACTTCTTGTTACAGTAGACTATGTGGCCTGATAGTCAAACTGACCGCGGGACTCTTCATACTTGAGCCTTTTCTGCTCGTTCCCCTGGTTATGTGCTTTGTTCGCTGTAGCTAGAGCATATGCGCAGGTGCGAAGCCTTCGTTGTGTCGCTACATCGTTTTGGGACATCACCACCGAGACATGTGCTTCGGTCCACGGTGCCATGACCTGCTGCACTCCCTAGGCCTCTACACTCCCTAAGCCTCTACACTCCATAGCAAAGGCCCCTGGCACTAGAGTTTGTTAACGAGGGCTGGGGGAGCTAACCGCAGCAGATGGGCTAGGGCTGAAGCAGCGGACAGCTGCAGTCACACGGTAGAGCACAACCTTGCCGTGTGCAGGGATAGTGCAGCCGTCCAACTGCACGTGAACGGCGAATGATCGCCTCAGCCAGACTGCAATCACATGGGCACACACAAGTAGTTTGGACCTTGCCTGCCTGCTGCCATGTGACCCATGTGGCTTGGCCACCCCCCTCTAGTGTGTGGTGCTGCCAGCCCCCCATGTGAAGCCTGACCATGTGTGAAGCTAACATTCTTGCAATGGCATGCAATGCCATGCCATGCCCCCTACCCCTTACCAACCTGTGTGGGCCTCGTGTATGTAGGTCTGGAGCAAGTCATGGTTGCGCCGGTGGGTGGTGGCACTGGCCTGCCGGCCTGGATCAGCTCCAGGGAAAACAGCCCCAACGACAGCAGTGCACAGGGTGCCCAACTGTTCTGCTGAGACGCCTGGGAGGCAGAGCAGGCGCTCACGGCTCAGGATGTACTCAGCTGTGTACCCCCCCGTGTGCGTGTCATGCTCCTGGTTGCAGGGGCGGGCCAGGCAGGTGGACTGGGTGGCTGGGTGGCAGGCTGGCTGCGTGGCTGGCTTGGTGCCTTGGCGGCTGAGCATGCCTCGCAAGCAGGGCAGTGACACCCTGGAGCGCATCAGGAGATTCCACTTGTCCTTGTGGTCCTTGCTGAAGCCCTTGTTGGCTGCGGCCACCTGTGCCCGCAGCTGCTCCAGCTTGATGCTGGTGGTGGTCAGCTGCTGCTTGGTGTGAGCCAGCTCAGTGCGGGCCGCTGCCAGGTCTTTCTGGACGGCCTCCAGGGCAGCCGCTGTGTCAGTGAGTTGGGCCTGTGTGCCCTGCAGCTGCTGCAAGAACGCCTCCTCCAGCTGGTTAAACTGCTGCATAAACTCCATCAGGTCTAACTGCTGCTGTTGCTCACGCTGATCAACAAAGACCATCAGGCTGCAGTGCCGCTCCCTCAGTTGGCTGTACAGCTCCCGGGAGCTGAGAAGCTCAGCAGTGACGGTTGCATGTGCAACAGTGAGGGTTGCATGCGCAGCGGTGAGCTGCTCCATGCTCTTGGCTGCCTCATGCCGAGCCTTAGCCTTTGCCCCGTTGGCTCTGCTTATTCTCGTGACTTTCTTTACGGGTGGCATGTCAGGCAGAAGGGCAGTGAGGAGGTGCTGGGAGGTGGTGGTAGGCAGTTGGGCCTGCTAGGGTGGGCTGCTGGCAGGTACTGTGGGCAGGAAGGGTATGTGGTGCTTGGGCTCCTGCAATTGACAGGCCATGGCTCACTGAGCTTTGAGAGTAATATCATTTCTTCTGTCACAGCTGTGCATATGAGTACATTAGGCTTTGATGCGGGTTCCAGCACAAAATAAGGAAACCTCTCTGAGTTTTGGCTGGATTTGCTGTTTTGGTTGAATTTATACCTGCTCAGCTGAGCCGCAGCTGAAGCTAAGAAGACCCCGGTAGGTGTACTGTGGTGTACTCGGACACTCCTGCATCATCACATGTTCGTCGGGTAACATGTGCTGGCGCGAGAATGGTGGCAACTGCTGCGTGCACCTCACCTCGCGGGCTGGCAGCAGCGCCTATACGTAGAGCATCAACAGCACGCCTGCACAGCGCGATGTCTTGAGGGTGGCCGGCGGATCCCAACCACCCTATCGACCACAATTGAAGCAACTGCTGGTTGCTGCCGCAGCTAGAGTCCGCGTTTAAGCCATGCCGCGCGGGGCTAAAGCCATCGGCCTGCTCCCGGAGCAATCGGTCGCATGTGATGGTTTTACATGCCAAAACATTACAGTTGGGAGGCCCTGACCTTGGGTAGCCCACCAGGGTCGGCCACCAGCGAATAGACGCCACCTGGCTAGTTCAGGCTAGCTCAGCCATGGGGTGTGGGTTGCTAGTGGCGCAAAGAAAACACCGTAAGTCACAATTGCAGGGGGAACTGGGATGTGCTACTGGCATTGGTCGAACTTATCTCAACCTACAAACAGCACCTTGGCCCTCAACCTTGAGCCTTCATTGCAGTCGAACACACTAATTGTCTGTCTAACAGTGTTTTGTCTGTGTGGAGTTTCCATCACATGGCATGCTCATGGCCTATACATGGCATACACATGGTCATGGTCGCCTACCACCTACAGCATTGCCTGACCCCTGTGACAGGGCTATGCATAGAGTGGCATGACAAAACATGCACTACTTGTAAGCTGATGACAGCTTAAGATAGGGGGGGCACACACTACTGTGCCCCAGCAGGCTGCTGCTGCTGGGCCTTGGGTGGCTTGTCTCGCAGCCGCTTGTAGCCCAGGCCAGGGTACTCCTTGCCCTTGGCTGGCAGAGCTCCCTGCTCTGGCCAGCAGCACAGCTCCAGCGGGCGCCACCAGCTCTCCCCTACGCGCTGCATGTTCAATGCTGCATTGCAGTCCCTGTCCAGCCACCTGCCTGGCTGTGGTGTCGGCTTGGCTTTGGAAGCCTTCCCCTTGGCCTTGCCTTTGCCCTTGGTGGGCTGGCTGAGCTCAGCTGCCTCTGGCTCAGCCTTGGTGCGCTTGCTGCGCTTGGCTGGAGGGGGAGTGCTGGGCCCTGGCTCGGATGTGCTACTGGCTGGGATGTGCTACTGGCATTGGTCTGGCATACAGCATCACGAACCAGCCGTGTCTAGCTTGTCGAGTGTCCCACGCGACGCAACACTACAACAGCCAGGGCCCAACCCCGGGTCAACCCAGCCGCGTGCAGCAAGGGCTCGCAGCCATACCGAGCTGATGGTTTTGACATTGTGAAACCATTCCTCTATCCACCTTTTGTCTCAGCGTCCCAGGTCTTCCCACTGGGTCATGCAGCCTGTGGGGCATCTCTGCACAACTCTGCTTGCCCCTTCCTTCCGCACGGCCCTATCCTAGTCTCCTCCCTGGCCTTGCACCACAACGGCGTTCCACATGGAGGTGCAGTCTGCATGGCAGTACGCTGGCCATGTCATTCCCCCTGGGGTCAGGTCAAGTTGTTGCGCATGCGTTTTTGAGGTCTGGCGCCGCGGGAGAACAGGAAGCCCAGCCAGCCTGCCCGCCGGCCCGAGCCCCCTTGCGCATGACCAGGCACATCGCTGTCTAGATGGTCGGAGCTGTTGGGCAGCTGCATGCTGCCCTGCGCCGCATGCACATGGTGCCATGTGCCATGCGCATTGCCATGGCCTTCATGTGGCCAGCGTGCCTGGGTGGCGAGCCTTGGTGGTGCCTTGAGCCCCATGCAGACCAACAAAACTCATTCAACAAGGAACAACATGTCGGCCTGTGGGTAATCTCGCTCCGCTACTACAAGCATGTTGTAGCATCCTCGGTCGCACCCTTGATGACTGCAAACCCCACTCCGGTGGCACTCGTTCAAGGGGCTAATCCCCCTTGACCACTGGGCTCCTCATCAAAACTAACAGCTTAATGCTTGAAAGGCTGACAGCCTGTGTTAACCGCTAGGGCCTATGCATTGTTGCGGGCCCGGCCATCAATGCCTCGGCGGTACTCTGCAGCCCTGTGCAGCCGCTGCCTCACCTTGGGCAGCCGGTCATTGACCCGCTTGTAGCCCTGCTGGTACTCCTTGCCGACGGGGGGCAGAGCCTGCAGGCCCTCATACCTGCACAGCTCCAGGGGGCGCTGCACGCTCTCCCCAATGCGCTGGAAGTTGAGGCAGGGGTTGGTGTCCCGGTCCAGCCACCTGCCCCATGAAGGGGCCTGGGGTCGTGGCACTGGGCCAGGTGCAGCAGGGAGGGGCTGGGCAGGGGGAGGGGGAGGGGGTGGGGCCTGGGCTGGGGGGAGGGGAGGGGGGGCCTGGGCAGGGGGAGGGGGGTCCTGGGCAGGGGCAGGGGGGGGGTCCTGGGCAGGGGCAGGGGGGTCCTGGGCAGGGGCAGGGGGGTGCTGAGCTGGGGGAGGGGGAGGGGGGTTGGGCGGCACCTCATGGCACCACTTAAGGCCCCGCACATCCTTAGAATGCCGCAGGCTCCATGCTGGGCGCAACAGCCGCTGGTTGACCTGGCCTGCTGGGGGTACCCAGTCTTCGGGCCTAGGCCGGTCATCTGGCAGGTGCAGCTCACAAGGCTGGCGGACATGCACAGAGGAGCTGACACGGGTGGTGCGGAACTCATCCACGATCACCAGCCTGTCTGGCCTGGGATCTGTGCTGGGCCTGCTGGGCTGCTCCACCACCCTGCGAAACCCCTCCCGCACCGCATTGGCCTTCCACCCACCCTGGCTGAAGCGGCCCGCTCCCAGGAACACCGCCACTCCCCTCTCCTGGTGGTAGTGCTGGCGTGACACCCACTTCATCCCATTCACCACCTGCAGGTCAGGTCAGGTCAGGTCAGGTCAGGTCAGGTCAGGTCAGGTCAGGTCAGGTCAGGTCAGGTCAGGTCAGGTCAGGTCAGGTCAGGTCAGGTCAGGTCAGGTCAGGTCAGGTCAGGTCAGGTCAGGTCAGGTCAGGTCAGGTCAGGTCAGGTCAGGTCAGGTCAGGTCAGGTCAGGTCAGGTCAGGTCAGGTCAGGTCAGGTCAGGTCAGGTCAGGTCAGGTCAGGTCAGGTCAGGTCAGGTCAGGTCAGGTCAGGTCAGGTCAGGTCAGGTCAGGTCAGGTCATACCTTTTTGCAGAAGGCCTCAATGACACGATCCTGGGCATGGTGCAGCCCCAAACGTTGCCGGCGCCAGCGTGGCTTGAGGTACTCCTCCCACAGTGCGTCCCAGGAGGCCTTTAGGGCCAGGATGTGGGCCTGGAGGCTGTCCATGGTTGTGCCAGCTGGGGTGGCAGCTGCCAGCTGCAGCAGCTGTGGCTGGATGGCAGTTGACCAGCGGGCTGTGTCCTGCTTGGCTTTGGTAAGCCCGCTGTCATGCTTCAGCTGCCCCTTAGTCAGCTCCCACTCCCACTGCCTCACCACCTGACCTGTGACTGGGTCCCGCTGTGCATGCGCTGCCTTGATGGCCTGTGTGACGCCTGGGTCCACCCCAACTGCTATGTGGGTGGCTGCGCTGAAGTCACTGGTGGCTGTGAGCTCACGCCCTATGCAAGGCGGCTCCACTGGCTCCTTGACTACCTGGTTGCGCACGAAGTGCACACTGACGCTGACCCCATCAGTCTCTACCCTGCGCGCAAAGTCCCACCCGCTGTTTTGCAGCTGGCTGTACTGGATGAACTTCTGCCAATGGGGCAGGCTGTCTGCCTGAAGCTGGTCCCTTGTGAGGGTGGTCATGCCCAGGTCAGTCAGCACCCCATGCAACACTCTGTCATCAATGACGAAATGCCTGGCCCGCACCCCCACCATGGGGAGCATGGTGAAGGGGCGCGGGCAGGTGCGAGGGAGGTGGCGGTTGCCATGGGGTTTGGCGTGGGGGGCTGTCTGACAGCCCTCTAGGCTGCGGTTCAAAAACAAGACATAGCGCACCCTAAACTCTATAGGCAGCCTGCCTGCCCCCCCCTTCCCTATGGAGTCCTGTCCCTCACGCCACGTGGCCGGGAGGCCCAGCAGCCTCCTGTGCATGACTACCTCTTCCTTCCACCAAGGCTGCCGCAGTACGCTGTTGGCCGGCAAGCGCCACCTGTGCTTTGGGTCCGGCTGGCTGTAGTCTTGGCGGCCTAGCACAAGCTGGGGGAAGCGCTTCTTCACCTCCCGGCTGAACCCACACCCCACCACCCCCATCGCCTTGCCCCACTTGTTGATGAACCGCCCCGGGTGCCGGTAGAACTCCTGGATGCTGGTGATGATGGTGGTGGCGTTGGCGTTGAGGGAGTTGCCGTCCCCTGTCAGGCGCACCTCATCCAGCTGCTGGAGCATTGCCACCGGCCAAGCGCTGCTGGGCTGCTCAAACACCGCCACCTCACCGGGCAGCAGCTTGATGCCGGGGTGGTGGGGGCCACGCATCAGATGCGCAAGAACGCTGGCCTTGGTGAGCAGCTGCATGGCATTCTTGATCTGTGCCAGCAGCTGTGGGTCCCAGATGTCGAGCTGCACTGGGGGGGGCAGCTGGGCTGGGGCGGCTGCTGTGCGGGGGGAGGTGCGTGTGGCAACGCGGGGGTGGGCATAGGGAGGGCAGGCTGGGTCAGGTGGGGGAGGGGGGCCTGGGGCTGGACCTGCTGCTGGGAAGTCTTGGGTGGGCTGGGCTGGACTGGGCTGGCCTAGGAAAGACTGGAGCAACACTGACAGGCACAGGACTGCTGCCAGGACACACTGCTTGCTGCCCATGGTCATACGCTTGTTAATCTCAGCCACAATGGCGTCGACTTGTGCGGGGCTGAGATCAGGCAGGGCTGCCTTCACAAGGCCACGCAGGCCAGCCTTGATGACCTGGCGCCTCTCGGCAATCACTACCTTGGCAGCCTGCCCCTGCCCCTGCCCCTGGACTTGCTGCCCACTGCCACTGGCGCCTGCAGACACGGGAAAGCACAGCACACGCACGGCAGGACTTGATGCACAAGGTCGCAATGTCGCGTGGGGCACACTGCGCCGCGTCGTCAGTTAGCTTCGGGGCCTTTCCTCAAGCTCTGCGGCTTACCGGCTGCGGAGGGTGCTGGGGAGACGGGGCGCTTGCAGTTCCTTTTCGGGGACATCACATGGACTGAGCAACACCATCGGAGCGCAGTGGCCGTGCTGGGTGGTGCATCAGGTCGCCATCCAACCGGAGTGGCGGCAACCGGAATGAGGCGGAAGTGAGATCCATTACACATATCACTTACTTTCCACATTGATAGTGGTCAGGCCACAGGAATGCTCCCTGTTTGCAGCATCATGTGGAAAGGGACAGCTTACAGTGAAGTGCAGCGGAGCGCGTCGGTACAGTGGCGCGTCGGTACAGTGGCTTACAATGGCACAAATGGCTCATCCCAGCTCAGAACCTACTGAGCCTTTACTGGGTTCTTGAGCCCAGTAAAGGCTTAGTAGGTTCTACTGCATGGGCTTGAGCCCCATGCAGCCTGTGGGGCATCTCTGCACAACTCTGCTTGCCCCTTCCTTCCGCACGGCCCTATCCTAGTCTCCTCCCTGGCCTTGCACCACAACGGCGTTCCACATGGAGGTGCAGTCTGCATGGCAGTACGCTGGCCATGTCATTCCCCCTGGGGTCAGGTCAAGTTGTTGCGCATGCGTTTTTGAGGTCTGGCGCCGCGGGAGAACAGGAAGCCCAGCCAGCCTGCCCGCCGGCCCGAGCCCCCTTGCGCATGACCAGGCACATCGCTGTCTAGATGGTCGGAGCTGTTGGGCAGCTGCATGCTGCCCTGCGCCGCATGCACATGGTGCCATGTGCCATGCGCATTGCCATGGCCTTCATGTGGCCAGCGTGCCTGGGTGGCGCCCAGCGCACCTCCCTGGTTGTCCTGCCGCCATTGCTGGTGCTGAGATTCATGCTGCCCCTGCTGCTGCCCCCCAGTTTCTCGCCCCTGCTGTACTTGCCCCTGCTGATGCAATGCATATACACCCTCCCCTCCTCCTTGAGCCGTAGCCTTGGCCGTGCTGGCGGGGAAGCCACCCTGACCCAGCAGGTGCCTCTGCACAGCGCCATGGCCAGCCACACCCTGCTGCTGCCCTGCCTCCCTTCCCGGCTGTTCACCAGTGTGCTCCGGTGTGTCAGGGTCGCTGCCACGCCTGTGTGGGCCACCCCTGGAGGACCCCTCCCTGTCCGCCCCCTGTGTGCCCCACCCCCCAGCCCCCGCAGAGTAAAGCTGCTGAGCAGGCTCCCCCCGGCCTGGCTGCCAGTCAGACCACAAGGGGTGATCAGGGGAGAGTGGCAGGGGCGGCAGGGGGTGGAGCACCTTGGTCTCGCCAGGGCCAGGGGCCAGGCTGGGGGCGGGGCTGGGAGCGGGGCTGCGGGCTGGGCCAGGGGCGGGGGCGGTGATGGCAAGGGAGGGTGTGGCCTGAGCCAAGGACAGCTCCAGCCGCTGAGTGGCTTGCTCCAGGCGTGATGTCAGCTGCGCGTTGGTGCGAGCTAGCTCAACATTGGCAGCCTGTGAGGGGAGTGTCAGACACACACACACACACACACACACACATGTGGCCTGCTCAGCATGGGCTCTTTGACTGACACGATGTGAAAGAAGTGTAGAGGAAGGCTACGCACAGGACTAGCATGCTTGGCTGCCCCACCTCCCTGCCCCACCCCCCTGCCCCAGACCCCTCCCGATTTGCCTGCCCCACCCATGTGCCCTCACCTTGGCCTGCCCCAGCTGCTGCAGCGCTGTCACCAGCTCCCCCTCAAGGTGGGTGAGGCTGGCATGGATGGCCTGCACCAGCCGCACCTCCTCCTCAGCCATTGCAGCCAGCCGGCTGCCGCTGCTGACCGGACCAGCTGGCAGCCACTGCTGCAGAGCAGCCAGGGCCAGCCGGGTGCCCTCCAGGCCTGGGCCCCTCAACCCTGGGGCGCCCAGCGCCTTAGCCTCCTGCTGCCCAGCAGGTAGAGGCCAGCTGCCGCTGTCCCTGCCACCGCCATTGCTGCTGCTGCTCCCATTGCCTGCAGGCTGCTGCTGGCGCTGCTGCTGCTGCTTGGGGGTGAGGTGTGGGGCGGCCTGGTGGGGGGTGGTGCGCAGCCAGGTCATGGCACGGTCAGCAATGACTGCACTAGGGGCGTCACCCTGCAGGGCTGCCTGGCTGTCTCTGCTGCTGGCCAGGCCGCTGCCTGGGTGCCTTGGCTGCACCGCTGGAGCCTCACCACCAACAGCATGTGACCCGTTTGCACTGACCCCGCCCGCCAAGCTGCCTGTGGTGCCACCACCTGGGTTCTGCCCCTGCCTCTCTGTTGCTGCTGCCTGCTGCAGCTGTTGCTGCAGCTGCTGCTGCTCCCGCTGCAGCTCAGCCAGCTGCGCTTGCGTCTGTGCTGCTGCTGAGCGGGCAGCGGCAGCCTCAGCCTGCCAGGAGGAGCAGCTGGCCTGGGCTTCCTCCACAGCCAGCTGGGCCTGGGCCAGCTGCTGGGCTAGGTCCTGGAGGTGTTGCGGCTGCAGGAGGTCACACTGGCAGGAGGTGTCGGTGGTGATGCAAGGCACAGGGGCCAGGCCGGCCAGCAGGGCGTCCCTGGCCCGGCTGCTCATCCCTGCGTTTTGCATGCATGCTTGCATGTGGCACAAGATGCGTGCATGATTATCTAATTGGTTGGTCTGACGTTTCCTTGGGCATCCCTTGCTGCTTTGGCATGTTGTTGAGTAGGCTGACGCAGGTACAGGCCTGCGCTGAGGCGGCAGCTGCTGCTGTGAAGGTGCCATGAGGTGGCAGACATGGCCTCCTGCTGCAAGAGCTGCCACTGATAGGGGGTCCCTTGACTGTCATGTCATGTCCTGATCAGGCTATCCCAGTGTCAGTCAGGCGCCTATACAGGCGTGCAGGTGCAGCAGGCGCAGCAGATGCAGCAGATGAGGCATGTGCAGCATGTACATGCAACAGGGGCAGCAGGGGTTGAACGGGGCCCCAGGTGTAGGGTCCAGGGGCAGCAGGGCTGCAGGGTTAGGTGCAGCTAGCCCCGCACCCCACCCACCTGCCTCCTCCATCATCTTGTTCAGCCGAGACTCAGTCTGTTTCAGGCGCACAAAGAGCGCCCGCTTCTCCTGCATCAGCCGGCCCAGGTCAGCGTTCAGGGCGGCGGCGTCCTTGCGGCTGGCAGCCAGCGCCCGCTCAGCCTGACTGGCCTGCAGGCCCCACCACCACAGCCACCAGCCACAGCAGCAGTTTCAGCAGGCACACAGCAGCAGCAGCAGCAGCAGGAGCAGCAGCAGCAGCAGCCATTGTGACCAGCACAGCCACCGCACAGCCAGCAGCAGTGACAGGAGACAACTGAATAAGACACCCCTGGGGCAGGGACCTGTCTTCATCTGCTTAAAGGCTCGACCAGCACCTGTGGAGGCACCAGCAGCCTGCAAGCAGCTGCGTTATCAACAGCAGCAGCATGCACAGGTCACCCTGGCTGCCTAGGGACCCCAGCTGTGAACAACCTTGCTGACCCTTTGCCTGACCCTGATCTTGACACTGTGTCAGTGTGTGAGCATGAGACTCAGCAGCAGCATGGTGTGCAACAGCAGGTGTGACCTCTGGGGTCACACTGTACACACCCCCGCCATCCCTCACACCAATATGAGCAGGCAGGCAGGCAGTGGTGTGCCTGACCTGTGCGCTGCGTTCAGCGGCCTCCTTCTCGTGCTTCAGCTGCTGCGACCTGGCCTGCAGTAAGGACGCCTCCAACACCACCACCTCCCCCGCCAAGCTGCAGGCAGGTCGGGCGGTGGGTCATCCATCAGTGAGTCTGTTTGCTAGTCAGTCATCTGGTTGGTCAGTTAGTTGGTTGGGCGGGCCAAGGGCAGGCTTATAGAGCAGCCAGGTAGGCCTGGCAGGCAGACAGGCATTGTGTGAGACTGAGTGTGTCGAGCACACCACACCTAAACATTCGCCCAGTAACCCAGCCACAGCTTCATGACCTGAAAACTGGGCTTCTGTTCATGTCCATGTGTGACTGGCTCTGAGTGAGAAGGGCTTGCGCCTGGAGTAGTGTGAGGTCCTTAGAGGTTGGGCGTGCCAAGTCATGTCAGCCATGGCCTTCAGCAAACTTGCAGGTTTGGGTATTGACCTCCTGTGTAAGACCCTTCCTTGGCTTTGTGCTTCAAGCGGGGGTGTTCACTGTCGTGATTGATGGAGTGCTCGCTCTGTCTCTAGGGGTGGACCTCACTTCAGGCATGCAATCAGAGTGGGTGACCAGTGTGCACACTGAGGGCAGGCAGCTGATACACCGTGTTGCTAGGCGTGCGGGCCCTGCAATGCCCTGCAATGCCTGGGGCAGGGGCAGAGGCAGGGGCAGGGGCTGGGGGCAGGGGCAGGGGCTGGGGGCTGGGGCTGGGGGCTGGGGGCTGGGGGCAGGGGCAGAGGCAGGGGGCAGGGGCTGGGGGCAGGGGCAGGGGCAGGGGCAGGGGCAGGGGCAGGGGCAGGGGCAGGGGCAGGGGCAGGGGCAGGGGCAGGGGCAGGGGCAGGGGCAGGGGCAGGGGCAGGGGCAGGGGCAGGGGCAGGGGCAGGGGCAGGGGCAGGGGCAGGGGCAGGGGCAGGGGCAGGGGCAGGGGCAGGGGCAGGGGCAGGGGCAGGGGCAGGGGCAGGGGCAGGGGCAGGGGCAGGGGCAGGGGCAGGGGCAGGGGCAGGGGCAGGGGCAGGGGCAGGGGCAGGGGCAGGGGCAGGGGCAGGGGCAGGGGCAGGGGCAGGGGCAGGGGCAGGGGCAGGGGCAGGGGCAGGGGCAGGGGCAGGGGCAGGGGCAGGGGCTAGGGGCGTCCAGGTAATGGCCCCAGGGGTCAGTGGCTAGCTACCTTGACACTCACCCCGTGGCCCTGTCTACTGCCTCGTGCATGGCCACCCTAGCTGCGTCCCTCTCAGCCCCCAATGCCTCCAAGGCCAGTGCCTGCGCTTGCAGCTCCGACTCATACTTAGCCACCTGCCGCATCAACAACGACGACCACAACAACAACAGCGGCAGCAGCAGCAAGTAGCTGAGGCCCGGCAACAGCAGCTGGGGGCTAGGCTAGCCAAGCATGAGAAGACATCTCAGCTTTTTGTACATGGATAAAGCATCTGAGAAGATAAGAACTTGACTCTTAAGGGGTGGGTACCACTTGGCATGCAAGCAGTAGCGGGGCTGGGAGGCTGGCCAGGCTTCACCTGCTGCTGTAAGCCGTCTAGGGTTTTGCCTTGGGCGTTCAGGCGGTCAGCCAGCGCCTCATTCTCCTCACTTAAAGCAAGCTGAACAAGGAGCAGCAACAGCAGCAGCAGGGTCAGCAGCTGCAGTCTTTGCAACAGCAGCAGCCTTTGCAACAGCAGCAGCCTTTGCAGCAGCAGCAGCCTTTGCAGCAGCAGCCCTTGCAGCAGCAGCAGCAGCAGCAGCAACCTCAGCAGCAGCAGCAGCATGGGGAGCAGCAGCAGCAGCCTTTGCCGCAGCAGTGGGGCAGTAGCCCTGTGTGCATGTCCTGGGTGCACAGCAGAGGTAAGGGCAAGCTCACCTGGACGCTTGCCACCCTGCACACTAAGCAGACCTGGCAAGCGGACAGTAGCGCATGCACCTGGCTCACCTGAGTGCCCTGCCAGGAGGGTGACCCAGGCAATGCAAGAGGTGTGACCACATGCTCACCTGGCTGCCTGCTGCCCAGCCACCCCATTTTCTGTCCAGCAGCAGCTGAACAGAACAGAACAGAACAGCAGTAGCAGAACCCCCTCCCACCTGCATCTTGTATTGCGTTTCCAGTCCCCTGCTGAGCTCCAGCTTCTCCCTCGTCAGCTCATCAATGTGCAGCTGCAGGCTGGCCACTGCTGATGCATTAGCCTCTCGCCCGGCAGCCAGGCTCGATGATGAGGGGCTGCAGCACAGGCACGACACCACACCACCCTTACACTGTGGATAGGTTGGCCTCCATCAGACACACCAGACACAACTGACACAACAGACACAACAGTCGGGGAGGCAGCAATGGGACCAATGACAGCTAGGAAGGGTGAGGGGTGCAGGGGGAGGACTGTGTCCAGGGAGGGGAGCAGGGCGAGGAGGGCTGGGTCGGGGTTTGCGGGGAGAGGTACACGGCTATGGCCATGGGGTGGTGCCGGGCAGTAGGGGTGACAAGGTCAGAGCATAGGGTCGGTATCAAAGCTGTCGGTGGAGGTGGAGGTAGAGGTGGGGGGCCAGAGAGAATCATTTGAGGTAGGCTGGGAAGGGGTTAGCTGCTGGGGCAGCAGGGGCAGCAGGGGCATGGCCCGTGGCCTGTGGCAGTTAATGTGCGCCGCCAGCATGTCTACAGCACACGTGTGCAGCCTGACCACAGCTCAGCCCCCAGGCAAGCAGGCCACTGACTGGTGGCTGTGGTGGTGGCGCTCCACCAGCTCCCACGCCGCCCCCTTGCCCCCGGCCTGCTGCTCTCCTGTCGCTGCCATCCACGGGGGCAGCTTCTTGCCGGCTTCCTCATACTGACGTGGCTGCTGCTGCTGGTCCTGGTGGCCGTGGTGGTGGTGCTGCATTGCCCCCAGTTCAGAGCTCCATGCAGCAGCGTCCCCTCCCCCTGCTTCCCCCTGCCCCAGGCTGCTGTCACCCCAGCCCTCACCCTCAAGACCCTCATGGCTGGGTGGGTGGCTGATGCCCAGCAGACTGCCAGAGGAGGCGCTCTTTACCACAGTGAGGGGGACCCCAGGGGCAGGCTGTGCTGCTGGGCCAGGGGGTGCCAACACACTGCTGAGGTATGCCTGCAGGAAGGAGGGGGAGGCGGAGGGGGCATCCTGTGGGGCCCCTGACCCCCTTGCTTGGCCACCTGCACCCCCTGCTGTCGTAGGAGCACTGAGGGGCCTGCTGCTGCTGCTGCTGCTGCTCCCACCCTCCCCTGCCCCAGCTGCCCAGGTGGTGATGGAGGATGAGTCAGGAGTGAGGGTCACTGGCTGCAGCTGAGGGCCTGCTGGCTGCGCCTGAGCAGCAGGTTGTTGCTTGGGTGGCAGAAGGGGCAGGGGCAGGGGTGTGGGCAGGGTAGGGGGTTCTAGGGAGCTGTCCTTGAAGCCTGCCAGGGGGCCCGCGAGGAGGGGCCCAGCCAGTGGTTCAGGTCCTGGGTGTAGGGTGCTGTCTGGTGTGAGGGCTGAGGGAGGGGCCTGGATGGAAGTTGCTGGGAAGCTGCTGACTGTACCTACGCTCTGCTGCTGCTGCTGCTCTTGCATTGTCAAGCGCTGCTGTCTGAACCAAGCAGGCTTGGGTGGTGGCAGCCCTGCTGCTGCTGCTGTCATCAAGGCAGGGGGCCCTGCTGCTGCCGCCGCCGCCGCTGCCCTGACAGCAGTGGAGGCTTGAGGGGGTGGCCCTGCCTGTGAGCCTGCCTTGCCTGCCGACGTGCTAGCTGCAGGGAGGGCGGCAGGCTGGGACGAAGCCCCCAACCCGGGCTGCGGCCTGCTCCATGGCAGCCCGCCTGCACCAGTGGCCAGGCTGGGTGAGGGTCCTGTCGCTGACTGCTGGCTGCTGGACTGCTGGCCTGGCCAGGGCGGGATGGACCCGGCCAACTGTGCTGCAGGTGTGAGGCCGCCTCCCTGGCTGCTGTGGACTGAGGGCTGGGAGATCGCTTCTCCTCCTGTTGTCAGGAACACCCCCGCTCCCATGGTGTGACCCTGTGCCTGGGTCATACTTTCAGAGGACGTCACACTCGACACCGTGGGGGTGGGGGCTCCCTCACGCCATGCCACCCCCCCTAGCTGCTTCAGTGCGGCCACCCTGACATTGAGCTCATCTGTGTCAGCCTGTGCTGCCAGGGTGGTTGCAGTTAGGGCGGTTGATTCAGTTGGGGCAGGAGGGGTAGCTTTGCTGGAGGCAGAGCCTGCTGAGGCGGCAGGAGGGGGGCCCGCCTGAGGAGCACTGCTGCTGACGGCTGGGGTACCAAACAGCCAGGCAAAGCGTGAGCCTCGCACCGAGCCTGAGGCTGAACTGGCAGGGGCTGCAGGGCTGGACCCTGCAAGTGGGTGGCCAAGCGGTGGTTGGGCGGTTGGGGTGTATCCAGCTTCCACTGAGTCATCTTCCTCTTGTACGAACTGGGCAAAGGCGTCTGCCAAGGAAGGCTGGGGGCCAGGAGGGTCGCCTGCAAAGGGGATGAGTCACACCAGGGGAGCTGCAGGCACACCAGGGGGGCGCATGCCTGCCCCTGAGCTGGCTCTGGTGGGTCAGGGCCAAGTGGGAGCAGGAGCCGGGCATGGCAGGGGTGCTACAGTCATGGGGCAGCAGCCCAGACCCTGAGCTGGCTCCAGTGGAACGCTGCTGTGCTCTGCATGCCAACCAGGCAGCGCTTTGCGCTCAGGGGCGCAGCTGGTTGCAAGGGGCGCAGCACCCATTGAGGTCAATGGAGCTGGCTGGCAGTTTTAGGTAAACGTATCCTAACGTAGCCATCATTGGGTTTCAGCGCATGAGAGGGGTGAGAGCATTACGGCGTGAGCAGCAGCAGCAGCGTGGTCATGTGTTGTTGATGGGGTCATGGTGAGGTGCTGGAGCCAGATGTCAAGGTGGTTGTGAGGTGGTTGTGGAAGGTAAGGCAGGGGCAAGTGGCCCTTCCCCGCCCCTGGGCCTTCCCCCTGCCCCACATGCCCCTTGCACACACCCTACAGCTTACCACCTGTCTCTTGTGTGCAAGACGAGATGAAAAGCTCATCCCCTGCCTGTCCCCTGGCCTTGTCCCAGTGCCAATTCCCCTCATTTACCGCCCCACCCTCTCCCCATCACCACGCCCCCTTCAGCCCCACCGCCTGCAGCCCCACCTGCCAGGCACTCACCAGGGGGCTGGGCTGACGCAGCAGCAGTGGCAGGCTCCCTCACCGCCCCGTGCCTGGCCTGCTGCTGCTCTTGCTGAGGTGGCACAGCAGGTGGAGCAGCCGCTGCTGGAACTGAGGCGCCTGGGGACTCGCTTGTGCCTGCCCGCTGCTGGCTGGCCCCTGTCCCTGAACCTGGACCTGCAATGCCTGCTCCTCCTCCTGAACTCGTGACAGCTGCCAGCACCGCTGCGGAGGTAGGGGTGCCGTGGACACCAGGCAAGTCCCTGTCACCGCCAGCCTGCAGCCCCTGCTCGCCTCGCCCTGGTCTCTGTTGCTCCAACTGCGGTGCCTGCTGCTGTGCCTGCTGCGGTGCATGCTGCGGTGCCTGCTGCTGTGCCTGCTGCGGTGCCTGCTCCTGTGCCTGCTGCTGCCAGGTTGGAGCCTGAGCATGTGAGGATTGCGCCTCCTGCTGCACTGCTCCCAGGCGCTGTAGGGAGCTGCCCCTGCTGCTCTTGCCGCTGACTTCATCAGGCGTGCTTTCCCTGACCAGAATATGGCTGGGCCAAGGGAGTGGCTGGGTCGGGGCGGCTGGGTCAGAGCGTGCCGGGCTGGGCAGCAGCAAAGTGGCTTGACTGGTGTTGGCTGGCCCATGTGCCTCTTCTGCTGGTGCGCCCCCTGTCTCGACTGTGCCTGGAAGACCACTGGGAGCGCCGGGTGGCGGCTGTGGGGTCAAGGTAATGCCCAGCCTGGGCAGCATGGGTGGGAGGGCCTGGGCCTGGGCCTGGGCGGTCTGGGGTGGGGCTGTGGGCTGGGGAGGAAAGGCGGGTGATGGGCCCGGGGGAGCCATGCTGAGTCTTGGCAACTCATGTGGCTGGTTTGGCAATGCAGCTGGGAGCTGTGGGTGGCTGGGTGGCTGGGTAGCTGCTGGGAAGCTGCTAGGTGGCGTCGGGCGAGGGGATGGCCAAAGGGGCGCCCCTGTCTTGTCCTTGGGTGTTGGCAGGAAAGGTATAGCGCCATCCAACAGTTGGAATTCTACCCCTGCAGCTGCTGTGGGGGTGGGGGCCTCAGCAGAAGCGGGTTCTACTGCCCTCTGTGCAGAGGGTGTAGCATTCAGCGCAAGCTGGCCTGGCACCTCTGTTGGTGAGGCTAGTACTCCTGCGAACATCCAACCTTATTGGGTTCTGTGGGCTGGACTAGGGGGGCCGTGCAAAAGTATCTCTGCACTACTTGCCAATGACTACAACCCTGGCGGGGAAGCACACCTGCATTGCTTACTGGCAGGTTGCCGCTGGCTAGCGCATTGCCTGATGTCTCGCCTGCGAGTGGTAAGAGCGCAGCTGCAGCTCTCACTGACGTGTTCCTCGCGTACACAAGCACATGTGCAATACTCACTAGTCTTTGCTGGTGGAGCTTGCCTAGAGAGCGCCTTCACCTTGCGGAATTCCTCAAGCTGCAATTGTGACTCAAATGGAGTTATGTTCCCAAAGCATGACTCTCAGCCTACGTATGGCGCACCTTCCTGCGCCCTGCCTCCGCAAGCTTTGCCCGATCTGCCATTAAGAGCGCAGTCTCACCGCAGGACGTTGTGGCCCTGCGGCAGCACCTCCTGCAGCTTTCACTGTTCAAACTAATTTACAGGATATATTTGCTTGCTTGCTTCTCATCTCTGCCACTATTTGTACCATTTCACACTGACTCGCTCCGTTTTCAATATTTTCCAGTTTTCAATATTCATTTCAGGCTGTCCTGTATCCCTATCCTCCTGTGAAGCCCCTACACTTCTCCACAGGAGTCTGTGACCTGTGTGTGTCCCTAACCTAGGTCCCTAGCCCTAGGAGTCGATAGAGCCCTACCCTACCCTATGCACACTCTATCGCACACACATCCCCTTCGTCAGGGGCAATTGAATTGTTTGTTTTGTTTGGCTCGTGCCATGATGCACATGTCACTATCGCTGCCGCTGATGCCGCCGCTGCCTCTTCCGCAGCAAGCCTTTGTCGCGCACAAGTACCCACTCCTGGCCTGGCCTGCCTGGGTTAGGCATAGCTGGGCGGCCCAGCCAGCTGCTGAGCTCGCGAGGGTGGCCCGGCCCGGCTGCAATGCGGCGGATGTTCAGCGCGGCTGACACGTCCCGGTCGTAGAACCTGATGCCTGTGCTTGTTGAGCACATCAGGCCCCGGATCCGGGATTGCGTCGCCATGCTGCGCACCGGGCGCAGCCACCTGCAAGGCGACATTATGCACAATGCGCATTTGTAAGATTGCCAAACCAAGTGTTAAGTCAAGCCATGTTTAGTCGAAACGGTGCTGGTGATGACTCCATAACAGCTATGTAATAACTCCATTGCTACAATGCAATTGCACCTAAGGGCTCTCACTTGAAGCCCTCTGCATGGCCTGCCACCACGTTGGTGCGGGCAGAGCTGACACGGCTGGTACGGAACTCATGCACGCCCTTGCTGCCCCTGCTGCCGGCACCGCTGAAGCCAGCTGCCCCATAGGCCAGGGCCAGGGGGCTACCTGTGGCTGCTGAGTTGCAGCGTACCATGGCACCCCTCACAGTCTGCAGCCAAGGCACACAAGGAGAGACACATTGTGAGCTCAAGTCCAGCCATGACAAAGACAAGCATCGTGAGCACACATACTAGCACACACTATGTTGCCTCAAGCAGCATGCCACCAGCACTATGCCTCAAGCAACATGCAACGAGCAATCTGCCTCAAGCAACATGCCAGGCTGGTCAGCTCATGGCTCACTCACCTCACTGTCCCTGGGCCCGGCCACACCATTCCTGAACGTGGTCAAGGAGGTGATGTCCGTAGGCAGCATGCCAGCAGCACGCATCAGGCCATAGATGGCCTTGGTGTCCAGCTTGATGTGGTGCGCCTTGCAGTTGCAGCTGGGTGTGAGCGCAAAGGGGGAGGGGGGGCGGTAGGGCCTGGAGTTGGGCTGCCCCCCAAGTGCCTGCCAGTCCGCCCAGTCAGCCTGCCAGCTGACGTGGGCTGCCTCCAGCTGCCTGCTGGTGTCCATTGCATGGCGCAGCAGGCTGCCCCGGTTGACCCCCATCTGCCGCTAGGCTTTGTTCACCACCACCCCCTGACCCACCCCCAGCAACCTCCGCTGACTGGCCACCTCATACCGCATGGCCTCCGTAGGCACCACCCCACCCTGACGCTCTAGCCAGGTCACCACCTTCCCCCGCACACTGCGCTCCACCCAGCTGCGCTCACGCTGAGTCCAGGCTGGCCTGCCACCCAACGGCAGCCCAAAGCGGCGCTGGTGCTCGTGTGAGCCAGCGATGACCCTGGCTCCAGCCAGAGCCACCGCTTGCCCAACTCTGCGCTTGAACAGCTCGGTGAGGCTGTTAGCAAAGCTAGTCTCCAGCTTCTGTCCCACATCGTCTACGGCGTTGCAGTCGTGCGGATAGCGAGGTATTTCGTCGAGCTCGGCGTGGAGGTCCGGGTACGCGATCAAGACATCCTCCACGGCTGCGCTGGGCTGAGAGTGTATCCCGGGATGTCCCAACATGGGGTTGGTAATCTTCATGCCAGTACTCGCTCAATACTGAACCATTTTCGATAGCGTTCATCACACTGGCACCTGCGAATAACTGCGCATCTACTGGCAAGCGGCGCGTTAACTCTTGCGAGTGAGGCCATGCCGGCGCAAGCGATCGCGGACACACCTCAGCTGCTCACTATCGATTGTTCTAGTGGTGAGTAGCGGCATCAGGGATAGAGCTGCGCCTGTTATCGAGCCAGAAGTACAATCACTTTTATTGGTGCAGGCGGTGTCGGAGGACCGTCGTTGGGCAAGTTGACACGCGACATTGCAGCGAGGTGCGAAAATGTTCATTTCTCTCAGGCCAACAACACAAAAAAGGGACCCCTTTGCACAAACCGGCTTGTTGTGAGCTGACCACTGTGACTTTTCAGAATTTGCCGTGTCAACTTTGTTTATTACTTAACGACACAGCTGCTGGAAAAGGAAGCAGGGCATTTCATCGATCAGGCCTGCTGGAAATGACCTTGGCGTGACCTGACTTTGCCTTGCAGTGCTGACTAGCCCAACCGGACCACCCCCTGGCAGCCCCACCCCCTTCCAGCCCCAGCCCCGCCCTCCCATCCCTTGCCACCCCATCCCACCCCCTTCCCAGCCCCTCCCAGCCCCTCCCAGCCACGCACTCCCAGCCCCTCCCAGCCCCTCCCAGCCCCTCCCAGCCCCTCCCAGCCCCAGCCCCGCCCTCCCACCCTCTCCCACCCCAACCCCGCCCTCCCACCCCCATTCCACCCCCCTGGCAGCAGCAGGCAGCTGGTGCTGGTGCCGCCCCTGACCTGCCCCCCCCTCATGCTGCACCCCCCTGGCAGCAGCAGGCAGCTGGTGCTGATGCCGCCCCTGACCTGCCCCCCCCTCCTGCTGCACCCCCCTGGCAGCAGCAGGCAGCTGGTGCTGGTGCTGCCCCTGGGCTGCCCACCCCTCCAGCTGAGCAGCAGGGGGTCAGGGCGGAGCTGGACACAAGCTCGACACGCAAGCGGAGGGCGGGCGGGAGGGATCGGACCCAACATGTCGAGCAAGGTAACGTAGCAATGGCCTACACACCTTGAGTGGCCTTACCGAGTGGCCAGGTAGTAGGTACTACTCACGAAGCGGTCAAGCAATGCAGCAGCCTTGTATACTTCCGAGCATGGGTGGAGGGGCGTCGTTACATCGGTTTGGCGTGCCATGTGCATTGTTTTGACTGCGGCGTTTTGCCGTTGTTCCGCTGCGCCTGACTTGGTTCTGGCGGCGTGTCAACCTAACTGTCCGAGGCATTACGATTACGTCTACGCTGTCTGTTTCGCTGCATTTCCCTAACTCGCTTCGCTAACTGTGGCGCTAACTTATTTCCTGTTTTTTTCCTGGTTTTCCTGGTTTTCCTGGTTTTCCTGGTTTTCCTGGTCATTTCCTATTTCATATGCGCAGGCACAGGCACTGGCACAGGCATTCAGTTAGTTAATTTACACTCAATCAGTTAAGTTACACTTAGTTAGATAATTCGCTCACAATTTGCACGCAAGGCAAGCAGCGAAAGGCCAGCTCAAACCATATCTTTTTCCATGGTGCGTGGTATCAGATGGCTTCATTGATGGACGCATCGACGCAGATGCAATAGCCCTCAACGCAACCGATGCTTACTGTTCGGATGGCCTCCGCAGGCTGCTATGCGCACGCGATTCCCACAGGCCATCTCGTCTCGCTCGCGAACTTCAGTGTCGGTCCTTGCACGGAAGACGGCTACACAGACCCAACAGGCCAAGAAAAGTGGTACCTCACTGGCAGTTTTGCAAAGAGTGGAGGCATTGAAACTTTTATCCCAGGTGCAAGCTCTTGCCTCCTATGCTGATGCTCAATCCGTGCCAAGGAGAGGAAGTTGGGCTTTGCTCCATGCGTGGCCACACAATATCACAGTCGCTTGATGTGTGGCTGAGAGGTGTTGACGGTAACTCCTCTTCAAGCCGGCATATGGGACACAACCCATCAGGGTGGGCCCAAGGATAACACTGTGTCAGACCCTTCTTTCCCTCACTCCTTGGTCTGGCCCATCACATGTCCACTCCAGGTCAGCACCGTAGTGCATGGGGGTGCTGACTGAGCAGGTGGAGAAACTGGGACTGCTGAGCAAGCTGGACAAGGCCGGCTTCAGCCTCACCAAGATTGAGGAGGCCGGGCTGCTGAGCTTTGCTGAGCGGTCAGGCGTGCTGTCACTGGTGGCTGACAGGTGGGGCGAGGTGTGTCAGTGAGCGGTGATGAACCCAGGGTTGGGCGGACCCTACCCTACCCCCACCCCACATGTTGGCCATTGCCTGGGTACAGCTGCCAGCTACATCTTCGACATGCCCCAGTCAGGTGACTCAAGGCCAGGTGCCTGGTCGTGTCCGCAGCAACACCCCCAGCTTGCTGACAGTGGCTGGCCTGGCGCTGCTGGCGGCTGGTGGGGCCCTGGTGCTACTGGTACCGCATGACTCTACTGCGGTGCTGGTGGCACAAAGCGTTGCAGCCGGCCTGCTGGCAGTCTTGGGTGGGGCGGCGCTGGCGGGTGGGGCAACCCTTGCTAAGTTCCAGGTGAGGGTGGTGCAGATGGGCTCTCACAGAGGGGAAGGAAGCCTTGCAGGGTCACTGGGTTGGGCTGGTAGTCCGTTCCCACCGGGTTGGGTTTGATTTGTGCAAGGCATTCTGAAGGGGGGACCACATGACCAATGCCAATCCTGTGTGACTGCTGCTGCAGAAGCTGTGAGCGCTTCTTCTGCCGGAGTTTTGGCAGCAACAGGCCAAGCCACTGAAGAAGGGCGGCCATTATCACTGCAAAGTGCCGATTGCAACGGACTCCTCATGTTTGTTTGTTTTTGCATTTCACAGCGTCTACTAGCCCCTTTGTCCCTCACTAAGACCTCCATCTGAGCCGGATCACTAGGGACCACTAGTGGGCAATAGTGGCCCGACTCAAACGGTGTTCATGGGCTGCGTGGAGTATACCCGATGCACATGGACATGGTGCATGAGTGCCTACCACCTACACTATTGCCTGACGGCGAGGGCTATTGTGTAGAGTTGGCATGAAAAACATGCGCTGATTGTAAGCTGAAAACAGCTCAAGAAAGGGACACACACTACTGTGCCTCAGCAGGCTGCTGCTGCTGCTGCTGGGCCTTGGGTGGCTTGTCTCGCAACCGCTTGTAGCCCAGGCCAGGGCACTCCTTGCCCTTGGCTGGCAGAGCTCCCTGCTCTGGCCACCGGCACAGCTCCAACGGGCGCCACCTGTTGTCCGCAATGCGCTGCATGTTGAGCGTTGCATTGCAGTCCTTGTCCAACCATCTGTCAGGCTGTGGTGATGGCTTGGCTTTGGCTGCTTTGCCCTGGGCCTTGCCTCTGCCCTTTGCTGGGTGGGCTGGGTGGGCTCAGTTGCCGGCTCTGCTGCCTACTCAGCCTTGCTGCGCTTGGCCGGAGGGGGAGTGCTAGGCCCAGGCTCTGAGGCTGCTGACTGTGTGGCTTGCTGGCCGTTGAATGGGGCCGGTGAGGGCTTGTGAGGGGCCACTACCGGGCACCACATCAAGCCCCGGACAAGCTAGTCACGCTGCTGGCTCCAGGCTTGGCGCAGCAGGCGCAGGTCCACCTGCCCTGATGGGGGCTTCCAGTCTGCACGCCTGGTGGGCTGCTGATGGTCCAGCTCCTCCTCACAGGGCTGCTGGCCGTGCACTGCTGAGCTGACCCGGGTGGTGCGGTGCTCATCCACAAGCACCACTCTGCCCCGCAGCTGGTCTGAGCCCCTGGACCTGCACACCACCTTGCAGCAAGCCCGCTAGTGGGCCCCATAGCGCACATGAAAAAGCCAAGCAAAGGCTAGGCCTAGTCGAAGGCGGTAGTGGCACTCTTGCAGCCTGTTGCGGGTGTCATCTTTGAGGTATGCCATGGCTGAGGACATGCGCTCCTCCTCCACTGAGCCTGGTGTCATGACCAGAGCAAGCTCTGCCTGCTTGATGTACTCCGAGATGTCAGCCTTGGTGATGGGTTGGCCAGCCAGGTAGCGCCACAGCTTGGTGGTCTCCTTGGCTGGGTCGGCTGCTGCTGAGCTTAGCTCCACACGGTGCTCAGCTTGGTAACGCATGACTTCCACAAATGCTGATTGCTGGGCAGATAGCTTTTTATTGGTCCAATAAGGCTGGCGCCCGTTGGCCATTAGCCTTGACAATGGCCTGGCGCTCAAGGACGTCTTCATCGCTGGGCTGCTTGTCCCAGTAGTGGGCGTACACAACAGCCAGCCCTATGGCATGCTCCGGTGGGAGGAAGCGGCTGTGTAGGTCACGTATCACAGCATCTGCTGTTGCTGCCAGGCCCTGTCGACATGCTGCAGGTACTAAAGCAGCCCGGCGCCCTTTTGGGGGGATGGCGTACAACTGTACCAGCTCACTACCTAGCTCACTGCCTTCCTCCTCTTCCTCCTCAGGCTCAGGCTCAAACAACGTTGTCTCCAAGTCTGCCGCTGCATGCCTGCTGCCTTCCTCCTCATCCTCACTGTCACTGTCAGCCTCATCTGATTGCACTGCCATACTGCCACTCCCATGCGGCTCTCATCACGTTGATGTCGCGATGGTAATGGCACCAACCAGCTGACGTTTGTTGGATTGCAGCTTACGGAAGTCCTCCACTGCGGTCTTGTGGGGTGTTGCATCGAGCCCACGGTGCCAGCTGTCCTGAAACCTGTTGCTGTTACCGTGTGCCCTTGCGTTCAAGTAGGCACCATCGCTATACCCTCGGCCCTCAGCCGTCGGGACTGCGGCTCTAAGCCATATTGCGGCTCTTAGCCGAGTTGCGGCTGCAGTACACAGTTCACTTTTTATAACGCGATGCGCATCGCAACAGCACCCCACCCTCCCCTGGCGCCAATGCTAGCTGCGCTAAAGAAGACCACCAGCTGCTTGGTATGCCCATGGCGCACCACGGACACCTCCTCCATGTCTTCCTCCAACTGCAGCCATGCACACAAGGCACACACATGGTGGCTGACATGGTGGCACCAGATTAGGCAAGGCACAGTCAACTGCTCTTTCACTTCAAGCCCAACCCACCACTTCTCAGTCCCTTACCCTCCCTCCCTCCCTCCCACCCTCACCTGCTTGAAAGACTGCTCCAGCGCCCGACACTGGGCTCCGTACAGCCTCAGCCGCTGCCGTGCCCACTTGGGGTGCAGGTACACCTCCCACACCACGTCCCAGGTGGCCAGGGTGACGGTGATATGCATCAGGTTGACTACCAGGGAGGTGCCGGCAGAGCTTGCTGCTGCCAGGTGCTGGAGGTGGGGCTTGATTGGAGTCAGCCACCGCTGGGTGGTGCGGCAGGCATTGTTTAAGCCGCTGCCATGCTTCACCTGGCCCTTGGTCAGCTTCCACCGGTCCAGCTTGTCAGCTAGCAGCTGGCCTGTCGCCGGATCCCACACCCCTGAGGCTGCACTGACTGCCTGGGTGACGCCAGGGTCAATGCCCACCCCGATCTGTGTTGCTGGGTCAAACACAAACTCACGCTGCTCAGCTATGCCCTTGCCTATGTGGGGGAGTCCCACTGCATGAGCTGCTGATGCTGCTGCACTTGGGCGGCTGTTGCTGCTGCCAGCTGCTGGGGGTGGGGCAGGGGGAGGGGGCGTGTGTAGTGCACACTCACGCTGACACCGTCTGTCTCCACAGTCCTCTCAAATGCAAACCCCTTGTTGCGAAGCTTGCCCGTGTTCATGACATCGCAGCCTGTGTTTGATTTTTACTCTGACTGTGATTTTGGATTAGCAAGAGGACTGTAGGGTTCAGATGCCGCCGTACCCCTGACAACCCACCTCCGCCTAAGATTGGGCAGTATGCTCGAGCAATGCCGCTCCTACGCAAACACCGCCCAAACCTCGCACCGCAGCCACCGGTGCACCCGCACGATGCTGCAGCTGCTGCACAACCCTCACACGCGCAAGCTGTGCATGGCAGAGTCAGCGACTTTTGCGGGACCTTTGGCCGAAACGGGGCAGCAAGGCGCTGCAGGCCCCAGCCCTCAGGCTGCCGAGGTCGAGGAGCTTTACTGGAACTGGAAGTGGCGTTCCCGCATCAGGCAAGTGGTGGTCGACACCAGGCCCCAGGGGGATGACGCACTGAGTTGCCCAACAAGCCCGCTTTGTTGCAGGTACTTCAAGGCAGGAGCGTCAGGGCCCGCTGTGCTGCTGCTGCATGGCTTTGGCGTAGGCGCCTGGCACTTTGAGCACAACATCAGCCACCTGGCTCGCACTCACCAGGTGTACGCTGTGGACCTCCTAGGCCAAGGTAGCTCACCTGGCCACACAGCTGCACCACCCCACCCGCCATAGCCACCGCCACTGCCTCTACTATTGCTACCGCCATTGCCACCTACCATTGCCACCGCCATTGCCACTCCCATGCACAACGCCATGCACAACGCCATGCACACCGCCATGCACACCCAAAAGCCCAGGCGTGGAACAGTGGCATCAAGGAGCAGCATGCGGCAGTAGGCACAGTAGCAGCACATGGCATGGACTGTAAGCAATAGCTGTGAGGACGTCCTCTGACAGGGGTAATCTCCAGCTGCCAGCACATCAGCACCTTTGTGATGTGCTCAGTCCTAGTAGGACGTGCTGCTGTGCAGGCCGCAGCTGGCCTCAGCACCCCTTGCCTGAGCAGGCTCAGGAGGAAGAGGAGCTGCCAGCCAGCCAGCCCCTGCAGCCGGGCCTGCCCAGTCAGGAGGAGGGCGGGCCGCAGCCCCCTGGCTCCGCTGGGCCCTTGTGCTACAGCATCAACACCTGGACACAGCAGCTGCAGCAGTTCCTGGAGCAGGTGGTGGGCGGCCCGGCATATGTGGCAGGCAACAGCCTGGGCGGCTTTGTTGCGGTGAGGGCGCTGGGCTGGGCTGGACGGGGCTGAGGCTAGGGGCTAGGGGCTAGGGGTAGGGCTGCACAGAAAGGTGGCCTATTGTTGGCCACCCTATCTGCCGTGGTCTTGCGTTTCTGCAGTGGCAGGGTGTGTCAGCAGTGTTGTGGTGAGGGTCCATGACGAGTGTTGCAAAGAAATGGCCAGGATCAGGCAAGTGTCTGTGTAGGGGGCAGGGCCAGGGAGCAGGGGCAGGGGGCAGGGCCAGGGTGCAGGTCCAGATCCCTGGTCAGTCCCCCTGCCCCTGCTCCCTGGCCCTGCTCCCGTTGCTGCTGATGGTTTGGACAGGGCACGGCAGGTCATCACCCGCAGGCCTGAACCCGCTGAGCTGAGGTTGGCTGAGGTTGGCTGAGGTTGGCTGAGCCTGAGGGCCCTGAGGGCAGTGGCTGTGTGAGGGGGTGAGGGGGCGAGGGCCAGCAGCAGGGGAGCCTGCCCCCCCCGCTCCAGGCAGTCCTGCCTGGCTGCCCCGGCAGGTGAACCTGGCGGCCCAGCAGCCCGACCTGGTGCGGGGGCTGCTGCTGCTCAATGCCACCCCCTTCTGGAGCTTCAGGCCACCCATGGACCAGCCGCAGGGGCTGTGGGGCATTCTGGGCTTTGACGGATCTGTGCCAGCACCCAAGGTCAGGCTAGCGCAGGGGGGAGGGGGGGTGAGAGGGATGGGGGGGTGACTTGAAGAGTGGGGTAAGGGGTGCCAGGTGGGGGGTGGCTGAAGAGGAGGGGGAGGGGGAGGGGGAGGGGGAGGGGGAGGGAGCGAGGGGGGGAAGGGAGCAAGAGGGAGAATGGGAGAGGGGGGGACCTGGCAAAGGCTATGCGTTGGCCTAAGCAAGCCTGCTGGGCTTAGGCAGTGTGCAGTGCTGTTGAAGAGGCCTGAACCCCCAGCTGACAAGCCTAGGCCAGGAGCAATGCCAGGGGCAGGGCCAGGCAACAGCCCACGTCAGTCCCCTTTAGTAGAGGGAGGGGCAGGGAAGAGTAGCAGGAGGCAGGAGCAACCAGGGCAGGGGCCGCTCCGTCTGTGGCATGGTGTGATCGTGTGTGATCTGCTGCTGCCTGCTGCTGTGTGCGCTGCAGCCGCTGAAGCGCGCCATTGAGGTGCTGTGGTGGGACTCGCTGCGCAGCCGCTCCACTGTCAGCGCCATGCTGGCCATGGTGTACAGCCACAAGGCCGTCAGCGCGGACCAGCGCCTGGTGGAGCGCATCCTGGAGGCTACGGAGCACCCGGGCGCACTGGACGCCTTCGCCAGGTGGGGTGCGGGGCGGTGAGCGGGAGACAGCGAGGTGGAGGGGCGGGGTGGTGCGGGTTGGTGGGGGTGAGGGTGGGGTGAGGGTGGGGGGGAGGGGTAGGGGGGGGGGGGGCAGTCCGAGGGGCATGGGGAGAGCAGCATTGCATTGCAGGGGTGGGCTGAGCAAGGCCAGTAGGGCTGGCTGAGGTGACAACATGGCGGGGCAGGGCAGGGCAGCGCAGGCCAAGATAGGGTTGGCGGGGGCAGGGGGGGGAAATGGCACGGTTTCCTCCCCCTCCCCCCCCCCTTGCCCAGCAATTGCCCTGCCGCCGGCCTGCCACTGCCCCGCAGCATCGTGCTGTCGCCCAAGAGCCCGCACGACTTCGACGCCATGCTGCAGCGCCTGCAGTGCAGCGTGAGCCTGGTGTACGGGCGGCAGGACCCCTGGGTGGTCCCCATGTGGGGCCAGCGGGCGCTGCATGTGCTCCGCAGGGCCGGCCGCCCAGCAACCATGGTGGGTGCGCCAGACTTCATGTAAAGTGTGCGGGTGCCTGATTTAGCCGTGGGCGAGGGGCCAGGAAGGGGCTTGCCTGTGTGGGTGGCTGCATGGGGTGTTGCTTGTTTGGGACTGTTGCGTGAAAGCACACACCCCTGCTGTGCTTAGCCTCTTCGTCGTCAGGGCTTGCGCTGCACCTTTGGTTGTGGGACAGCAACGGTGGCAACAGACCCCCACGCTGCACCTCACCTTCCCATGTGTACCGCATTGTGTGGCTGCAGTATCTGGAGCTGGACCCTGCAGGGCACTGCCCTCATCACGAGGCCCCTGCGGCAAGCAACGCCGCCATGGTCATGTGCCTGAGACATATGGAAGAGTTGCGCGCATGGCGGGACGGGCGCACAGCCCAGTCCAGTGCGACCCTGCTAACACATGCTGCGTCCGCTTCCCCCGATGAACGGCTCATGCCAACCGTGCCGCTTGAAGTTGGCCAGAGTTGTGAAGTACGCGAGGATGACGGCCGAGTGGTGCGCATATCGCACGTAAACGGCGCGCCTCGCATTCTGCCGGAGTACTTCTGGCACGCGGTGTGGCGATTGCAAGAGCGGTTGTCGGGCAGCGCTATAGAGGCCGCTCCTGCAAGATCAGGTGCGGCCTCGTGACTGGGTCCGGAGCTGGGGACGGGCCTTCGCCATTGGGATTGCTGCCGCCAGAGGTACCCCCCAGCCAGCTGCTGCACCTCCCTACCTGCTGAGGTCCGTGTGGAGTAGACATGGACACTCTACCAGACCCGGCCTTACAGGCCCCGCCGCCGGGAGTGGGGACCAGCCACACGGTTGTGTTAGTTGACGCGTGCTTGCATGAGGGATGACGATTCCGACATAGAGTTCCTGGTATACAGCGCAGTAGATCACCAATGGTCTCACCATAGACATGCTGCATCCAGGGCTGTTGTTTTGTCGGTCAGTAGCATTAAGCAATTTTGTGAAGGGAGGCCGATCATGTTGGGCAACGTTACTCGAGTCATCTACATGCAGTGCGCCTTGCACGTGTTTGTGATGGCGGTAGGGTGCCCCGGCATTATGCCAGCTAGGCCTTAGCCTAGAGTCTTATCCACCGAGCAAGGTGACACTGGCCTGGAGATGAAGGCCGAGGCTGTAAACCAAGAACCAAGGGGAAGCTAAAGTCCCTAGCCCTTAATGTAGGACACACCGAGGATACAGGGTGTTTCGGTGCCGCTGTTCAGGGGGCTCAGGGGTGCACCCTCCCCAAGGCGACATTTTGCTGTGGTTACGCTCGCAACAAGGCAGGCAGAAAGGTCCACATGAGTTGTGAACTCTGGGCGCCATGGCCAAGCCAGCAAACATGGGCCAGCAAAACAGCAACAGCAAGACAGCAAAAAGTTGTGGGTGCTTGCTGCAGGCCCTCGTCCCTCACTAAGCTTATCAGAGCTTGCTGCAGCCCAAGCTTCCTCTGTCGCAGCTGCTCGGCTTGCTGCCGTCGCCTCAACATTTGTACCAGATGCCCCGTGCCCACGTGCCGGGCGTCTTCTCCTGCTGTCTCTGCCCTTTCGCGCAGCTGTGATCTCCTGGTCGGCAATGCGCACGTATTTCAAAGCAGATGCCGCGACGACCTGCACCACCACCTGTGCCGATCTATCTAACCCGGACGGTCGGGAAGGGGGCAGCCGGCCGGCCAGGGTATTGGCAATTTGGCACATCCCGCAAGGGTGATTCCGGATGTTCGGCGCCTGCAGCCATGCACAGTCTCAAACGCGTGTAGCAACAGCTTCGAAGCTGCTTGAGGCAGTACACTTCATCACCCCGCGAACTTCCTTCGTGTCGCTTTGCTGACTACCGGCCGCAGCAGCCTGTCCGACGTGTCCGGCAGGCAGTGTTCGGAGCTCGTTCACGAGCGGCACCTCGAAGTGGCGCGACGCTGTCCGAGGGGAGTTTGGCTGCTTTCTGCAAGGTTCTTCGTCGCTGTCTGGGTTGCGGGGTTAGAGGGTTGGGCGTTAGTTTGTTTTTGGTAGGGTTAGGAATGTTATATCATATTCCGGTGTAGTCATTTCTCCTTTCCTTTCTGTCTCCTTCTGGTAATGGTTCTCTGAAAAAATCACATGCCGCTAGTTCCGACACGCCCGCTGCAATCTCATCATGCGATCAATCATAGCCTTGTAGCTGTATGCGGCATCAGTGTAGTGTGTATCGAGCCTGCTGATAGGGACATCTCATTGAAAAAAGAATGGCGCCCGCCAAGTCAATTTCCGTCATATGTTGGCCAGCATTGCTTCACTCCAAGCTGAGGTGTCGCACACATTCGCGATGCTGCCAGCTGTGGTTCGTGGCCTTGCGCAGAATGGGGTCCCCCAGTTCGCGGCGTCATGCTTGTCGCTAGTGTCGCGCCAGCTGAACACTGCAACAACTGACCTCAAGGCAGTGCTGGCTGAGAAAATCCCAGCCGAGCAGGTACTCAGCTGTGCGACTTTCGGATCAGTGCTCGACTGCCTCTGATGAAATTCGCTCTGCTTCGCCTGTGTCTAATCGTACAGGCTCAACTCAAAGCCATCAAGAAAGAGTTCGGGAAGCGAGAACTGGGCAAGGTTACTGTTGAGATGGCCATCGGAGGCATGCGGGGCATTCCCGTGAGTCGCGATGCTATGCCGTTGACTGAGCGCTGCCAATACTTCGGTGGCTTGACCTTGACTGCATTGATTGCAGGGATTGCTTTGGGAGACATCGCTCCTGGACCCCGAGCGCGGAATCAGGTTTCGAGGGCACAGCATCCCTGAGCTGCAGGTGGGCAGTAAGATGCCAGGGCAGGCAGGCGGGTGGGTAGGCAGGCAGGCAGGCAGGAGGGTGCCAGAATGAAACCAGCAGTGTCTCGATGCCACACAACTCTCTGTCATCCTCATAGGGTGAGCCTGGCCTCCCTTTATGTGGCACATACGTCGCCACCCACACCCTGCTTCGTGCAGGCCAAGCTGCCCGTGGCCAACAAGGAGCCGCTGCCTGAGGGCCTGCTGTGGCTATTGCTGACTGGTGATGTGGGTGCAGCAGCTGGGCAGGGGTGGGGCTAGGCAGAGGGGGAGGGTGGACTGAGCAGGGGGTGGTGAGCTCTGCGGGGGTGGGGCTGGCCAGGGGTATGTGGCGCAGATACCCCTCACTGTCCTCCTTGCCAGGGAGTGAGGGAAGGCTGGGGTGTCAGGCCAAACGCAGCGTTGCCAGCTGCAGCCAGGCGCCGGTGGCCCCGGCCCTGCCTGCTGGAACCTGTGCAGCAGATGGGAACCACAGGGTACATGGCAGACTGCGCAGCAAGCAAGCTAATGGCTGGGGGCTGGCAGGAGGTTGGTGTGTGTGTTTTAGCAGCCATTGGGTAGGTGTCAAGCTGATCAGTCACTGACGCCTGGGGCCTCCGCCCCCGCCCCCGCCCCCGCCCCCGCCCCCGCCCCCGCCCCCGCCCCCGCCCCCACCCTCATCTGCCCGCCCCTGCTCCCCTGCCCCTGCCCTCTGCTGCCCACCCCTGCCCCTTTGCCCCTGCTCTCAGCTGCCCACCCCTGCGCAAGCCACCGCTGTGACAGAGGACCTGAGGGCGCGGAGCAAGCTGCCCACTCACGTGCGCAAGGCCATCGAGGCCCTGCCTGCTCATGCGCACCCCATGACGCAATTCACCTCAGCCGTCATGGCGCTCCAGGTCAGGTCAGGTCAGGTCAGGTCAGGTCAGGTCAGGTCAGGTCAGGTCAGGTCAGGTCAGGTCAGGTCAGGTCAGGTCAGGTCAGGTCAGGTCAGGTCAGGTCAGGTCAGGTCAGGTCAGGTCAGGTCAGGTCAGGTCAGGTCAGGTCAGGTCAGGTCAGGTCAGGTCAGGTCAGGTCAGGTCAGGTCAGGTCAGGTCAGGTCAGGTCAGGTCAGGTCAGGTCAGGTCAGGTCAGGTCAGGTCAGGTCAGGTCAGGTCAGGTCAGGTCAGGTCAGGTCAGGTCAGGTCAGGTCAGGTCAGGTCAGGTCAGGTCAGGTCAGGTCAGGTCAGGTCAGGTCAGGTCAGGTCAGGTCAGGTCAGGTCAGGTCAGGTCAGGTCAGGTCAGGTCAGGTCAGGTCAGGTCAGGTCAGGTCAGGTCAGGTCAGGTCAGGTCAGGTCAGGTCAGGTCAGGTCAGGTCAGGTCAGGTCAGGTCAGGTCAGGTCAGGTCAGGTCAGGTCAGGTCAGGTCAGGTCAGGTCAGGTCAGGTCAGGTCAGGTCAGGTCAGGTCAGGTCAGGTCAGGTCAGGTCAGGTCAGGTCAGGTCAGGTCAGGTCAGGTCAGGTCAGGTCAGGTCAGGTCAGGTCAGGTCAGGTCAGGTCAGGTCAGGTCAGGTCAGGTCAGGTCAGGTCAGGTCAGGTCAGGTCAGGTCAGGTCAGGTCAGGTCAGGTCAGGTCAGGTCAGGTCAGGTCAGGTCAGGGCTGACTCCCACCCTCAGAGGCCCCGCTGGTTGCCGGCACTGCCACATACGGGGTCGGGGGGCCATCTGCTGCTCTTCATCTGGCGTCATCTGCATCCACATCTGGGGTCATATGCTGCTATTGGGGAGTCAGGGGAATGTAGGGAGTGTGGCTGTGGTTAAGGAGGGGAGGGGTGAGCAGCCCGGCAGGCACAGGCAGGGAGGTGCCATCACATGATGAGCTGACAGCATGAGCTGGATAGGTGGTGTGGTGTGATGTGGTGTGATGTGGTGTGTGGCATCCAGGTCGACAGCAAGTTTGCGGCAGCCTACGCAGCGGGGGTTCACAAGAGCAAGTACTGGGAGACTGTGTACGAGGACAGCCTAGACCTCATTGCCAAGCTGCCAGAGATAGCAGCCATGGTGAGGGGGGTGAAGGCAGGCAGGTGGGCGGGCACGCGGGCAGGTGGGCGGGCAGGTGGGCGGGCAGGCGGGCGGGCAGGCAGGTGGGCGGGCAGGTGGGCGGGCGGGCAGGTGGGCCAGCAAGGAGGTGGGCGGACAGGTGGGCGGGCGGGCGGGCGGGTACATTGGGATGCTAAACCAGGCGTCTCGTTCCAGGCATGTGTGGGCCGCTGTGTGGGCGGGTGAGCTGATGGGTAGGTGCACAACAATGCAAAGAGAGGGGTGAATGAGGGAGATGAGCTGGCGTTGTTCAAGCCTGCACTCCAATCCGCGGCACATGTGAGCGCTGTGAGGCCTGGGCTGTGAGGCACTGTGAGGTGTCCCTGTCTCCACACCATACTGCCTGACCCCCCTGAATGGCGTGGAGGTGGACGCTGCTCTGTCATGCGGCGGCCACTGCCCTGCATGCCCTGCAGATCTACCGTCACACCTACAAGGGTGACGACTACATCGCCCCTGACCCCAGCCTAGACTGGGCCGCTAACCTATCCCACATGATGGGTCAGTCTGCGCCAGCACCACCGCATGCCAGCTGCCAGGCAGGACTGCTTGGGTCAGCCCAGCGCAAGCATAAGAAGTTATGGGCACAAGTATGGCCAGTGTCCAGCATGGGCTATTGGCAGCTGATTGCACAGCCGTCCAAATGGCAGGGGTCCTCAGGGCAAGGGGGGCCTGGCAGCATGGAGGCCAGGGTTGAGAATCACTCAAGTGTGGTGGTGTGAGCGAGACAAAACATAAGTGTGAGGGGTGTCAGTGCAAGTGTGAGGGGACCAGGATATGAACTTTACTCCATCTGCCCCCCTACCCCCATTTTGCCCTGCAGGATTTGACAGTGAAGGGGCATATGAGCTGAGTCGACTCTACCAGACCATTCACAGCGACCATGAGGTGGGGGGAAAGGGTCACACCTGATTTCACACTATGATCTGCTGTCACACTGTGATCTGCTTTCACATCATGTTCTGCTGTCGGGGTGAGTGCTGGCCATGCACTGGGCAGGTCAGCATGTGCTTCTTCTACTACTATCACTCACCTCAACTCTCCCCTTCCCTCCTCGCAGCCTGCCTACCTCTCCGCCCTCATCCTCTCACTCTACTTACTCTCACTCGACACTTCTACTGATCTCACTCAGATCTCCCCTCCCCACGACCTGCCTTTCCGCCCCAATCCTCTCACTCGTTCTCACACCCACCTAGGTCCCCTCAGTCTCACCCTCCCCTGCTGCTGTGATGCCCCCCACTGGACCCATGTCGTACCCAGCTGTCTGGCTCAGCCCCTGCCCAGCAGCCAACTCACACCAGCCCAGACACCCTGCCCCTGGAGCCCCACCAGGGCTCCCCTGTAATGAAACCTACAACTCCTACCCCCTGCCCCTCCTGCCCCCCCACCCCCCTGCAACCCCCCTACCATCCCCCCCCCTGTAATGAATCCCACAATCTTCACCCCCTGCCTCCCCTGCCCCTGCCACCCCTGACCCCTAAACCCCATGACCCCCCTGCCCCCTGACCCCTACAGGGCGGCAACGTGTCAGCCCACACCACCCACTTGGTGGGCAGCGCCCTGAGCGACCCCTACCTGTCCTTTGCTGCCGGCCTCAACGGCCTGGCGGGCCCCCTCCACGGCCTGGCCAACCAGGAAGTCCTTCGCTGGCTGGAGCAGCTCACTGAGCAGGTGCGAGACCAGCAGGGGGGTGGGGTGGAGTGGGGAGCAGCAGGGGGGGCCGATGTGGGGGGGCAGGAGGGTGAAGGGGCCTGTTAGCGGCCTTTGCCCATTGCAAGTACTGCCTGACCCTGACCCTGACCCTGACCCTGACCTTGACCCTGACCCTGACCCTGACCCTGACCCTGACCCTGACCCTGACCCTGACCCTGACCCTGACCCTGACCCTGACCCTGACCCTGACCCTGACCCTGACCCTGACCCTGACCCTGACCCTGACCTTGACCCTGACCCTGACCCTGACCCTGACGCTGACCCTGGCCCGTACCCTGACCCGTACCCGTACCCTGGCCCTGGCCCTGGCCCTGACCCTGACCCTGACCCTGACCCTGACCCTGACCCTGACCCTGGCCCTGACCCTGACCCTGACCCTGACCCTGACCCTGACCCTGACCCTGACCCTGGCCCTGACCCTGACCTTGACCCTGACCCTGACCTTGACCCTGACCCTGACCCTGACCCTGACCCTGACCCTGACCCTGACCCTGGCCCTGGCCCTGACCCTGACCCTGACCCTGACCTTGACCCTGACCCTGACCCTGACCCTGACCCTGACCCTGACCCTGACCTTGACCCTGACCCTGACCTTGACCCTGACCCTGACCCTGACCCTGACCCTGACCCTGACCCTGGCCCTGGCCCTGGCCCTGACCCTGACCTTGACCCTGACCCTGACCCTGACCCTGACCCTGACCCTGACCCTGACCCTGACCCTGACCTTGACCCTGACCCTGACCCTGACCCTGGCCCTGGCCCTGGCCCTGACCCTGACCCTGACCCTGACCTTGACCCTGACCCTGACCCTGACCCTGACCCTGACCCTGACCCTGACCCTGGCCCTGGCCCTGACCCTGACCCTGACCCTGACCCTGACCCTGACCCTGACCCTGACCCTGACCCTGACCCTGGCCCTGGCCCTGACCCTGACCTTGACCCTGACCCTGACCTTGACCCTGACCCTGACCCTGACCTTGACCCTGGCCCTGACCCTGACCCTGACCTTGACCCCCTGCAGCTTGGCCCAGAGCCCAGCAAGGAGCAGCTGGTGCAGTACGTGACCGACACACTGGCCAGCGGCAAGGTGGTGCCGGGCTACGGCCACGCAGTGTTGCGGCAGACTGACCCGCGCTACACCTGCCAGCGTGAGTTTGCGCAGCGCCACCTGCCGCATGACCCCATGTTCAAGCTGGTCAGCAACCTGTACGAGGTGGTGCCTGAGGTGCTGGGCAAGACTGGCAAGGTGGGAACAAGGGGCGGGGCCAGGCAGGGGGGGAGGGGGAGCCAGAGTAAGGGGGGAGGAGGGGTCATAAGGAGGGAGGGAGGGCATAGACTGGCTGGGGCAGGGGGCTGGAGCGGGTCCTCCCCCTGCTGCGCTGCAATGCCCAGGTCGGCTGATTTGAGCCTGGCCACGCCCTTGACCCTGACCCTGACCCTGACCCAACCTGCACCCGTACCCTGCTCTGCCCCTGCCCCGTCAGATCAAGAACCCATGGCCTAATGTGGACGCGCACAGCGGGGTGCTGCTGCGGCACTACGGCATCAAGGAGGCCAACTACTACACCGTCCTGTTTGGCGTGTCACGAGCTCTGGGGGTGTTGGCCCAGGTCAGCCCCTCATCCTTGGATGCCCACGAGTGACCAGGGTGTCACTCAAGTGTGACCAGGGTTCGACCAGGGTATGACCAGGGTACGACCAAGCCTATATCTAAAAGAAATGCCTGAAGACCTGCCCGCTTGCTTGGTGCCTGCTGCCCCTCTGCCGCCTGCCTGTCTCCATGCTTAGTCAGCTGCTGGGTGGTTGCTAGGGCTATGGCTGATGTACAGGCACTGCTCTCACGGCCCCTGCTCCTGCTTTTGCCGCTGCTGCTGCTGCTGCTGCTGCTGCTGCTGCTGCTGCCTCAGTCTCAATGTGTTAAGTGGCTGGGCGGCTGACGTGTTGCTGTTGCTGCCAAACTGCCCGTACTTGGCCACAGGGCATTTTGTCCCGGGCTGTGGGCCTGCCCATTGAGCGCCCCAAGAGCCTGACCTCGCAGTTGCTCATCTCCTTGTATGGCCCTCTGCCTGTGTGACCATGTGTGACCCATGCAAGCATGCATGCAGGCAGGTATGAGGGTGTGAGCGTCGGTGTTGGTTCATAGCCAGGCAGGCAGCCAGACATGCTATGATTCCTGAGAAAGGGGTAGCTGCTAGATGCAGCAGGAGGGGAGGGAGGGAGGGTACATGGGGCTGGCAACCGTGTCGGCCTGGGTACATGGTGGAGGTGGCTCAAGGGCTCCTAGCAGCCAACTACAGGTACAGCCGCGGCAGGCAAACCAGCCAGCTACACACTACACTACATACTACATTACTACTAGGGAGTGTGCGTGACGCTTTTCCAGCCTGCCTGCTCCAGTTCAGTGGGAATGGTGGTGCTGTGATGCTGGCTGATGCTGTGACCTCTCAGGCTGACTGGGCAAGGTCAGGCTGGTGGTCAGGGTCAGGCTGGTGGTGGAGGTGCTGGGTGCCATGCAGGCAGGGGGCAGGAGCTCAAGTCCAGCACGACCAGGCCCTCGTGTGTCAATGTGGACAATGGCCATGGTCGGCTGTGGGTGATGAGCAGGAAAGTGGCCTCGGGCGAACAGGGGGGCTGGACCTTTGCAAGCAGGTGGAGTGAGCAGTGGCAACGCAATGGCCCTAGGTTTCCCAGGGGATGGACCACATGTGCGAGCTGCCCAAGGTGTGGCGAGCAGGTCCACTAAGGGGTTGTATCTGGGTTGAGACTTTTTGAAGTGTGACTTTGGGGCCAGCAGTGTGAGGGCTCATGCGCCCAGCCGACAGTTACGGTACTCAGTGGTGCTGGTGCTGCCATGCACTGCTAGGTTGCAGCCGCGTAGGAGCACATCCGCGATCCATGATTGTACGATGCAAGGAGACATGCCTACAGTTGCGGTCATGGATTTTCAATGTCGCTGTGCTCAGCACAGTCATCACACTTGCATGTTGGTGAAGCAGCGATGACACCACAACTGCTGGCGTAACAAGACCACCAGCCAATGTAAAACACTACACCATGTCCCTCCCCTTCCCGACCCAACGCCTCGCAATGGCCTTTGATCATTCTCCAACTTGGCAGCTTCCACCGCTCGCTGACAATCAATGTCGCGACTTCTTCGGGCCCCCTCCCCTGCCAGCTCCACCTCGCCCTCCTCCTCGTCCACCACCTCGCCCACCGCCTCGTGCGCCCGCGCCGGATTTGTACGACCCGGCCTGGCCGTCGCCGTCGTCGGCATCGTCTCCTGCCCTCCTCTTGCCCCGTTTTCCTGCGAGCATCGCAATTGCAGTAAAGACAGCGCAGCATCGCAATTGCAGTAAAGACAGCGCAGCATCGCAGTTGCAGTAAAGACAGCGCAGCATGACATAACGGTTGCGTGTGGACACAAGGCGTCAGCGACGCCAAGCTGCAGTGCCAGACCTCACCGCCGTCGCTTTCTTTCATGACCATGGTGGACAGCCGTTGCGCCTCGCTGACTCGCTCCAGTAGCAACAGCACCTGATGCAGGGCACGTGGCAGCAGTGTTGACTGACATGTTCAAGACTGTTGGTATCCATCGCTAAGACACCAGCCTACTATGGCTGCTGGGCATTGAGCTGAGCCTGGCCGCTGGGCTTTGGCATTGAGCACGGCGGTTGAATTTATACTACTTGATGAGTATTTATACTACTCGAGTGCAGCAAAGCTGCCCAGCTGGTGAGGCTGCTGGGCATTGAGCGAGTATGGGCTGGCACATAGCGCAGGCATGGCCGCTGCACACAATAGTGGATGAAGCAGAGCTTGGCTGTTATGGCTGTCATGGCTGTCATGTGTACATTCCAATCCCTACTGTACCAGGGACCTCAATGGTCGTTTTCTCCTGTAACATCCATGCATCTGTGTACAAGCCTAGTAATTTGTGTTGTAAAGTGCCTGGTCATGCCCAGCACTGCGAGGATTTGTGACAAGCAGGGTGACAGAAGCTGCGCCTAGGACTGTGTGACAAAAAAAGAGATGGAGACGCCCTAGAGGAGCAGCATGGGCCGTGCATGCAGTACATACTTTGTTACATAATCCTGCCGCTCATGCCTGCTGTCTCTCCCCACCTCCTGTCTTACTTGCCCTTACCTCCCACCCCCCCCCCCTCCCCACCCCCCCCATCAGCACACCAACCTCATCTCGTTCTGCAGGGAAGGCCTCCATCTTGATGTTGGTCATGAACTCGATCTTCTGGAACTGCTCCACATCATACCTGGGTCGGCACAGCAGCGTGGCGGTGAGCATCAGCTGGGGGCTGCCACCCGACCCTGCCTCATCTGGCAAGCTTGCAGGGAAGGGGGGCAACACCAGGCAAAGCGAGGCTGAAGGTGATGACCTGCCTGCCTGCCTGCCTGCCTGCCTGCCTGCCTGCCTGCCTGCCTGCCTGCCTGCCTGCCTGCCTGCCTGCCTGCCTGCCTGCCTGCCTGCCTGCCTGCCTGCCTGCCTGCCTGCCTGCCTGCCTGCCTGCCTGATCCCTCTCCCATCCACATGCTCAACGTCCCCTTTGTTACCTCTACTCCATTGCTTCCAAACCACGCTTCCTCCCCCCCTCCTCCCCCTCCCCCTCCTCCTCCCCCGCCCCCTCTGCTTCTCGTGTCAGCCCACTCGACCCCTGCCCCCTCCCACTCACTTTCTTCTTCTTCTCAGGCAAGGCGAGGCTGAAGGTGATGACCTGCCTGCCTGCCTGCCTGCCTGGACTCTCTCCCATCCACATGCTCAACGTCGCTTCTGTTACTCCTACTCCATTGCTTTCAAACCACACTTCCTCCCCCCCCCCCCTCCCCCTCCCCCTCCCTCTCACCACCCCCACCCTCCCTGCCCCCACCTCCCTGCCCCTTTCCCCCCTCCCGTGCTCATGTCTGCCCCTCTGCCCCCTCCCACTCACTGCGTACACAAGGTCACCGACCGCCCCGAGCGCCCCGCCCTGGCCGTGCGCCCCACCCTGTGGATGTAGTCCTTGCTGTTGGCCGGCACGTCGTAGTTCACCACCACATCCACACCGGGTATGTCCAGCCCTCGACTCGCAACGTCGGTGGCCACCAGGATGTTGCGCTCGCCTGCAGCCAGCACCCAGCAGCCAGCAGGGCATGACCAGGGGCGGCACAGCCAGCAGGGCATGACCAGGGGCGGCACAGCCAGCAGGGCATGACCAGGGGCGGCACAGCCAGCAGGGCATGACCAGGGGCGGCACAGCCAGCAGGGCATGACCAGGGGCGGCACAGCCAGCAGGGCATGACCAGGGGCGGCACAGCCAGCAGGGCAGGGGCAGGGGCGGCACAGCCAGCAGGGCATGACCAGGGGCGGCACAGCCAGCAGGGCATGACCAGGGGCGGCACAGCCAGCAGGGCATGACCAGGGGCGGCACAGCCAGCAGGGCATGACCAGGGGCGGCACAGCCAGCAGGGCATGACCAGGGGCGGCACAGCCAGCAGGGCATGACCAGGGGCGGCACAGCCAGCAGGGCATGACCAGGGGCGGCACAGCCAGCAGGGCATGACCAGGGGCGGCACAGCCAGCAGGGCATGACCAGGGGCGGCACAGCCAGCAGGGCATGACCAGGGGCGGCACAGCCAGCAGGGCATGACCAGGGGCGGCACAGCCAGCAGGGCAGGGGCAGGGGCGGCACAGCCAGCAGGGCATGACCAGGGGCGGCACAGCCAGCAGGGCATGACCAGGGGCGGCACAGCCAGCAGGGCATGACCAGGGGCGGCACAGCCAGCAGGGCATGACCAGGGGCGGCACAGCCAGCAGGGCATGACCAGGGGCGGCACAGCCAGCAGGGCATGACCAGGGGCGGCACAGCCAGCAGGGCATGACCAGGGGCGGCACAGCCAGCAGGGCATGACCAGGGGCGGCACAGCCAGCAGGGCATGACCAGGGGCGGCACAGCCAGCAGGGCATGGGCAGGGGCGGCACAGCCAGCAGGGCATGACCAGGGGCGGCACAGCCAGCAGGGCATGACCAGGGGCGGCACAGCCAGCAGGGCATGACCAGGGGCGGCACAGCCAGCAGGGCATGACCAGGGGCGGCACAGCCAGCAGGGCATGACCAGGGGCGGCACAGCCAGCAGGGCAGGGGCAGGGGCGGCACAGCCAGCAGGGCATGACCAGGGGCGGCACAGCCAGCAGGGCATGACCAGGGGCGGCACAGCCAGCAGGGCATGACCAGGGGCGGCACAGCCAGCAGGGCATGACCAGGGGCGGCACAGCCAGCAGGGCATGACCAGGGGCGGCACAGCCAGCAGGGCATGACCAGGGGCGGCACAGCCAGCAGGGCAGGGGCAGGGGCGGCACAGCCAGCAGGGCATGACCAGGGGCGGCACAGCCAGCAGGGCATGACCAGGGGCGGCACAGCCAGCAGGGCATGACCAGGGGCGGCACAGCCAGCAGGGCATGACCAGGGGCGGCACAGCCAGCAGGGCATGGGCAGGGGCGGCACAGCCAGCAGGGCATGACCAGGGGCGGCACAGCCAGCAGGGCATGACCAGGGGCGGCACAGCCAGCAGGGCATGACCAGGGGCGGCACAGCCAGCAGGGCATGACCAGGGGCGGCACAGCCAGCAGGGCATGACCAGGGGCGGCACAGCCAGCAGGGCATGACCAGGGGCGGCACAGCCAGCAGGGCATGACCAGGGGCGGCACAGCCAGCAGGGCATGGGCAGGGGCGGCACAGCCAGCAGGGCATGACCAGGGGCGGCACAGCCAGCAGGGCATGACCAGGGGCGGCACAGCCAGCAGGGCATGACCAGGGGCGGCACAGCCAGCAGGGCATGACCAGGGGCGGCACAGCCAGCAGGGCATGACCAGGGGCGGCACAGCCAGCAGGGCATGGGCAGGGGCGGCACAGCCAGCAGGGCATGACCAGGGGCGGCGCAGCCAGCAGGGCATGACCAGGGGCGGCACAGCCAGCAGGGCATGACCAGGGGCGGCACAGCCAGCAGGGCATGGGCAGGGGCGGCACAGCCAGCAGGGCATGACCAGGGGCGGCACAGCCAGCAGGGCAGGGGCAGGGGCGGCACAGCCAGCAGGGCATGACCAGGGGCGGCACAGCCAGCAGGGCATGACCAGGGGCGGCACAGCCAGCAGGGCAGGGGCAGGGGCGGCACAGCCAGCAGGGCATGGGCAGGGGCGGCACAGCCAGCAGGGCATGACCAGGGGCGGCACAGCCAGCAGGGCAGGGGCAGGGGCGGCACAGCCAGCAGGGCATGACCAGGGGCGGCACAGCCAGCAGGGCATGACCAGGGGCGGCACAGCCAGCAGGGCATGGGCAGGGGCGGCACAGCCAGCAGGGCATGACCAGGGGCGGCACAGCCAGCAGGGCATGGGCAGGGGCGGCACAGCCAGCAGGGCATGACCAGGGGCGGCACAGCCAGCAGGGCATGACCAGGGGCGGCACAGCCAGCAGGGCATGGGCAGGGGCGGCACAGCCAGCAGGGCATGACCAGGGGCGGCACAGCCAGCAGGGCATGACCAGGGGCGGCACAGCCAGCAGGGCATGGGCAGGGGCGGCACAGCCAGCAGGGCATGACCAGGGGCGGCACAGCCAGCAGGGCAGGGGCAGGGGCGGCACAGCCAGCAGGGCATGACCAGGGGCGGCACAGCCAGCAGGGCATGACCAGGGGCGGCACAGCCAGCAGGGCATGGGCAGGGGCGGCACAGCCAGCAGGGCATGACCAGGGGCGGCACAGCCAGCAGGGCATGGGCAGGGGCGGCACAGCCAGCAGGGCATGACCAGGGGCGGCACAGCCAGCAGGGCATGACCAGGGGCGGCACAGCCAGCAGGGCATGGGCAGGGGCGGCACAGCCAGCAGGGCATGACCAGGGGCGGCACAGCCAGCAGGGCAGGGGCAGGGGCGGCACAGCCAGCAGGGCATGACCAGGGGCGGCACAGCCAGCAAGGCAGGGGCAGGGGCGGCACAGCCAGCAGGGCATGACCAGGGGCGGCGCAGCCAGCAGGGCATGACCAGGGGCGGCACAGCCAGCAGGGCATGACCAGGGGCGGCACAGCCAGCAGGGCATGACCAGGGGCGGCACAGCCAGCAAGGCAGGGGCAGGGGCGGCACAGCCAGCAGGGCATGACCAGGGGCGGCGCAGCCAGCAGGGCATGACCAGGGGCGGCACAGCCAGCAGGGCATGACCAGGGGCGGCACAGCCAGCAGGGCATGGGCAGGAACAGCACAGCCACAAGGACCGGGGGAGGATGTCCCAGCCACAAGCAAGCTGTCCACCACGCTAGGCATTAGTGCGTCAGGTAGCTGCTGCCGCTACGGTGCAAGCAGGCCCGCTGTCGTTGCTGTTTGCTGGCGTATCAGATGGCTGCTGCCATCGCCGCTGTGACTGCTGCCCCTGCTGGGGTGGTGACTGCTGCTGAGGCATGAGCAGGGTGCTGACCGCTGGTTGCACAGCTGGGCTTCTAGGCGCACCCGCTGACCTGCTTTGAACTTGTTGAGTGCACCCAGACGCTTGGACTGGCTCATCTGGCCGTGGATGGGCACTGCCCCAAAGCCCAGGTTGCGCAGCAGCAGGGCGATCTTGCGAGTGGCCTCACAGGTACGGGTGAAGATCTGGCAGCCAGGCAGGGCAGGGTCACGCAGCAGGGCGGTTGGACAGGGAACCAGTGGCGATCACAGTGGCCAACCCAAGGCTTCGCGCCTCCTGCCCTTGAACGAATGACGTTGAGCCCATGAAGTGCTGGCTAGCAGAGCACACCAAGCAGCATCAAGCGTGGCACATGCCCCCTTGCACCCAAACTTGTCACCCACCCAGAACACAAGATGGCGTGCCAGTCCCGCTGGTGCAAGCCATCTCTCGTCATCTTTTAGGGAGTAGTGTCTCCCATCCCCTCCACCCCCTCACATCACCTCCACCCCCTCACATCACCTCTACCCCCTCACATCTACCATAGTGGCCGCTGTCAGCAAGGTTTCTAAACTACGGGCCGATTGCTCTAGCAGCTGCTTGTAAACCCCCCTGCCTGCTCCCTGAGTCTCTGGCCAAGGATGTGTGTCAGCTGCACAGCAGCGGAGGCGCAGGCACAGGCACACATCCTCTCTCCCTGCCACCACCTACCTCCTTCCCTCCTACCCTGCTGATGCCCTCTTGCTGCGCCCTCTCCCTACTGCCCCCACCATGCTGGTGCTGCCGCTGAGCTCGTTGAGCACAAAGGCGAGGTAGCAGTCCTTGTGCTTGGCAGGCACGAACAGGTACTGCTGCCGCAAGGTGTCCACTGTGCTGTACTTGGCTGCCACCTCCACCTGAAGTCAGGGTGGGGGCCAAAGGTGTGGTGTATGGAAGGCTGTGGCAGGCAGTCCAGAAGGGAGCAGGGCCAGGGCAAGTCTGCCTGATGGCGGGAGAGCAGACCAGACACCAGCTGCGAGGTCAGGGTCAGGTTGAGGTTGCCACGGGGCAGGAGGGTAGATCAATGAGTTTTAAACAAATCCCTGCTGCCACCAGCAAACTGCGGGGGGGGGTCAGCGTCGGGGTGAGGCAGGCAGGCAGTTTTGTAGTGAAGTGAAGGTATGTAACAAAGCACCTAGCTCTCACCAGCAAGCCATAGAAGCAGCTGCTACAGCAGTTGGCCCACAGTGAGAGGCTGTTGATGCTGATGGCCCTGCCTGCATGAGCCCTGATGGCCCGGCTGGCCCGCACCCCAGCCCTGCTGCACCCCTCAACCGCCAGCGCTGCAGCATCCCTTGCAAGCCTACCCCTGCCTTACCTTGACTGGTGAAGCCAGGCAGGCCCGCTGCAGCTTCTGCACCTTGCTGGTCATGGTTGCGGAAAACAGCTGTGTGCGCCGCTCCCGGGGAATGACCTGCGCACCACATGTGAGGGCAGGCTGGCAGCTACAGGCAGGCAGGTGCAGGCAGGCAGGCAGGTGCTGGTAGCAGGGCAAGGAGGCAGCAAAGCGGCGAAGCAAGCATGCTGGTGAGTAGGAGAGTGGCCCTGCAGCACGCTGCAGACACTGTCTGTCTGCTTGCCTACACTTTTCTTCTTGAACCAAACTCAGACCCATGTCCTTCTGTCCAACCGTGTCCCTATCCTGCATTGCTGCTGCGCTGCTGAACTGGTGCTGCTGTTACTGTTATTCGCATGCAGCCCCACACCTGGTCACACCTTCAGGATCTGGTCTATCTCCGCCTCAAAGTCCATGTCCAGCAGCTTGTCAGCCTCATCCAGCACCAGGTGCTTCAAGGCCTTCAGGTTGAAGCCCTGGTAGCGTGTGGGGGGAGGAGGCCAGCAGCACCAGGTAGCGGGAATGCAGGGCCTTTCCCTGGGCCTATGTCATCCCTGTTGCTGCTCGCTGTCAATGAATTGGTGTGGAGTGCATGCTGTGTTATAGCTGTGGTGCATGTGACGCAGGTCCATGTACACTCTGCTTCATCAACATTTACTTGTAAAGGAAATGTGGGTGTTGAGGGTAAGATGGGTGTGTGGCAAGCAATGCAAATGGTGCATGGGGGTGGTTCTGAGTAGGTGTCCTGAGTCTGTCTCTCTTGGGAGGGAGATGGACAGTGTGCAACGCAGTGAGGTGGGCATCATGCTGAGGAGGCAGTCATGTCTGACTGCAGGTGGGGTTTGCAGGCTAAGTACCCGCTGTACTGACTGTTGCCAATGTAACTGTTGCCAATGTAAGTGTTGCCAATGTAAGTGTTGCCAATGTAACTGTTGCCAATGTAAGTCGTGGGAGTGAGAGTCGTGAGAGTGGAGACAGTCGTGAAGTACCATCTACTACAAAGCGCAATGAAGGGCAAGAAGCGCAAGGGTGCAGTTGAGCCCAAACAGCCCAAACCCATGGTGCCGAAGCCAAAGCCTAAGGGAAAGTCTGGTGCGCATGACCAACTGGGCTGGAAGGGCCCTGCCTCGCCACAAGGGAAGGCGCTTAAGGAGAGACTGGAGGAGCGGGCCAAGTCGAGGCTCCAGTTCGTCAAGTGCTACCTCAAGGGCTTCATAAGGTGGGTTACTCAAGCCGCATCCGCAGCCTAGGTAGGCAAGCTCACTGACCAGGGGTTTGTGTTCAATAGGCAAATCCTCACTGATGGGGTCAGTGTGTGTATGTGCAATACACAAGCCCACTGGACTACACCCACCCGCTGGCCCCTCTGGCAGCAGCCCAGCAGCAGGCCCCTCTGGCAGCAGCCCAGACCGCAGCAAGCCCACCAAGCCTGAAGGCTGGAAGGCTGAAGTCAGGTGCAGAACCGCTTGTTGCGGTCAGCCTGCAGCAAGCGGTTTGAGGCGCCAGTGCGGGGGCTCATGTGGTGCCCTTGGCTGTCCCAGGCCACCCCTGGGGACCTTGGCAAATGGGTGGACAGGGACTGCAACGCAGCCCTCAACCTCCAGCGGGCAGGGGAGGCCAAGTGGCGCCCACTGAAGCTGTGCAGGTGGCATAAACGAGCAACGGCTCCTGCTAAGGGCAAGGAGTACCCTGCATTGGGCTTTAAGAAGCTGCGAGACCTAGCCCCCAAGGCCCAAGCCCAGCAGCCTGTACCACAGTAGCATGCGCGTACTAGGCAGTGCTTAAGCTGTTGCTTACATCAGAGCATGTGTTTCATTCCAACATCGGTTGCCTGACTCTCGCAAGGGGGGAGGGGTAGGAAACTAGGTATTGGTACCGGACACTTGGTGCATGCAAACAGTTTTGATAACAGATAACACAGCCCCTACCCGTTAGCAGGGGGATTATGTGCTGAACTGACCTTGGTGTTGGACAGGTGGTCCACAACACGGCCTGGGGTGCCCACGATGACATGCGGCCGCTTGGCCAGGGAGATGGCCTGTGCCATCATGTCAATCCCGCCCACCAGCACAGCACAGCGCACGCCTATGCCTGAGCCCAGCGCCTCAACCTGCTCCGCAATCTGGATGGCCAGCTCCCGAGTGGGGGACAGCACCAGGGCGAACAGCTCTTGGGGTTTGTCCATCAGGGCTTGCAGGATTGGTAGGCTGAAAGCTCCAGTCTTGCCTGAGCCCGTCTGAGCCAGGCCAATCACATCCTTTCCTGCGGGGTGTGGAATGTCGCACGTGATGCAAGCATGGCCGCTCCGTGGAGACGTTCAACGCGCCTACCGTCCAGCAGCTGCGGGATGGCCTGCTCCTGAATGCTTGTAGGCGCCTTCCATCCGAGTGTGGCTGCAGCCTCCGCCAACTGCTGGCATACGCCCAGCTTGACAAACGCAGAGACTGCGTCCTCCCTCTCTTTCCCAGTCAGCTGCGGCACCACCATAGCTTACGGCAATGCCCTATGCTTTCGCTCCTATCACTTATATAGGTCAGTAAGTTTTAATCCCTGCAGCCCTCATGCAACTCATGAGTTGTAATCAAACACAGGCTGCGACATCGCTGTTGTAAAGGCTACTGATAGTGTGCCTAGTGCCCACTTCAGCTCAGCCTTCTGGTGTGTGTGCCTCCAGGTCTACTACTAGCAAGAGCCCTACCCTACTCTATAGCTCTTACTCACACACATCCCCTTTGTGAGGGGTTTGGTATCTTGTTTTCTTGGGTTGTCTTGCTCCTGCTGGCTACCGCTGCCACTTGCGCCGCCACTTGCGCAACAGGGCCTTGTCAGGCAGGTACACCCACTCCTGGCCTGGTCTGCCTGGCTTTGGCATGGCTGGGCGGCCGTCCCAGTAGCACAACTCAGTGGGGCGTGGCCCTGGGCCAACTGCGCAGCGGCGGATGTTCAGCGCGGCTGACACGTCCCGGTCATAGAACCTGCACATGGTGTGGGAGTTGCATGAAGTTCCTGCCCTAGTACTGGTGCCAGTAGCCGAGGAGTTCATGTGCCATGTCATGTGTCATTTCATGTGGGATATGTTGCAGCCATGACGACCGGCCGTCGGACAAGCATCATCACATGTGCGGCATGCATGCACGATGGCATACTGCACTGCACAGATAAGTCAAGACGCACAGGCACTTGCATTAGATACTGTAAGATTTGTAGGATCTGTAGGAGCTATAGCTTCGTGATGACGGCTTGCACCTCGTCCCGCCCGTCAGACAAGTGCGCTGCTTCTTGCTTAGCACTCCTTCGCATCATGCACACCGGGGGGATACCAAGAAGTAGAAGACTACGTAGGATATGCCCGGGCTCTCATGGCAGGATTGTGTGCACCTTACTGTGCAGCCAATTTTATAGGTCTCGCTGCTGCCACTCCTGCTGCCGCAGCCACCAAACAGCTTGACTATTAGCCGCTCCGCTGAGCCCCGCTGAGCCCCCCTCCCTTGTTTCAGCCCCCCTCCCTTGTTGTCCCTCAAAGCAGGTTTCTACCCACATTACCACGCCACTACCGTCACCATTCAAGCGACCATCCAACTGGGATTTGAAAAGTGCATAACATGCATAGCATGCAGTCATGGCAGACAAATTTACATAATTCAACATGGAACAACATGTTTGGTTGTGGGTAATCTCACTTAACTACAACCCAACGGTAGCGTCCTCGGTCGCACCCTTGATGACCACAAACCCCACACCGGTGGCACTTTCGTTCCAGCCAAGCGGAGATCACTAGGCACCCTTTCAAACTAACAGCTTGGCGCATATAAAAAAACAGGACGCGGTTGAATGCAGTCATGGCAGACCATGACGACCGTTACCTGCCCCATGCAGCCAAGCACGCATGCCGCCGTACCGAGTAACCTTGACCACAGTTTTAGTGTGCCTCTGCTGTCATAAACCGAGCCGTCGTGAACCAAGGCATGGGCCTCAGCTCTGTGCCGTGGCCCCCCACACCGCCTGCACCAGGCTGCTGGGGCAGGGGGGCTCCTGCCACCCCAGCTCCTCCACCGGGGCAGTGTGCATGTGGTATGCCCGGACCAGCGACACATCCGCCGCCTGCTGCAGCAGCTGCCGCCGTGAGAGCCTGCACCAGGGACAGGGCAAGCACACAAGGTGTCGCTCAGGGAACTCTCCAAGGGCCATAAGCAGGGCAGGCAGGCACACACGAGCATGAAAACTTCCCAAGGAGACTTGCTAGGGCAGGCACGAAAAGAGCTAAGGGGACTCTTCAGGGAAGCTCCCTGGGGGCCATGAGGAGGGCAGGCACATGAGGGGTAGGGGAACTCCCAGGGCAGGCCCACAAGAGTGGGGTACAGGGTTCGACTCCTGACACCACCTAATCTCCGGGCACCCTATACATTATCACCACCCCCTTATTACATTTTCTTGATTAGACCCAGCCGGCACATAAGGATAAGGGGACACTTCCCAGGGACCTGAGGCCGGCAGGATACTCCTGACCAGCATCTGATCCGCCAGCAAGTCATTATGCTTAGTCGTATTCTTATCCTTATCCAATCCGGGTCCTCCTACTCCTTCTCCGATCCGTGTTCATGGCTTGCACCGTTGGAGGGCCCCCTTGCCAACCCAGCCCCTAGACGCGCCCTGTGAGGGGGCTGGGGGTTGCTGCTCAATGGCTTGGGGCCAGGGGTGGGATGCCATTGGCTGGACCTACATGAAGGGTCTGAACAGCGGTGGCAGGGGCAGCTGGCTGTTCTGTTCCAGAGCCATCAGGTAGCCTGACGCTGAGCAGGGCCTGCTCCACACGTCACGGTAGCTGCTCAGCCACAGCAGCAGGTCCTCCAAGGCCACCGCACCTGCACCCACAAGCAACACAGGCGTGGTAGTGTGGGGGTCTTCAAGTTCTTGTTAACAGGAGGAGGGCGACACAGGCGTGCTGGCATGCGTGTCTGTGTGAGGTCTTGCTGGGCCTAGCAACAAGAGGGTGAACCAACCAAAATTGGTCATGCCAGTAGGATCGGAATGGCTGGGCCAGCAGCATGGCTTAGCTGTGAAAGGGGAAGGGCCGGCATGCAAGGGAAGGTCAACCACCAGCTGCCTTGTCATCAGGGTTACGCCTTGCGCGTTTGCACGCGCTACCTCCTCCTCCACCGCCAGTTGTGTGCCCCAGCACCTTGGCCTCATCAGGCAATGCAGCCGGCCTCATCAGGCAATGCAGCCGGCCTCATCCAGGCATTGCGTCAATAACAAACCTGCAGAGGCGGTCCCCGGTGCGCCCGCTGCTGCTGCTGCTGCTGCTGGCAGCGAGTCTGGCTGGCCTGGCGCAAGGGCTGGCTGGTCAGGCTGGAGCAAGCAGCAGACGTCCGCCCGCCGCACAAAGTAAGTGAGGGCCTTGGTGGCCAGAGCACTGAGACGGCGGAACACCTGCAGGCACAGCAGACTGCTGGAGCTGGGCTCATGCCCAGCAAGAGCTGGGCATGGGGAAGATTACAGGGCTAGCAGGTGGTGGGGCGTGACCAGCAAGGCACTGAAGGACACTCTGGGCAGGTGCCTGGACCCCGGCCATTAGAGCCCCACCCATTCCCTTCATAGGTGGAAGGGAGTAATCTCTGCTAGGGCACCTGTCTTGACCACTGCCATGTCATCTGCCATGACCACCATGCAAGCGCCACGCATCCAGCGGGCCCCTCTATAACTGTTGCTGGTCCTAGCTGATGAGTTGGCTGCCAGCCCAAGAGCCAAACCAAGCCACCTGGGGTGTGACCTGCAGTGTGACGCACAGTGTGACACACCTGGTGTGAGGGGCAGGCCCAGGAGTCGACCTCAGTGGCCTTGTCTGCCGCATCCATCACCACGCGCAGGGGCCGGGGCTGGCCTTGTGCTGCCAGCCCTATGCTAGCGCACAACACACGTGGCACCAGTAGCCTCACCTGCACAGGGTCAGAACCCAGGGCTGAGGAGAGGTCGTGTCAGGGTCGGGGCCAGGCTAGGGTCACCTGGTTGCCTAGTGTCCCACCCTTGGTCATACCCTGGCCTTCCATGGCCACACTATGGCCACCCTTGGTCACACCCTGGACCCCCATGGTCACACCCCGGACCCCATGGTCACACCTGGTCCCACATAGTCGCACCTGACCTATCTTTATGCCTTTACTCATGGCTGCCCCTCGTTTTCCCATACCACACATCACACAGCCAGCTGGCCGCAGTGAGCCTGGCTGATGGGGGTTGAGTCAGGGGAGCCGTCCCCTGCACCCAGGCTACGACAGCCCCCAGTCCAAGCCTCGTCTGAGGTGCCTGCGCTGCTGGGCGCTCGCTTCCTCACCCAGCTTCCCCTCGACACACTGCTCTTCCACCCGTCTGTTGAGACCCTGTCACGGCCAACCCAGCACAGAGCTACTGTGAGGAGGTCGAGGGAAGGCTGGGCCCCGGCTGATGGGGCACGCAGCCGAGGAAAAGAGCAGGGTGAGAGCTAGGTCTGGGTCTGGGTCTGGGTCTGGGTCTGGGTCTGGGTCTGGGTCTGGGTCTGGGTCTGGGTCTGGGTCTGGGTCTGGGTCTGGGTCTGGGTCTGGGTCTGGGTCTGGGTCTGGGTCTGGGTCTGGGTCTGGGTCTGGGTCTGGGTCTGGGTCTGGGTCTGGGTCTAGGTCTGGGTCTGGGCTAGGGTAACGGACCCTTACTAAGGGTTAGGATGTGGAGCTACCTCCCCAACCCTCACCCTGACCCCAGGGAAGGGGCTCAAAGTCGGCAGGACCACCCTTGTCTGTCCCAGCCTCTCACCTCCACAGCATCCCTGGGCAGCCCGTCCCTGGCCAGCCCAGCATCCCTGCCTGCCCCTGTACAAGCTTGCAGCAGCAGGCCGGGGCAGGCAGCGAGCACGCGGCCCAGCACCTGCCGCAGCTCCAGCGGACCTTGCTCCGCTGTCCCCGCGATTGATCTGACCGCTACTGCCCCTGCTCCTGCTGCCTGGCTGGGATCAGCCCCAGCTGGAGGGTCCCTGAGGGCACCTGGAGGAGCCACAGACATGACCATGACACACAGGGGGCGGTGCTGAGGGCTACAGTGGATCATGACTGTCACAGACAAGCACCTAAGTTGAATTACTCCAGGGGTGACTTAGGTCTGCAACTGATATGCTGCCAGGGCTGCTACTACGACAAGAAGAAGGAGACTACTCCGGTGTTCCACGGCGTGCATTTAGGAAGGAGCTACCGCCTAGGGCGCAGACCAGTGATGGGCGATTCAGAAAAGACGTATTACTCAGAGTAATAAAAGACATCAAAACAGGGACTTTTTTATTACTTTTAATATATAATTATTTATTTGTCTTGATTAGTTTAATTTCGCAAAAATTAACAACTAATTCTATATAATCACAGCATACTCCCTTGTAAACCTGGATGCAAAAGTATCCAACATAGCCCCACACCCCAGCCCTAGTGGGTCAGCATGCATCAGGCTGGGCTGTAGCCCAACACCCTAGCCCTAATGGGTCAGCATGCAACAGGCTGGGCTGCAGCCCAACACCCTAGCCCTAGTGAATCAGCATGCAACAGGCTGGGCTGTAGCTCAAGACCCTAGCCCTAGTGGGTCAGCATGCTACAGGCTGGGCTGTAGCCCAACACCCTAGCCCTAATGGGTCAGCATGCAACAGGCTGGGCTGCAACCCAACACCCTAGCCCTAGTGAATCAGCATGCAGTAATAAGCGGAGTACCAGACGAGCGGTGGAGCTATTACCGATGTAATAAAGCTCACTCATTTTGAGGACGACTTTTTCGACTTATTACCGGTCTTTGCGCTGGATTATTACCGACTTATTACATTATTACCCAATCGCCCATCACTGGCGCGGACTGCTCCCTCCATGGGCTGCTACTCCTATAGCTGTAAAGGGTGGGGCTGCTGAAGATAGACTAGACCTTGGCTCACTGCTTGGACCCTGATGAACACAGGGTGGAAGGGCCTGAGCGGTGGCTAGCAGGGCAGAAGGGCAGGGGGGTCAGGGCAGCAGGGGCAGGGCAGGGCAGCAGCAGGAGCAGGGCAGAAGCAGGGCAGGGCAGGGCAGGAGCAGTACAGGAGGGGCAGGGGCAAGGTGTGGAGAGGTAGGAGGCTGCAATCCAGGGCAGAGTACAAGTCGCTTCAAAGCACAGCAGTTGGCGAGCCTGCCATGCTGCTCTAGCGCTGATCCCAGCAAAACGTGCAACTGCCACCATGCATGGCTGAAGAGATGCGGGCACAGGAGCTGGCTGTGAGGCGGAGCGCACGGCTTGCACAGTGGGTGGTGTGAGGGGCTAGCATGCTGGGCGCACCTTGGCAGCGGCGCTTTTGAGCTTGCATGGCCCAGTGAACTGGTAGCATGAGTTCCTGGCACAAGGCTGAGTCTAAAGCTGCTGACACTTCAGTTGACCAGGCGGTAGGAGGGGGGTTTAGTCCATTTGAGAACAGTTGTTGCTGTTGGCCAGCAGCCTCTCTCTTGTACGCGACAGCTTTACTCTCTTGCTGCATTTATCCAAGGGCAGCATGGTGTTGTGCTTGGTCAGCCAAGGCCTCAACAAGATGCGTGGAGGGCGTAACCTTGATAACATGTGCCAGCTCTGCACCAGCATCAGGTGTGAGCTGCCTTTGAACCGCTTCCTCATTTACGACCAGTCCAGAGCGGACGACTTGCATATGGCGCGAGGTGCGTGCTACATGAGTGCGAGCGACATCCCTGAACTTTTGCCAAGATCTCCCAACCGCTTCACATCTCATCCCAACCGCTCCAGGCTGTCCTGTATCCCTATCCTCCTGTGAAGCCCCTACACTTCTCCACAGGAGTCTGTGACCTGTGTGTGTCCCTAACCTAGGTCCCTAACCCCAGGAGTCGATAGAGCCCTACCCTACCCTATGCACACTCTATCGCACACACATCCCCTTTGTTAGGGGCAATTGAATTGTTTGTTTGTTTTTCCTCATGCCATGATGCACATGTCACCATCGCTGCCGCTGGTGCCGCCGCTGCCACTTCCGCAGCAGGCCTCTGTCGCGCACGCACACCCACTCCTGGCCTGGTCTGCCTGGGTTAGGCATGGCTGGGCGGCCCAGCCAGCTGCTGAGCTCGCGAGGGCGGCCCGGCCCGGCTGCAATGCGGCGGATGTTCAGCGCGGCTGACACGTCCCGGTCGTAGAACCTGATGCCTGTGCTTGTTGAGCACATCAGGCCCCGGATCCGGGATCGCGTCGCCATGCTGCGCACCGGGCGCAGCCACCTGCAAGGCGACATAGATGCACAATGCGCATTTGTGAGATTGCCCAACCAAGTGTGGCGCTAACTATATTCCTGTTTTTCCCTAGTTTTCCTGGTTTTCCTGGTTTTCCTGGTGTTTTCCTGTTTTATTCTTTCCCTCGCTGCTTGGTGTCGCATTGTCATCGGCTCGGACACACAAAGACTGCAGTGATGAGCAAACTACGCAACCGCCCCAGCCGCTCCAACCGCAAAATCAGGCCACTCCACGCACCTATCCGCGGAGCACGGTGAAGAGCGAGAGAGTAGAACTGCACATTCTAGCACGTAATCGCACTTGCCTGGCCTGTGCAAATGAACATGCAGCTGCACTCTAGGCTGCACTCTAGGCTGCGACACTCAGGGCGACGTGCTTTCGGCGGGCCGAACACCATCGTCTGTGCCGCTGCCACAGCTGCTCCTCCCGCAGTAGCTTTCAAGGCAACTAAAAACCCAAGCTTCCCGTTCACTAGAATCGCAGACCAGGTGCGCAGCCCACAAGTGTCGCTGATTCGTGATTGCCATGCATTTCCACACATTATGGACGGGCGCCCCTTCCAACAGGCTGAGATGAAGCTGGCGCTGCTCCTGAATGTGGTTGATCCCAACATTGGCGGTGTGCTGGTTATGGGTGACCGTGGCACTGGCAAGTCCGTGGCGGTATGTTCCCTTCCTTCCAGCAAGGGTGCCACCAGCGTCGCTGCTGTAGCCCCAGCAGCTGCTTGTCCTGCTTGAGCCGCTGCAGCTGGCGCCTGTGTATCACTGAGGTGGTAGGAGCCGGCTGCACCCCAGGCGGAAGCTCCTCCCTTACTGCACGCCCGGGTAGTCTTCTTGTTTTCTGGCTCAAAGGGAGTGTGCCATCCCTGCCTGCCCTGCAGGTGCGGGCTGTGGTTGACCTGCTGCCAGAGATCCAGGTGGTGCCTGACGACCCCTTCAACAGCCACCCCACCGACACCAAGCTCATGGGCCCCTACGCCCTCACGCGATACCGCAACGGGGAAGATCTGCCTTCCAAGACAATCCGCACGCCCCTGGTGCGCCTGCCCTGCTCTGGTGCGCCTGCCCTGCCCTGGACCACCTTACAGCCCCTGGATCATGCCACCGCCGTGGACCACCCGACCACACTGTACTAGCTCACTGGGCGGTGTGACAGGTCCACCGCTCGCTGCACCACACTGAGCACAGTCCCGGTTGACTGTTGCGGCGGAGTGCAGCACCTGCTATGTTAGGGCCCCCCTGTGGAGCACTGTGCAACACTGGCTGCTGCTCACCGTGCACAGCTGCAGCTGACATGGCAATGCCCAGCAGCCATGCGAGCAACTCTATATGGCCACACCTTGGGGACACAGCTAGGATAGGGGTAGTTTTACATAGGGCGGACAGGGCTAGTTTTACCTAGGGCTGATGGGGCGGACACAAGTAAGAATGGGCTAAGAAGTGGCTGTATGTCCCCATGATGTCAAGGATTGGCAGCAGCACTCGATGCACAGCTGCGGTCAGGATGTCGATGCCTAGCAGCCATACGAGGCTGGCTGCTCAGAAGTGTGAACCAAGACCCACAACAACAGCTGCGGTGGACTGCAGCTGTCAGCTGCAGCAGGGCACTGAATGGTTCCATTGCCCCATGTGGCAAGAGGCTGCAGCACTGTGTGCACCAGCCTGAGGGAAGTGGGCAAGGAAGGAGCAAAGAAGGGGTTTTGTGAAGGCTGTTGGGTAGGCTGGGTGTGAGAGTGCATCAGTGCATCAGAGCAGCAGCAGCAGCAGTGGCGGCAGCCACAGCGGTGGCGGCTGCAGCGGCGACAGTGGCAGCAGCAGCGGGAGCAGCGGCGGCAGCGGGAGCAGGAGCGGCAGGTAGTTCAGGCAGCTGTTGATGAGTGTGATGGCCAAATGACCTGAAAGATGGGAGGTGGGTGGTGGGTGGGAGGTGGCCAAGGGGAAGTGGTGATAGTGGGTGAGTGTCAGCCAAGCAGCCTGGTGCTGGGCGTGGGGTGTTGTAACGTGCATATAAGTCTACAGGCGTTGCACGTTGTCATCTCATGAGCTCCTATTAGTCGTTACAGGTGTCTGTGCAGGTTGAGCTGCCACTGGGCGCCACGGAAGATCGCATCTGCGGCACCATTGACATCGAGAAGGCGCTGTCAGAGGGCGTGAAGGCGTTTGAGCCAGGCCTGCTGGTGAGCGGGCCCCAGGGCTGGCTTAGTGTGAAACTAAGTCCCATGCAGCTAGGCGTGCTGGTGGGCCTGCCCCAGGGCTGCTCCAGTCGCTGTGATTGCTGCTGTGCCTGCCTGGTTGGTTCAGGGGGCAGGGTGGAGAGTTGTTCCCCTGGGGTGTGTCTTGGCTGCTTTGGCCCGCACTGCGCTAGACTGGGCCCAGGGGGGCAGGGGAAGGGGTGCACTGGGGGAAGGCAGGGGGTGAGGGGGTGAGGGGAGGTGCAGCACTGATGCCAGCAGCTGGGAGGGGGAGCACAGGGCAGGGGTGCAGGGGGAGCTCAGGGAGAGGGTGAAGTAGAGCTGTCCCATGCAGCTGTAGTGACCCAGTTGCCCGCAATACCACCCCCACCTGCCCAAGCCCTGCATGCGTGCGGCACCTCAGCTGCCCATCCCCTCCCTCGCACCTCTGCCCTTCTTTCCCTCGCACCTCATCTGCCTGGGGTGACTCCGGTGCCTGAGGGGCGCTCTGCACCACTAAAGTGGGGATGGCACCTGTCTATGGGGCTCAGGCCAAGGCCAGCCGTGGGGTGCCCTCCACCACTAAGGTGGATTGCTGTCGGAGCAAAGTGTGCTGGGTTCAGCCAGCCCATCAGGGATTGAGCTAAGTGTGTCCTAAGTGCGACTCCTGTCCTAGGCTCCGCTCAGTGGCTTAGTGCTTTACTGTGTTTGTCCGGTGAAGCGCTGCCTCTTAGCGAGGGCTTTTTTCTCCTTCAAGTGCACTGTCCTATGCGACTGCAGGCCAAGGCTAATCGCGGCATCCTGTACGTGGATGAGGTGAACTTGCTGGACGATGGCCTGGTGGATGTGGTGCTGGACGCAGCCGCCAGTGGCATCAACACGGTGGAGCGCGAGGGCGTGTCCATTGTGCACCCCGCACGCTTCATCATGATCGGCTCTGGCAACCCTACGGTGCGCTTGCACACATCACACCTTGCACGCATCACACTTTGGTTTTTTCCCACACAGCAAACCACACAGTAAATGCCACTTTGATGTTCAGGTGCAATGGCCCATGCAATAGTTGTGATCATACACTCTTCAATCCACACATTACTCTGTTGCCACAGGTGCATTGGGTTGCATGGGGTTGCATGTTGAGGGGTATACAATTGTGCAGCGCCTGGGCCAGGGGAAGCTTGGTGGCACCCTGATCAGGTCAGCTGGGGTTGTGGTGCCGGAGGCAAGGGGGTTGGGCTAGTGGCACTTGTCTTGGTTTTTGCATGTTACACATCTGGCATCACACACATCACACTGTGCATGCTGGGCTGCCCCAGCTGATGAGGCAGGCACCCAGCCGCCCTTACTGCTGGGTCTGGGAGGGGAGGGGATGCTGGCTGCAAACATCGCCAGTTCCCACTGCCACCATGAGTTGCCTGGACCCCTGCATCCCTTCCTCCTGGCTCCCTTCCTCATGCCCCACTGCCCCCTCTCCCCTGACGCACCGGACCTCTCCTCCCAGAACCCCAGGTTGCTCCCTGGGCCCCTATCAGCTTGACCAGCCCACTGTCCCGAGCTGAGGCTGCAGCCCTGTCCTTAGGGCTCCCTAGCCTGCGGCCAGACTGTCCCGGCTGCCCCTGGCCACCTTGCTTGCCCCTGGCCTGGCCAAACCCAGGTGTGTGCATGTGCATGTGCAGGAGGGTGAGCTGCGGCCACAGCTGCTGGACCGCTTCGGCCTGAGTGTCAGCGTGTCCACCATCCAGGACAAGGCGGCGCGCACGCAGCTAGTGCTGGACCGCATGGCGTATGACAGCGACCCTGACGCGGTGCGGGCCAGGCGGGGGGCCCAGGGAGGAGGGGTGTTGGCCAGGAAGGGGGGCCAGAGGGGAAGGGGTGTGTGGGCTAGGCAAGGTTTGCAGGGAAAGGGTCTCTGCGGGGGCATGGCTGCAGCTGTGCATCCCCAGCCCAGGCTGCATGGGACAGGGAGCAGGTCAGGGCTGACCCGCTGGCCTACCTAACCATGCCAGCCAGCCTGACTTGACTTGTGGTGCACTTGACTCAGTGCATTCGCCGTCCTTCCGTGTATGGCCACCATCAGGCCTAGCTAGGGTGGGCCAGCCCCCCTCACTGCCTCCCAGCCTTACCACCCTGCTTGCCTGCTGCCACCATCCCCCCCTGCTGCCGAGTGTGCGGCTGTTGTGCTGGCATTCAGCTGCCATGCTGCTGCTGCTGCTGCTGGTACTGCTGCTGCTGCTGCTGGTACTGCTGTGTAGCTGGTGGAGAGTGCTCGCTCAGCCCAAGAGGCCCTGATGAAGCAGCTGTCTGAGGCGCGGGCGCGGCTGCCCAGAGTGAAGATCAGTGACGAGTTGCAGCTGCTCATCTCTGAGCTGTGCTCAAAGTAGGGCACAGCCGCTGTGCTGGGGAAGGAGCAGCAGGGAGGAGCAGGCGTGGGGGGCAGGCAGTGGGAGGGCGGTGGAGGGTGTGGGTAAAGGCAGGGTGTGATAGGGGGAGGGCAGCGGCAGGCGTGGGGGAGGCAGGGCAGGCAGGACGGGCAATGGGAGGGCAGCGGAGGTCAGCAGGGAAGGATGAGGGCCCGGTGGGGTGCGTGAAGGCCTGGGTGTCACGCTCCTGCTGCTCGCCCCTTGCTTCCGAGCCCCACAGCCAGGCGGACAGCCAGGGCCCTGTGTGCCCGGCTGCAGGCTGGAGGTGGATGGTCTGCGAGGTGACCTGGTGACCAACCGCGCTGCCAAGGCTCTGGTGGCGTTTGAGGGCCGGGATCGCGTCACCCAAGAGGACATCGAGCGCGTGGTCGCGTTTTGCTTGAACCACAGGTGAAGCTCTGGCTGTCTGCTGCACAGGCATGCCTCCTGTCAACACCTATCAGCGGTGCTGGCGCAGCAAGCCTGGTGCAGTCTTACCTCCTGGCAAGGCAGCGTCATGTCACGCTGCTTGCATTGCATGGCGTGGACGCGTATTGGTACCTGCTTAGACGGGTGTGCAAGTGCATGCGTGTGTGACAGGATGCGAAAGGATCCGTTGGACCCCATTGACAACGGCATGAAGGTGAGACTTCTGTTCAAGAGAATGACGGACCCTGAGGTCGTGCGGCGAGAGGAGGAGGCCAAGCGCAAGAGGGAGGAGGCGGAGAAGAAGGCAAAGGAGTCGGGGCAAGCGAACAGAGGGGCAATGAAGGCAGGAGCCTGGGGTGGGCTGCCTGGCAGGTAACAAATGTGTAGCTCATCGAACGGATGAGGATGTGTATAATGTGAGAATGGCCGACATGTTCGCGTCCCGGTTGGTTAGGTTCGGTAGGTGTGTTCTTAACCGCCCGTTCGACTTGACGCGCCCAGAGCCAACCTGGACAGCAAACAATCGTTCAGGCTTGAGAGCCAACACTGCGATGTACGGAGTCCATCTGGGAAGGCGTGCAGCGGGACCCAGCACGGAGAATGCAGAAAACATCCACCCAGTCACAGGAGCTTACAGCTTTACTCCCTTTCCATACAACGGAGAACAACATGTCGTCGGCGCAAAACCCAATGTGCAAGAAAGCAAGAAGATGACTGGGAGCGCGGGAGGAGCACAGCGCAGACCCTTAAGTGATGTAACACAGTGGTACAGGCACCAGGTGGGTCTCTAGCAGGCGTGGGCGTGGATGGGTCAATGTCTTGCACAACCCCCCCAACTTGCAAGTTTTCCTCGACAGGACTGCTCCAGTGAAGCCAACGGACACTTCCTCGGCAGCGCGGGTACTCAGGTGCGGCGCGTTGAGCAGCAAGTTCATACATTGTTCGTATTCCCCAAACCAGGCGTTGCTGCTTCACAGGACGCTACCAGCGCGACTGTCACCCTACACAGCCTACTGTCGCAGAAGCAAGGTGCGCGACCTGTACAGCAGCGTGCCCTGGAGGCTTGCACGCGAGCAGCATGATGTCAATTGTGCAAGTCATTCGACACCAAGCCAGTACAAACCAAACTCGAAATCAAAACTCAAATTGCTTGCTCACAAGCCAGACATCACAAGGCAGGACTTGTTATAGCCTTCCTAGCCTGACTGCTCAAGTCTCCCTACCTGGCACCAGCCCTGCCAGTTGCAGCTTCATGCTTATTGTATTACATGCATACCTTTGCCAGTTGCAGGCATCAGCCAACGACTCCTTGCGGATGGGTCGAGACAAGGCGTGACCAGCTTGAGCAAGTTGCGCATGCGATGAAGCCAGAAGTTAAACATGCAGCCCATTGCCTGATGTTGGTTCTTTCATGGTTAGTGAACAGCCAATGGTCATAGGGCATCATTGCCGACCAGCTCATCTGGCACAACACAGCACATTAGACAATTCACTAGACACAGCACATCATAACATAGACAGGCATGCTCGGCCAACATATGTTAGCGGCCCCTTTCGACGCAAACAGTCGAGCACATACCTGGCCATGCTTGACATGCAGGTCACGCGTTGGCATGATGGAGAAGGGGACAGTAGGGCAGGTCTGCAAGGCAGGTCACCAGGAATCAATTGCCAAGGTTTTCACGCACTCATTCCTCCCATGCATACTTTAGGCAGGTTTTACCCCTGAGATGCAACTCATGGGTCATCAGAATGCATGACTATGTTGACTAGCTCTGACTCCCTGATGCACCTGACACATTGACACACATTGACACACAGACCCATTAGTGGTGGCATAGGTGATTGGGTTATGGGTCACAGTGACTATTAAGGGTAAGCTGTAGGTGTGGGGCTCTTGGACTTTGACAGTGTAAGGGAGTGGGGGCGCCTGACCGGCAGTCCAGTGTGCCTCGGCAGAGCTTCAGGTTGTCTATGGGCATAAACCCTGCACCCTTACAGAAACGTTGTTCCATGTTGAATGAGTTATGTTTGTCTGCAACCCAGTAAGCCACATTACACAGACAGGCTTGAAGAACCAACTCCCTACCATGGCCTCTAGTGAGTGCCCAATCATACTGCCTTCATGATGGTACTTGCCTGCTGGGCTGGTGAGGGAGGTACTGCCTGATGATGGTGGCTAACACTGCTTAAGCCGGCAGCCGTTAGGCTGCTTGGCCGATGAGGGAGGTGCTGCCAAGTCAAATGGCACCAAAAGAATAACATCGAAGGAGCAATTATATGAATGCAAGCCACCAAGGATGTCAGCCACCCAACCAACCGGTTAGACTTTGATTGATATAGCTGGCCCCTGCAATTGCCACGCAAGCCTCCTCGTTCGATGGGCAGAGGTCAGCTCATCCGCTGTAGTGACAGCACTGCCGGCCACTCTGAGAACAGTAATGTGACATGTTGATTGGTTGACACCGCTTGATCCGTCAGCCGTCAGGCTGCTTCGAGCATGCGTCTCATGCCGTCTGCCCTCTCCTGCGGGTGGGATGAGGCCGCTAACCATGCACTTATACCCAGCTTGTTTGGTGAGGAGAATGCTGGCTGAATTAGTGACTAGCACTGCTGGAGCCTTTCCGAGGTCCTGGAGCACATCCCACACATCCAGGCGCACACGCGGCATTGGCCGCTGCGCGACGTGATGGACCTGCCGTTGCTGGCGGTTGCTGGCAACTGAGGGTGACGGTTGACGGGCAGGCGCTGATATATTCCCTAGTGCATCCATAATATACACGCTGACAGGGGTGACAGAGAAGACCGTGAATGCGGCCACCGGGTGGGCCGAGGTGCCCGTCCGAGCTTACATAGAGCAGCGGGTGGTGCTAGAGGTTGCACGCCAGGTCATCTCTGCATTGCGCTCACAAGCATTGCGCTCATTGCGATCACAAGCGATTGAAGGTGACGGACAGTGCTTGTTCTTGTTCTGCCATTGTTGTTGTTGTTCTTGTTGTTGTTCTTGTTGCTGTTTTGCCATTGAACCATGGTCTTAGGTGTAAGACCCAGACATGGTGAGCACCACCGGGCAGCAACGACTACTACTACTAAGTCGCATGCATCTCCCCGCACGGCGCAGATGCAAACCCTGGACGGATAGGTAGCCATATGCTTAGTCAAACGGGATCTGCTTGGCAGCGGAGTTTCCTCAGTGGCTCTGATGTCCGGCAAGATGTTCGCGCGCAAGTCTCTCTGCTCAGCAAGCTCTGGGGTGCAGCACAGCAGGCGTCGGGCAAGAATTCGATGTGAGTGGAACGCAGGACCTATTGGCATGGCCAGCATGTGAGAAAGATTGAGCATACGGAAGACGTAATGGAGGAATGCGTGCGGTACGCAATTGGCATCGAGGCACCTGGAATTGAACACGTGTTTCTTGTTTTTGTGTGGGAGTCCTACAGCCCCCTTGTCCCTCATTAGGACCTTGGCCTTTTCAACCAACTTGGGTTTCCAGATATATTCATGGAGTGATGATCATCCCACCCTAGTCCATGGCACATGGGAAGCAAGCTGTGCAATGCCCGGGTTGACACTGCCAGCCGCTTAAACCTGAGAGAGGCCCCTCATCAGCCCAGCGGGCAACAGGCAGCAAAGCTGAGCCACATTATGTTGTCCCTGCTGACATGTGCGCCCTGCCCACAGAAGCGATGGTGAAGGCCCAATCGCCTTATATGGTAGAAAGAATAGGGTGGCATGTGCCCAGCTTTGCAGCCCTCGCCTGCAGCTTTGACCACAGCCGTAGCCGCAGCCCTAGTCATAGCCTCAGCCCTGCTGCCACGGCCACAGCCACAGCCACAACCACAACCAGGCGTTTCCTGTTTCACCGACCACTGCTACGGGCCCCAGGCCTGGCCACAGGTGTAGATGACAGGCACGACTGCAGCTGGGTTGCAGCATGGCAGCATGCCACCCAGGAGTGTGTGTGTGTGTGACAAGAGTGTAACGTCCTTGAAGTTGTGATCTCTCCTGCTTTGACGGTCACACTGACAGCTGGGTCCTTTACATAGCCACAGCTGGGTTGGGTGCTGATGCGCTCTGTTGTACATGCAAGCATGGGTCCAGTGTCTCCATGCAACACTGGCTAGTGCCCATGCAGTGCGCCGGCTGTGGAGGTGCGGCGAGACCCAGCCCACGAGGAGTTTGTGCGCTGGCTGCATCACCAAGGGGCCCCTGCCAGCCCCCCCCAGGTGCCCTGCTGGCCCCCCTCACCCCCTGCACCCCCTGGTGCTGCCACATGCTGCAGCCCTCAGTGCATGGGCTACGGCATGGCGCATGGGGTGCTGAGTCACACCTCAGGGTCACAGCAACATGCCCTCTAGTGACAAGACTGCCCTTCACCACAATGATTTGTGTGACAAAAAAGAGGAATTGTATTGCTGAGCCGCCTGAATTGAGGGACTCCCTGTTCAGCAACCTCACGGCCCACCGCAGGCCTCAGACCCCACCCCAAGCTGCATGCGCTGCGGTGCCCATGTCTGCTCATGTGCCTTGCCGGCCTGTGACCCTTGGCTGTTGGACCCAGGTGGTGCTGGCTCAGTATGAAGGCCAAGGCCGGGGCCTGGCAGCCGCCTGCCAACTGCGCAGAGGCAGGCGTGTGGAGCTGGTGCCCAGCCACCTGGTCATCACTGCGGCCAGCGTCTTAGCCGGTGGGGCATAGAGGGGCCAGGCAGTGCTGGCACAGTGGGCAGCCAGGAGACATCAGGCAGCCTGGGGCAGTGGGGCAGAGTGGGTCTGACTGGGGCAGCAGGGCCAAGAGGGGAAGGGTGGGGTGGGCAGGGTGAGGTCAGGGCGCAACGGCTGGACATGGGCAAGGGGCTGCCCCAGGCAGAACTGCCATAGAGTATCACTGAGGCGAGCCTATTAGCACCAGCACCTGCTGCTCATTAGGTACCCCACCTGCCCCTGCCCCTCCACCTGCCCCTGCCCATCCACCCTCCCCCGCACCTGCCCCTGCCCCTCCACCTGCACTGCGCCACACCCCAGGCGTTCACATCCTGCCCATCCTGCCTCCTGGCCAGCGCTGCTGCCCTGTGCCTGTGCCTCTGCTGCCTCTGCTGCTGCTGCTGCCATGCTGCGCAGAGTCTAGCCTGCGCTTGCTGCCCGCTCTGGCCCGCCTGCCTGTGTGGTCCCTGCTGGCCCTCCACCTGATTGAGCTCAGGCACTGGGCTGGCCTGCCCCCTGTCCCCTCAAGCAGCCCCAGCAGCTCTAGAAATGGCAGTCCCAAGGGGCTGAGGGGCGGCGACAGCTCTCAAGCAAGGGCCAAGGGCGGCAGCAGACGTGGCGCACGCAACTCAAGCAGGGCCAGCAGCAGCAGCAGCAGCAGGCAGCACAGGGCAGCATGAAAGAAACTCCGCAGGGTCAGCTAACGCAGGCGGGGGACCTGGGTCAGCAGCTGGGGAGGAAGGTGGTGGGAAGCTGACTGGCAGGGCAGCAGCCCAGGCAGCAGTGGTGGGGGCAGCAGGGCAGCGGGACTGCCATGCAGCCGCCCAGGCAGCAGCAGCTCGGCTGCAGCCGTACCTGGCTGCCCTGCCCTGCCAGCCGAGCACCGTGCTCCAATGGAGCGAAACCCAGGTCAGGGTCAAACCCAGGTCAGGGTAAACCCAGGTCAGGGTCAAACCCAGGTCAGGGTCAAACCCAGGTCAGGGTAAACCCAGGTCAGGGTCAAACCCAGGTCAGGGTCAAACCCAGGTCAGGGTCAAACCCAGGTCAGGGTCAAACCCAGGTCAGGGTAAACCCAGGTCAGGGTAAACCCAGGTCAGGGTAAACCCAGGTCAGGGTAAACCCAGGTCAGGGTGACAGGTCTACCAGGGGCCAGGGTTCAGGGTGCAGAGGTCAGGGGATGAATGTGACTGGTGTGACATGTATTGTGACCACACAGGTGTAAGTGTGAAAGGTGTGATTTGTCTGCTGGCTTGCAGGTAGTCAGCCTGCTGGCTGGGTCCCCGCTGCAGCGTGAGGCCCAGTCCCTCCGCGCCGCTGCCTCGGCCTCATGGCTGGAGCTGCAGCCCCTAGTGGAGCTGGGTGAGCGGGTGAGGGGGCAGGGCAGGGCAGGGCAGGGCAGGGCAGGGCAGGGCAGGACCTGAAGGCCGGGGCTGGAGTTTGAATTCGAGGGGCGCTGATGCCACCATGTTGCCATGTCATGGAGCCATGCAAGGACGGCAGCTCCCATTAGTCGTGGCACTGATGATACCACAGCCATGTCCGCATTCGCTCCACCCATCTGCCAGGTTTCATGACTAGTCGAGTTGTGTGCGCCTCTGCCTGGCACTCTGGCAGGAGGGCTTGCTCCCCTCAGGACTCGTCACTCAGGCGGCAATGCAGTGGGCTCTTAGCATCCTGGTGGGTCCCCTCCCCCTCCCCCTCCCCCTCCCCCTCCCCCTCCCCCTCCCCCTCCCCCTCCCCCTCCCCCTCCCCCTCCCCCTCCCCCTCCCCCTCCCCCTCCCCCTCCCCCTCCCCCTCCCCCTCCCCCTCCCCCTCCCCCTCCCCCTCCCCCTCCCCCTCCCCCTCCCCCTCCCCCTCCCCCTCCCCCTCCCCCTCCCCCTCCCCCTCCCCCTCCCCCTCCCCCTCCCCCTCCCCCTGGTGCCACATTGCTGTGCTCACTCCTGGGTGCTCCCTGCAGCTGTCCCGGGCCGTGCGCCTGCCAGGTGCCGGGGGCTTGGAGGCTCTGGTGCCCTGGGCAGACATGCTGAACCACGACCCTGCAGCCACCGCCTTCCTGGACTGGCAGCCAGGCCCAGGGCCAGCACCCTCCTCCACCATACAGCCAAGGGGAGGGGTGCAGTCTGGGGTGCAGAGGGGGCAGGGGGCTGACAGCAGTGCCCCACCAGCCCCCCCGCTGCCTCTGGCCTCTGGGTTTGTGGTGTTAGAGGTGGACCGGGACTACGCAGCAGGCCAGCAGATCTGTGAGTGGCACACTGCCTTGGGGGCAGCGACAGGGAGCAGAGGCAGCTGTGTAGGGGCATGTAGGTGATGCCAGCAGCAGCAGCAGCAGCAGCAGCTGGCAGGTGAGGAACCCTGGAGCATTGGACTGAACACACTCTCTGCCCTGACAGCCTTGCCTACCCCTCATAAGCTCATCCTAACCTCCACTGTTGGGCATGTGGGCGCTCTGAAAAGGACATTACCCTGCACACCCTCCTTCAGGTTGAAAGCCAATCAACTATGTATTCCTGCCAACCACATCTGCCCAGTTTTCCTGCACATCCTCCTTTCTCCTTCCTACTGTACCCCCCCCCCATTTAGCAAGCGAAGAAAAGTAAAAGGATCAATTGAGGGTGTCTTCCTTCCTGGCCCCCCCCACCCCTGCCCCTGCCCCCGCCCCCGCTCCTGCTGGTAAGGCATTGATACGTACACCTGCCCCCACTCTTGTGCAGTCATCAGCTACGGCGCAAAATCGTGTGGCCAGCTGCTGCTGCAGTACGGGTTCAGCCCCGCTGACCCCAGCAGTCACCCTGATGAGACCTACCCGCTGGAAGTAGGCTTGCAGGATAGCGACCCACTGAAGGTCAGGCACGGCTGGAGGGCTGGCAGGGCGCAGGGGCGGGGGCAAGGGTGGTCAGGCAGGGCGCAGGGGCAGGGGCAGGGTGGCCATGCAGGGCTCAGGAGTGGAAGCACTGGGTGGGGGGTGGGCTTTGGCACTGGGCAGGGGCATGGGGGGCCTCTGATGACATGAAGCATGGCATGCTGAACCCTCTAGAGCGTATGAGACAGCTCCCCAGCCCCTCCCCTCCTCCCCTCTCCCCTCCTCCCCTCCTCCCCTCCTCCCCTCCTCCCCTCCTTTGCACCTCCAGCATCTCAGTGAGCGGCCAGCTGCCCTCACACCTGACGCCTGTGCCCCTGGCCCTGCCTGCAGGCTGCCAAGGCGCTGGCCCTGGCCCAGGCTGGCCTCCCTGCCTCAGCCTCCTTCCCCCTTCGCATTGACAGCTTCCCTGAGGGGCTGCTGCACTGGGCTGCATTCTGTGCCCCTACTCCAGAACCCAGCTTGGACGCCTCACAGACCATACCCCTAACCAACTCATCAACCACTCGCTCAACTGACTCAACCGCTCGAAAGCAGACCAGTGTCAGCAGTCGAGGCAGGGCAGGTCCCAAGGCGCAGACCCAGGGCACGCAGAGGAGCGCAGTCTTCTCTGTTACTGGCATCTCTGCAGCTTCCACACAGCTTCCACACACCTCCTCCTCCCCCCTCCTCCACCCCGCCATCCATACACAAGCTCCCAATACCTCAGCCACAGCTTCAGCCATGCAGTGATGCCCAGCTGGCAGCTGCTCAACAGCTTTTGCAGCAGCTGGGGCTCCCGGTTGTTACCCAAGCCGTGCAGGACGGCCCACCCAGCCTGCGCAGCCAGACAGCCCCACCCTCCAGCCCCACCTCCCTTCTCAGCCGGCTGGTGGACCCAGAGGCATGGCCGACAGCTGCTGATGAGCTGGCTGGCCCTGCCCAAGGGCGCCTGATGGGGCCTGCACTCGAGATGGCTGGGTGGCGGCTGGTGGCGAACTTGTGTGGAGCAGCGTTGAAAGGTGGGGTGAGGGAGGGTCAAAGGGTCATAGAGTGGGAGATGACAGCTAGCACTGATACTGTCAGTGATTGGCGTGACCTGCACCATTCTCTCCTGCAAAAGAACACAATCTCCTCATAAAGCCTCAGCCTTGCCTTGTAATGTGCCATGGCCTTGTTTAGCTACTACAGCCCTGCGCTGCACTACTTGAGCATGTGCGCTCGCTGCCGACTTCTTGACGGGGTGCCCATGCTTAAACACGCGGGCAATGCAGGGTACGACGCACCGGCTTCGGCACCGGGCAGCGCCAGTGGCGACGAGTTGGCGCGGCAGTGCGCCGTCATTCTTGCAAGGGAGAAACAAATCCTGGCGCGCGCGCAGTACATGGCCAGCAGCCGCGCTCGTGAGTTGAGAAAGAGTACTTGAGGCTGCAGCTACGGCGAGCCGCTCATGTCACTGCCCTGCACGACGGCCCCTCACTGCCGCTGCAACGGGTGTCATCGCCAAGAGCTCAGCGGGGCATAGCCATACACTCCGCTGGTAAGACAGCATGTCATTGATGTGAATGCGTACTGTTTGCGGAGCTTCGCAGGATGTAATTAATACTGCGCTTCCGCGATGCTGCAATCACAGTGACCATACAAAAGGTTTTCAGGTACAGCGGGCACGGCATTGCAGTCGGGAAGCACGTAGTCAGGATGTCATTGTAGAAAGGTAATCTGATGCATTTCCGTTGACCATCGTTTCACCGCAACTTACATCGACACCCTCAAGAAACCTAGGCAGCTTGGGGCCCGAGCAGTAATCAGAGCAGGCCGCCACGCCTGCTCCAAATAAGATGGCAATCTGTGGCAAACGGAGCCTTTTCATAGTGTCCGCTGTCACACTGTGCGCTGTCCTTTGACAGTCGTTGCATTTGCTGACGCGTCCTTAGCTACTAGTTAGGTCCTGACGGATGGGTCCTGAGAGGGGAGACCTCAGCAGAGACCTCAGCGGAGTCATCAGCGGAGAAAGCTTACAGTGCGGCGTACCTACTCTCAGACACGGGGGATTTGCACGTCTTCCAGCGCCGAAGCTTTCCGACGAGCATGCTTTCAGCCTAGGTCATTGAAAAGAATGAAGCCATCAGATTGCCGACAGCAGCAAGCATCGGGCAGGCGCTGCTTGTACCAGCCTGGCGTGCCATTACGCACCTCCTACCACGAGCACCCGCATCACTTGCAGCACATCACCCCGGCTGTCTACCCGGCAAGTTACCTGCAAGCGGCCGACACTGTGTCCCGTGCTCCGACATGGCAACACGGCATCAGAACCCCATGCGCGCTATCTAGCTGCGCGGCTTACCTCAAAACCCCACACCCTTGACCGGCGGGAGCAGCAGCAACAGCAAAACCTGCCTGTACATCGGGCAGAAATGTCTCCACAGTTATCACACCTCAGCAGATTTGCTCGACTGCCAGCCCCCTGCTGCTGCCAACCCCAGGTCCCCACCACCGGCCTTAGCAGGCGCCACCCTCCCTGCTCAATGGGCGCCCCAGTCTGCAGTGCCTTGCCTTGCTGCTGGAGTGGCTGCCGCTGGCTGGCAGGGTTGGTCTGGTCGTCTGCCTTGGTCACCAGGGACCCTGCCCCAGCCCCTGCCTAAAGAAACTGCCCCTCTTTCCCCTGCTGCCCTTTGACTCCCAGAGAGGGGCTGCCCCTGCCCCTGCCCCTGGCCCCGCCCCTGCCCTTTCACCCTGCCCCTGCTTAGAAAAGCTGAGCAGCACAGTGCAGAGCCAGGAGCGCCTAGCTCCTCACCGCCTGGCCCAGCCAGCTAGAGTCAACTGGGTCAACTGCCAGCCCACCCACGATCGCACCTGCAGTGCTGCCTGACCACGGCCTGCCTTTACTGGCTATAGGTCTGGCAGCACAGCGCAACAGCAGGCCACCACACCCCTGCACCTGCAGCGCTGCCTGGCTATCCACACCATGTGCCTGCAAAATGTGACTGCAACAACTCTGTCAGGAGTGATGCTCCAGCTGTGCTCCTGCTGCTGCTCCTGCTGCTGCCCTGGTGGTGGCTGGCTGGCTGGCTGGCTGCTGCTTGGCCCATGCCCCTATTGTTCTCTCCCCGCCCCACCGCCTGGCACTGCCCTGGCCACCCTAACATAGGCCCCAAGACCCCACGCAGTAGGAGGGAGGAGGCAACCCAGCCTGCCCCCCTTCTTGCCGCCACCAATTGCTGATGCTGTGCTGCATGCGCTCTGTGGAGGAGCGCTGGCAGGCAGCACTGACTGTGAGGCAGCAGCCTCAGCAGCAGGAGCGGCAGCAGTGGCTGGAACTGGTCCAGGCCTAATGCTTGGGAGCCTGCGGTGGCAAGGTGGTGCAGGAGGTAAGCAGGCAGGCAGGCAGGCAGGCAGGCGGGCAGGCAGGCAAGCAGGCAGGCAGGCAGGTCTCCTCTCACCTGGTTGTATGATTTCGTGTCCTTCTGCCTGCTCAACTTGGCCTTGCGGGCCTGTGCCTCAGCTAGGGCAGCTGAGCTCAGCGTCTTCTTCTTGGCGTCCGTCTTCTTCTTGGCTGCTGCCAGCCGTGCCTTGACCTGCGGCAGGGAAGCACAGTGCCAGCGGGTCAGTGGGAGGCCCCACTGCCTTCTCCTCCGGCTCCCTGCCTGCTGCGCCCGCATGCCATCTGCCCACCCCCCTACCCCCACCCCCTAGAGCGCTGCTGTCCCCTGCCTGCTGCTTCCCCCCCTTGCATGCAGACCCACCGCGGCCGGGTCCACAGGCACTGAGTCCTGGTCGTCACCGTCCTCCTCGTCCCCCCTGGCCGCCGCCCCTTCCTCCTGAGCTGCCTGGGCTGGTGCTGGGGCAGAGGCTGGCTCCACGTCCTTATCCAGTCCACTGTCAGGTCGCCCCTCCTCCTGTGCTGCCTTGCCCTGAGGGGGGAGGTCATCAGGCAGCAGCGCTTGCAGCAGTTGGGCGGCTGCAGGCAAGCATGGCTGCTGAGGGCAAGCAGGTGACAAGCGGGGGATGGGGAAAGTGGCAGGAAGGCGGCAGGGGACGGTGGCAGGAGGGTGGTGGCAGAACAGGGGCCCTATGCAGGCGGTGCAGTGGGGGTGCGCCAAGAAGGGAGGCTGGTGAGGAAGAGATGTGGAAGGGGAGGGGGGCTGCTGTGCTGCCTCCTCTGCCGGCCATCCACCTTTTCTTTCTTCTTTCTCCGCTTTTCTGCTGCAGCACCTGCAGCCACACCGCCAGGTGGCAAGGCCGTCAACACAGGAGGCTGCACGGCTGGGCGTCACGGCAGCTGGCCTACACTGGGAAGGGTCAGAGTTCATGGTTATGGCTAGGGCTAGGGTTACGCTAACCCTAACCTAACCCCAACCCTTACCCTAATCTGGCAGCTGGACTGCACTGGGTCGTGCTGAGGCAGGCTGGGTGCCAGCCAGGGCCCTGTGTCAGGCTCTAAACTCCACAGGCCAGCACTGACAGCATAGCAGCCCCCAGCTGAGCAGGGTGTCCAGGGGAAAGCGTCAAGCTAGGCTGACCTGCTTCTGCAGCGGCCGCCTCTGCCGCGGTGATTCCCAGCTGAGCCAACACAGCTTCCATCTCCTCCATTTCCTTTTTCTTTAGCTCCTGCTTTCACAGGAGGCCGGAGCATGGCAGTAGGGACAGGCATGGGAGCATGGCAAGTCAAAGGAGCGGGACCAGGCGAGGCTGGAATGCGGGATGGGCTGCAAAGAGCCACATAGAGCTGCAGAAAACCAGCTGAAAGCTGCAACACCACTGCAAACCCAGGCCTTGCAGGAAACTACCCCTCCATGCCAGACCCCGCTAGCAGGCACACATGCATATGAGCACACAAGCATATGGACACAGTTGCATACAAGGGGCACATGCATACAGGGACACATGCCAATTGTCCACTCACCTTCTTGGATAGCTGCTTCTCTGGCTCAATGACTGGTTTAGGTGTGGCTGCGGCAACTGAGGCCACCGGCTTGGGTTCTGGCCGCGAGGTGACTGCCACAGGACAAGCAAACACCGAGCCACGCGTGCAGGTGACATGACAAAGACAGCGGGATAGCAATGTGCATGAACCCTATCAAGACTGCCCTGAAGGCAGTTGTGGAACATGGTGACATGGTTGACTTAGTAGAACAGGCTCATATTATACTACCTTTCTCCTCAAACTCTTCCTCATCCTCTGCGTCCACGCCTAGCACTGCTTCTACATCCGGGTCGGCCTCCTGCAAGGCAGCGAGACCAGCTGGAAGCATGCGGCAGGCTGCGGCTCCCTCCCATCGCATGCCTTACATCCTCTTCGTCCTCCTCGTCCTCGCTGTCCTCCGCCTTGCCATTGGCAGGCAGGGTGCTGGCTGGGGCGGTCGTGCGGTTGGCCCGCCCCCCACCGCCTGTTGCCTGCACTAGAACATCCGCTGTCAGGCGGTAGCGAGCTGTGCGTGACTGAGCACACAGCAAACCTTGCTCCACCCATCCTCGACAGGTTCCGCTGGGGCAGCAGCGGGGGCGGGATAGTAGTCGTCTTCCTCGGAGTCGTCTGCCCAATTGCTGATGGTGTTGGCTGGCTGCGAGAAGATGGCACGCTCAAGTTCCTCCTTGCTGATCTCTGGCTCCTTTACGACTGGCTTAGACTCCTTGTGCTCCTTTGTGCTGCTCTTGCTCTTCTTCTTCTTAGCTTTATCAAGGGCTGCAAAAATGTTGCCAGAGCTCATCTGGATGGGCGGCGCAGCACTACCGGCCTTGTGTTATGTCAGGTTATGAAGGTGTTGACAGGACTGCGCCTGTTTACGCGTCTCGCGACGGAACGGAACAAGCGGGTGGCAAATTTCCAATGGGCAATCCCATGTACCGAGAAAGGCCCCAGAGGTAAAAACAACCATGGGCTGTAGCATCTTCTTCGCCCAGCCCCAGCCCCAGCCCCAGCCCCAGCCCCAGCCCCAGCCCCAGCCCCAGCCCCAGCCCCAGCCCCAGCCCCAGCCCCAGCCCCAGCCCCAGCCCCAGCCCCAGCCCCAGCCCCAGCCCCAGCCCCAGCCCCAGCCCCAGCCCCAGCCCCAGCCCCAGCCCCAGCCCCAGCCCCAGCCCCAGCCCCAGCCCCAGCCCCAGCCCCAGCCCCAGCCCCAGCCCCAGCCCCAGCCCCAGCCCCAGCCCCAGCCCCAGCCCCAGCCCCAGCCCCAGCCCCAGCCCCAGCCCCAGCCCCAGCCCCAGCCCCAGCCCCAGCCCCAGCCCCAGCCCCAGCCCCAGCCCCAGCCCCAGCCCCAGCCCCAGCCCCAGCCCCAGCCCCAGCCCCAGCCCCAGCCCCAGCCCCAGCCCCAGCCCCAGCCCCAGCCCCAGCCCCAGCCCCAGCCCCAGCCCCAGCCCCAGCCCCAGCCCCAGCCCCAGCCCCAGCCCCAGCCCCAGCCCCAGCCCCAGCCCCAGCCCCAGCCCCAGCCCCAGCCCCAGCCCCAGCCCCAGCCCCAGCCCCAGCCCCAGCCCCAGCCCCAGCCCCTGATGTGATAATTTATGCCCCAAGGTGTGATGGAGTATATTGTCATGCCATGCTTCAGGCTCGCTTCATGCCCGTGCGCTATGCCCCAGCCGGACCAAGTGGCAACGCACACATGAAGAACTGAACGTTTCAACAGTTGCCCGATTCAACAGCTGCCGCCGACGCGCCTGCGTGTCGCCCAACTTTGCTCAAATACTTTGCTACTGACTGACACACAATACCAAAGAAATGGGTAAGTTTCAGGCGTTCCCAACATGGGGTTGGTTATCCTCATGCAACTGCGGCCCATCTACTCCATCATATGATGTAACGTTTGCTGCGTCTGCTGCAATGCGATATTGCGCGTTTAATGTTCGACTGGAATTGCCATCGGAGTCATTCGATGCGGGCAGCCACATGTGACCCCGGATGTGTCCCAATCAGAGACCGTGGTTAGCTACACTGGTAAGCTACGTCCTTGGCTATCCGTTAGCGATGCACGACATGTCGGTGGCGCACACCACCGAAGTCCGGCAAACATGGCTGCGCGAGCTTCTTGATGGTGCAGGCCGCTTGGCGAGGATGTGAGGAATCCCTTAAGTGTTGACGGCAGCGCTACATCGCTATAATGGTGGGCGCCAGGCTAGCAAACCCACCCACCCCTCAACATCTTTGCTGCTTTTTGCCACCGCCGTGGAACTCCAGCCAAACTCCATACACTCTTGTCCAAGATGATTCTTACGTACATCATCAGAACAAAGAAACATAGATATTGGATTTACGCACGATAATTGGGACCACTCCAAAGGCACATCAATTGTTGGTTGGTGTATGATGAGTAGGCACCCCCTTCCACCACCCCCTTCCAGTCCACCCAACCCTACTCCTCGCCCATCCCCGCCCATCCCATCTCACCAGCCCTCCCCTCCTCCCACCCACTCCCACTCCCTCCCACCCCCTGCAAGCCATGGGCAAGAGGCCGTGCAAAGCTCTCCGTGCCCATCTGAAGGCGTGAAATAGCTCTCCCTAGGCAGGCCACCGCTACTGCCCTAATGGTATGAAGGCTGCGGTGGGCAGGGCACATGCTGAGGTGCAGCGGCTGCGGGATGTGGAGCAGTCCCTTATGGGCACCGTGGATGTGTTGCAGGGCGACCTAGACGACCTGCAGGCAGCACACCAACGCCTGCAAGATGAGCATACGGCTTTGCAGCAGGTGGCATCCAGAACAGCAGCTACCAATCACTCCCTACGGGTTGCTCGACGCAGCCTCCAGGGTCAGGTGCATAACTACCGGCACAAACGCCGCCCCCACCACTCCCCACTCACCTTCAAGCAGAGGCAGCAGCTGCTGGTTTTGGAGCAGCACCCCGTCTCAGTGGAGGTGTTGAGGCGGTGTGCAGAGGCTGGCTACGGAAGGGTGGATAGCCATGGCCGGCCCATGGGCAGCATGGCAGAGCAGCTCAACCCAGCCGGCCTCGCACCCTCACCAACAGACATCTTCATTCCGACTCAAGAGGGCCCTGTGGGGAGGCCAGCAGCCAGGACTGCACCCTATAATGCTCACGACTGCTTGAGCACCGTCAGGTTGTATCTAGAGACCGGTGTCAGCCGCCGTGCCCTCTCCAGGTGCCGGCAATTCTTCGTCTCTGAGCAGTGCGTCCTCCCCAACCCACACCGGCCAGGCAAGACATCCACAGTTGGGCGTGAATTCCACATCGTGTCCACCTACATGCGGCGCAAGACCCTTGGTAAGATGCAAAGGGGAAGGCAGGGTGGCGTGGGTGGGAAGGGGCTGGGAGAGAGTGGAAGGGGGTGGAAGGGGGTGGAAGGGGGTGGGAAGGGGTGGGAGGGGGGGGGCTGAAGGGGGGGCTGAGGGGGGGCTGAGGCTGGGAATAAACGCATGTCTTTGCTCTGCTGCCTGCTTTCAGACCAACTATTGCGCGCAAAGGCAATACACCTGCAATTTGATGGGTGCACATGCGATTGCCATGGCAAGGTGCTCGTATTGCGAGTGACAGCAGCAGTCACCCCGCAGCACCTGCCAGAAGGCTGGGAGCAGAGTCCCTGTGGTGGGGCTGGGGCTAGGGCTGGGGCTGGGGCTGGGGCTGGGGCTGGGGCTGGGGCTGGGCGGCCCATGCCCTTGCCTTTGGGGGGCGTGATTATGGCCACACAACTGTCCAGGAGGCAATGAAGATGACAGGAAAGCAGCTTCAGTCATACCTCCAGTTTCACAAGCAGGAGGTACACACGAGCTGGAGGGTACCCAAGCTTCAAAGCCACGTGTGCACCCACATCCGTGGGAAGCTCGCCGCTGCTGCGCCCCCTCAGCAGCAGCTGACACCTGCAGGCACCACCCCTGAGCTGGCTGTGCCTGCTGGTGCACCCCCTCAGCAGCAGCAACAGATGGCAGCGGCAAGCACGTCACGTAAGCGTGAGGCACCTGCAGCTTACAAGTCGAGGGCAGCAAAGCAAGGTGAGACAACACCACGTACTGCACCTAGCACCTTTTTTAAGCATAGTAGAGCAGCCGGTAATGCACTAGCGCCAGCAGCAGCTCCAAAAGCTGATAGTGGTATTCAGTTGTCACGACTGCCGTCGTCGCGTCCACATGCCAATAGCAAATCATGTTCCGACTGCTGCTGCGTGTTGCAGGTGCCACTCACAACGGCGTGGCGAAGCGTGCTAGTGCGGCGCGCCTGGCATGGGCAAAATCGCATGAATTCAAATGTCGATCTTTGGGCAGGCACTGAGCACCGCTGAGAGCGAGATAGTTTTTGCTGCGTCTGCCATCTCGTAGCTATGATTCTCCTCTGTTCAAAGCACTGTTTACATATATTGTTTGACTGAGTGGCTGCGGAGATGGCTACCCCTCCCATTGAACCACCAACCCCCCTAACGATAAGGGCAACGGCTTTTCCGGACTCATTTCTGCACCGATTCACACGCGGATTGAAGCGTCGGAGGGCGGCCGCGCTGAGCCACACGCTGAGCTGGTCGGGCATGTTGCCGGGTATCCGACCCTACCGAGCCTGCGGACTTGATGTACGTTGACCCAGTAGCAGTGAGTCCCTTTTTAACGCGATGGATAGTGCGCGATGTGTTAGGAGCCCGACTCCATGTCCAACATGATAACCAACATGCGCTGGCTCAGGGGCTCTGAAACTTGGAGGAGACCACAGTAGGAGCACAGCAGTGGCAGCTACATCAATCCCTTGTGGATTAGGCTCCAAAAGGTGGGGAAACACTCCTCCATGCTGCCCAACCTGCTGATGCCCGTATGACGACCATCGAACTCAATTGAACTCTCCAGCCTCGCGTCACTAGCTAGGGAACTCACTGTGGACCCCCTGCCAAAGTCTCAACTCTTCCCAAGATTTCCCAAGAGGGGTTTTACAATGTGGCGTGTGCACATGCCTGCAGGCATGGGCTTGTCCTCCAAATCCCACCCCTACAGACGGAAGGGGGGCCATGCTGCCCGCTGTGCGTGTTGTGCAACGTGTACGCCAGCTGGCAGCACAGGCTGGGTGGAGATCCATGTGGAGGGGGAGGCAGCTTTCTACAGCTCCGGACGCAGCCACACAGCCATTGGCCAGGTCACAGCCATGATGTATGAAGTCATCAGGGCCTGCAGCAACCTGGAGCCTCAACAGGTTCCACTGGCCCACAGAGCATGTGCTGAGGCTGCTGCAGCTGAGCATGCTGTGTGCCAGCGGCTGCGGGGGCAGGAGCCAGCCAGCCAGCTCCAGCCCATGCCCCGTCTCAGCTCCACACCCACGCAAGCACCTGCACAGCCTGGGCCAGCCCATGCGCCCTGCCCCCACCATCTCCCAGACCAACCACCCTCGCACCCATCACAGGCTGCCGGCACTGCTGCACCTACCGGGGCTCTCCATCCTCACTAGGCCTGCCACCAACCCTGTGGCCTCACCTGCCGTGGAGCAACAGCCCATCATGTGAGTGCCCCTGCTGGATGATGGGCTGACATGGCAAGCCAGCTGAACAACATCAGTTGCACACTCAGGTTGCAGCCTGTTTGAGCCCATTCCACCTAGCACCCTTGTGAAAGCACCACTCGTCACACTCCTGTGTGTGGTGTCATGCAGACACACCACTGAGGAGCAGGACGAGCAGACCATGCCCCCAAGCATGCCCAAGCAGCAGCAGGACTGGGCCACCGCAAGGTGCGCTTTTCACTCCTCAGCCCTCACCTGCACCAGCCCTGCCTTGCACCAGCCTTGCCCTTTGGCTGCAGGTCAATTGCTGCTGAAGTTCTCCAGCAGATACAGCAAGTACCCACACTGTTGCGCCTTCTGCGGTCACAACCTGATAGCAAGGTCAGAAGAGGGATGACAAGCATTGGGACGATGAGTGCCTCACCCTTCTGTGCTCATTTGCACCAGACAGCGTGATGCAGTTGTGCACCTTGGGCAAGAAGCTGAGCGTGAAGATGTTAAACGAGTATTGCAAGGGGTTGTGTGTGCCAGTCGGCACCTTGCGTGCTGACCTACGATACATGGTGCTGCAGCATTTATATGAGCAGGCAGAGTGCGACTGAGCTGGCTGTAACTGGCCTGGACCGCCACTGGGTGTCAGAGGCAGCGCGACAGAATCTAGATCAGCATGCATGCATTGAGGACCGGGTAGACAGTCTCCGGCACTTCGCCGCTGTCAGAAGCCCTGACAACATGGGCCACCAGGGCATCAGCCAAGCAGTGTTCGACTTCATTCGCCATCACTACCATGAACACAGCAAGCCCTCGCCCTCGTGCAAGGATCAGCGGTCATATTGGGTGTGCTTAACTACTGGGTGAGTGCCATAGCGCCAAACTACATGTGCATTGTTGGCTTCGATTGCATGCATGTGCTGCAGCCACTAGTGTGCCCCTGTTGTGCCATGTACCAAGTTGTCTGGCACAAGGCTTGCTGCATGTGTGCTTGCCATAGGGACGACACATGCACACTTGTAAAGGAGACCAGGCGTTTCTTCGAGAGCTCACTGCTGGTGATGTGGCATGAGTTTGATGACGAGCAGCAGCACTTGGAGGATCAGCATCAGGAAGGAGGACAGCTGCAGCAGCCACCCAGCATGCGTGTCAGCCTCAGCACGTTTGTCAGGCACCAGCAGCAGGCAAGGCTAAAGTTGAGCTGCTATGCATGAGGGTGAGCTTGAGTGATGTTGTTGGCATGCTGAACAAGCAGATGCCAGAGTACATCAGGCACCACCGGTTGGCACATCATCAGCTGCAGGTTTTCCGTGAGCACCGTGAGGCCGTCAAGGCAGGCCAGGATGGGAAGGTCGTGATTTCATGTGATTGGTCAGAGAAGCTGACTGTTGAGCGCAGCGTTGAGATCATGTCAGAGCATTGGCATGCGCAGCAGATAGGCATTCCCGTTGCGTGTGCATACTTCAAGAACAAAGAGGGGGCCTACAAGGAGCACACCGTGTATGTGATGACAGATGGAAAGGAGCAGTCGGCAGCCATTACCCAAGCAGCAGTAAACCAGGTGGTGTGTTACTTGCTGGCTGAGCATGACATGGACATGAGGCAGTTGTACATGTGGTCTGATGGGTGTGCAGGGCAGTTCAAGGGCGCCCCAGCCATGCGACAGCATTGGGGCATGGCACAGAGGTTCAGCATGCCGGTGTGGTGGAGCTATGGGGCTACAGCTCACTTCAAGGGCAGGCATGATTCAGAGGGAGGGGTGGTGAAGCAGTGGTTGAGGGGTGAGATCCTGGCTGATCGTGTTGGGAAGTGCAATGCATTGGGGTTTGTGCAACATTGCAATGCATATCACAAGCCAGCTGCTGCTGCTGACCCCAGCAAGGCTCACCGTGCACGAGCAAGTGTGGGTCATCGGTGGTGCTTGGAGCTGAGCACACAGGAGGTAGAGCTTTGCAGTGCTCCACAGCGGGATGCACATGCCTTTGCATCATCCATCCCCGGCTCTACGAGCATGCACAGCTGCTTCTTCCCTGCTGCAGGGATCCACGTTGAGTGGTCAGAGACTGCATGTGCATGTGCCCAATGCATGGCCCCCGCACCAAGGGGTGTGTGCATGAGGCCCTTAATCACAAAGCCCTTTGTGGCCATGCCCATGTTCGATCAGAAGAGGGATGACAAGCACTGGGACGATGAGTGCCTCACCCTTCTGTGCTCATTTGCACCAGATAGCGTGAAGCAGCTGTGCACCTTGGGCAAGAAGCTGAGCGTGAAAATGTTAAACGAGTATTGCAAGGCAGTGGGGTTGTATGTGCCAGCCAACACCTTGCGTGCTGACCTACGGAACATGGTACTGGAGCATCTCAATGGGCAGGCAGAGTGGGATTGAGCTGGCTGTGTAAGGTGACGTTGAGAAAACTGGGCTCCATGCGTAAAGTGTACCGCAGTGTACCGCAGCGAAGAACTCTGCATCCTGCGTTGTGGGTGTTGTGAAGCAGCATTACAAAGGCCCATTGCGCACAGCGAAACCGTTCGCGTGCCTGGCAGACTGCCGGTCACCGTACGGTGCCAGCAGCTCGGGCGCGCAGGCGCAAGCGCAACGCAAAGGTAAGGCGTTTCGCGTTAAAATGACAACTCAACTCTCACCAGGCACGCCGCAAAGTCAAATGTCCCTTACGTGGTGGTTCAATGGCTTCCTATCACAGGGGGGTGGTTTTCAGGTAGTTGGGAACGCCTGACTAAGTTGCCTACATAGTATGCACGTTCTTTAGCGTAGTGAGTGCAAGATTACAGGCGTCCATAACCATAGCAGTGACACTCGCACATTCTAAAGCCTAGCCACTGGTAGCCATGCCTCACTATCCCGATGCTTTATGCAGTGCACTAGGAGGGCGTTCATTCCCACTGTTGGGCAAGAAAACCCTCATTGCAAACTCCGATCAACTCCTGAACCCTACAGCCCTCATGGAACACCGAAATAAAGCATGAGTTGCAATTGAACACAGGCAGCGAGCTCATCATTGTAAAGGCTAATGCTAGTGTGCCTACTGCCCACTTCAGCTCAGCCTTCTGGTGTGTATGCCTGTTGCCAGAGCCCTAGCAGCTCAAAACCACACACATCCCCTTTGTTAGGGGTTTCATGTATTGTTGTCTTGGATTGTCTTGAATTGTAGTTGGCTACCGCTGCAACTTGCGTCGCCACTTGCGCAACATGGCCTTGTCGGCTATCTCCGTCCAACCCTGGCCTGGCTGGCCTGGCTTGGGCATGGCTGGGCGGTTCGTCCAGTAGCACAGCTCAGTGGGACGTGGACCTGAGCCGACTGCAAGATGGCCAGTGTTCAGCGCGGCTGACATGTCGCGGTCATAGAACCTGCACATGTGTGTGAAAGATGCTCATGTCATGCACATTTGTAGGATTGGTTCTGTGCGTACCTGATAATATTGTCGTTGCTTTTTGAGCACATCAGGCCCCGGACTTGGGCTCGCTTTGCCATATGCTTTTCACTGACCGCAGCCACCTGCATGAACACATGGGGAAATGCACATTTGTAAGATGTCTCATCTTGATCCTACCTAGTCACCTTGACTCCACCACATCCCATCACTGCCAACCCCCTCACATTGACCCTATCCTCGACCCCCTCACCTGAAGGACTCAGACGGCGTGTCAGGGAGGGTCTTGCTAGGGGTGTTGTCGGCTGAGCTGACACGGCTGGTGCGGAAGTCATCCACCAGCACCACACGCCCTGGCCTCCGACAACTCCGATCAACAGCAAGATTACAGCAGAGAGCTACGAAGGAAAATAAATGCTGACAAAAGAACGGAGCTAAAAAACGTGGCTGCCGGAGCTGCCCGCGCTGCTAGAAGCAAGATAGGAAATGCAAGCTACGCCACCTCACCGGTCACCTTCAAGAGCTAGAGCTGCGGAACGCCTTCCTATCCGCGGTGCCGGCAAGGTCAAGGCTTGCAGTGAGCGGGTAGTGCTCGGCAGCCTGCTGATGGGTCTTATAGTGTGCAGCTTTTGATCCTGAACATGGCCGGCCATCTTGACGAGCACGACCACCTCGTTGACACCGACATCGCAAACCAAGGCTCTAGGTGCCTTCGCTTGCAGTGCTTCATTAGTGATACAACCGTCTCGCGTGTGGCCCAACGTTAAGCGGAGGGGTGCGCCAAGGCTAATCCGCTTCCAACCGCCAACCACTTCTGGCCTTGTTTGATTTGATTAGGGTTGCCGATAGGTACTGTGACAGATCTGTAGGATGGCACCTCGAAAGGAGCAGGGGCAGCAGCAGCAAGGCTGGTACCCGAGGCCCTTCTTCAGTTACTTGAGCAAGGCTGAGGCGCTGGTGGGTTATTCAGGCTAGGTGCAGCCCAATGTAGCATATACCCACTGCCTTGTAGATGACGTTTTGCCGCACCTGCGCCGCGGCACTGTCCGTCGCGGTTGCGCATCCTCCTGGGACTGTGTGCTTGAGCGACACTGCGTCGCAGCCTGCTTGTACACGAGCTGCTCAGCATCACCCACATAGCTCGCCCGCATGTTTGACATAAGGCTGCAGCCTGCCTGCATGTGCAGGAAGACATCGCTGCCATTCAAAGCAGCACGAGGCGCGAGTCGAGGATGCCAGCTCGTTATGGAGGCAGTCATGCTGCCCCATCCAATGCCCCTCGCAAGACCGACTTAGAAAGCTTCACAGCAGCAGGCCAGCCCTCGCACCCCCCCTCGCAGCAATGGCAGTCGCATACAGTAGGGCATGCTGCCCAGGCCCCTCCCGCTCTTCCATTCGCCCAACAGTCAGCACACACTACACAGCTGCAGCACATGCAGATGCAGCTCCAACAAGTAGCCCACCAGCACCACCAGGACATGCCCTTCAAAGCCTCGCTCCCAGGTGCCCCCTTCCCACATTTCCAGCAGACATATGCAGCTCAGCCAAGTGCTGGCGTGCTCCATTAGCAGCTACCCCTCCCTTCACCAGCTGTGGCGTGTGCACGTGGCATGGCATTCAGCAGTGGCCAGGGTGTGCAGTCTGCAACGTTGTCTAGAGCACTTGAAGCCACCAGGGCTCAGCCCATGCTTTCAGGGTTTGGAGGGTGCAGCGATGGTACCTAGCACACAACAGCTTCATGGCTAGCATGACCTGGGACTGGGAGCTTGAACAGTGTCAACACGGACCTGTGGGTACAGGCAGGCATGGGCTGCATGCAATTTGGCTTTGGCAGCAGCTGACAGCTCTCAGTCGACAGCAACAGCTGATGTCCTGACTGGGCAGAGAGCTGGGTGCCATGGTTCAATTGGCAATAACATGGGTTTAAGGGCGTTAAGCATTGCATGGGAGCTAGGGAGTCACACTAGAAAAGAGTGACACCAGCCAAGGGGCCTCACTCAGGCTCAGTATGCATATCTTGGTGGCGTCTCAGCACGCTCCACCTGCCCTGTGCTGCCTGCACAGCGGGGGCAAGCTGCTGCAATGTGGTGCTGACCATGCCATGCACATGGCGCAGGCATGGCTTGTATGACATGTAGAGCGGCCGGTGCTGCCATCAACAGTGATGGCAAGCATAGGCAGGCAGGCACCAGAGCAGACAGACACGGATGGGTAGGAGCGCAGTACTGAAAATTCAAGCCAGAATGTGCAAAGAGTGAATTAGAACAGGGGTGCACATGAGCTTGAAACGAAGGCATGCAAGCTATCATTGTAGTTCTGGATTGTCTTTACAAACTCTGGCTGCTCTCTAATCGGAATGGGGGCAATGCACTTGCACATTGGATCAAATGCATGGCATCGTCGACTACGCCCTCAGTGCATCTTGTGCATGCGTGGCCACTGAAAGTATCCAGCTCGAACCTAGCCTTCTTTGCCAAGTACCCAACACAATAGCCAAACTGGAACCAGGTCATGCTCACGCGAGCTAATGTTGAAAGCTGCCTGTCCAATAGGTGCGGTGCCGTGTTCAGCTGTGACACCCCTAATAAAATGTTCGCATGGGTCAGTTTGGGTCACACAGGCCACCTCAGGACATCGCGTTTGCACCGTCCCGCTCTATAGCTCAAGCCGTGTCTGTGTCGCTGGCCTCTAGTTCGGCCGCGATGGTGGTTGGCGAAGATGTTTCCCCGCGGATGAGCCTATAGTAGTGGTCTCCATCACTGGGCATCGCACAAATTGTTCTAGCGACGCGTTGCAAAATCACGTGACTGTCCAGTCGAGCCAACAGGAGCCGGAGGTGCATCTCTAGTCCTAGCTGGCCCAGGTACGTGGCGTGATACTAAAAAACGCGACATGCCCCATGCCTTGACTGACCGGAATTCGGTGTTCCTGTGACCGGCGCCAGGCACTAGCAAGGGCTCCATCCGCGACCCTCGTCACACACATGTGTCCGTAGCAAGCACATCTACATAATAGGTAAGATTGCTGCAACATGCAAGTGAGGTGTGAGTGACAGCTTCACAGCAAGCCCATGGCACGCCCAGCCATGCCACAGCCATGAAAACTAATAAAATCGTATGCCACTTTGCTAGTGGCCTGTTATCACCCCAATGAAACTACAGCCCAAGTTTCATGTGGCAGTGACGATGCGTTCAGCACTTACATGGGTATGCAGTCCCCCGACCTCATGTCCTCTCACTACCACCATGTGCCATCCTATTTGGCTGCAGGAAGGCATGCCAAGGTTCCAGCACCCCAACCAGGGCAAATGCGTGCTCTGTTGCAAGTGCACTTTCCCCAACGTCACCAGGGAGTTCTATGCATGGGTAGCTGTGGGTGTGCACCAGGGGGAGGATGGGATGGAGGTGGCATGGCGATTGCGTCATGAAGCCTTGCGCCTTAAGGGTACCCTCACTCGTGCCCCCGAGTACAAGCTGTGTGTCATTGGGCCAGCCAGTGTTGTGGACAGCCAGTTGAAAGCGGCTTGTGAAGCCAAAGACCTCGCCCTCATTGCTCACCATTGTTGTGTACAGCTTTGTCAGAGACGGTACCAAGCTGCGAATGGAGCACCACCGTTCTCCCAAGAGCCAGCGCCTGCAGCCAGGATGGTGGGGGAGGACTCAACTCCTCCTGCCCAGTGTCCACCCACCCTCCCAGAAGCTTGTAGCAGCGAGGGGCAGGGAGGGGCAGGGCTGCAGGGGCAGGGGGCTGGGCTGGCGCATGTGGCTGCAGGTCCTGCCCGCCGTCCACCCACCATCCTGGCAGCTGGCAGCAGCGAGGGGCAGGGAGGGGCAGGGCTGCAGGGGCAGGGGGCTGGGCTGGCGCATGTGGCTCCAACTGCAACTGCCGCACAACGCCCGGTGTCCGGCAGCAGCGAGGGGCCTGCCACACAATCACTGCTGGAGGTTAGTGGCCATGCATCATATGTTTGTTTGCATCACATGTTCCTGTAGACCTCCTTGTTGCAGATCCTTATTTTAGGGTGCATGCCCCATGGTGCATGCTATTTTTGTGTGTTTCTTGCAGGGTTCCAGGGCGCAACTGCTACAACATCAGAAGGATGAACATTCCATGGAGTTGGCAGTAGCCGCTATCCGGCACGGCTTACAACGAGCTGGGCAGGGGGCGACACCCAAGCTGAGCGACAGGTTGGTACTTACAAAGCTCTTTAATACTATACAATGTCCAGCTTGTACGGCAGCTGGTAGAGAAGGGCTACAACAAACAACATTGCCTTGATCTTGTTCGTCATGCAGGACCCTTGTTCTTGAGCCACAGGAACCAATGTCACCTTCAAACCGCCAAGCCTCATGGTAAGATACCTCAACATCAGCATCAACCATCGCTCACATGCACTGACATGCACTAGCTCTCACTTGCACTCAAGTCAGATGCCCCCTTTGCTGTGCATGCAGCATTCTATCGGTCAACGGGCGGCTGTGGCAGTTCAGTGACCCACCCTCCTGGCAGCACCATCCAAATGCTCAACCCTTGTGGGCAGCTCATGCCCTCCCTTACCTACCGGCTGTACGCTTGCCGGCCACCTTTCACCACCTCCCAGCACTGAACCAACACCCCACCGAACTCCTACGGACACATGTGTGTGACAAGGGTCGCGGATGGAGCCCTTGCTAGTGCCTGGCGCCGGTCACAGGAACACCGAATTCCGGTCAGTCAAGGCATGGGGCATGTCGCGTTTGATGGTGCTGCGCCACTTACTAAATGTAACTAGGACTATAGATGCACCTCCAGCCACCGTCGCGCTCGACTGGGCAGTCACGTGACAGTGCACGGTGCTGCGATAGGCATTCTGACCCGTGCGACCTTACAACTACAAGCCTCCAGTAGCAAGCTTGCGTCTCAAGCACATTCAATGTGGAGGGCGCCACAGGCTTCAGGCCAGGCACAACCATCAGCGGGATACAGCGCAAAAGTACGATTGCAACGCACCAGGCGCAACTGCTATCCGTGGCCTATGGGCTCCGTTCGTCAAAATTTGAATTTTCCTCAGGGCGTGTCACAGCTGAGCCGTGTGCTGTGAGCCGATGCCGTTCTTGATTTTGAACCATGCAGCACTACGAGCCACTCCTCCCAGTGCAACGTCTTAGCTAGTTCAATTGTAAGGCACTACAGCGTCCTCAAGAACCCCCCAATGACATGCACTAGGCGCTGTTCAGGTTGTTGTGTCGGCTTTCACGAGAGCACGTTCGTCATACCAACATGTGGTCACCCCCACGGGGTAGGTCAGGAAATACATCAATCAATTGTGTAGCACTCTCTTGTTCCCGGTGCTTCAGTGCCGCTGCTTGAGACCCGCATGAATTGCAGTCTGGATCGGCCCCTAAACCAGCCCAACGCCTTCAACACCTCTACGCCAGTCTACTGAGTGTTGGTGAAGCGGGTTGCGGAAGCAAAAACGCGTCGGCCTTCATGACAGGCGAGAAGCGCGAGTGCTGGCACCTCAGTACCTCGCGATCGTCATACAAGCGTTACTCGGCCATCGCCATCGCCAGGGCTGTGACTATACAGGGTAAGTTACGGATATACGGGTGGTAGTCCGTACGTATGTATATCCGTAAGCGATACGGGGTAACTCCGGATCCAACCGCCACCCGTATGTGTGAAGTACCCAGTGACCTTCAAGCCCCGCAGCAGCATCAGTGCGTCGCGACGAGCGCACACCGATTGTGATGGAGCTGGGGTCACCACGCGCCACTCAGCGTCTGCAGATGCAGACCGTGTTGCGCCGGTCTTCCATGGCCATGCGGAGGATGTGCAGCAAATTGGCCGCTCAGAAAGCGCAGCCGGGCCGACCAGCCCAGCATCAGCGCAAATGGCGCATGCACAGCTGCTCATCCATGTTGAACAGCCTGCAGGTCTGGCTCTTGAGTATCAGCCAGTGCCTCTCACAGTGGGGCGGGGTTGCTGGCTGAAGCGCTAGCGTTGCTGCTGCTGCTCTTGCTGTTGGTGCTGCTGCTGCTCCGGTGTGTTAGTCCAGATTTACAAGACGTGTTGAGCCATTAGTTGCCCTGTGCCTTGCAGGTGAACAAGCCAGCATTGTGCTCTGCAGTCACAGATGCCAGCTTCCTGCGCCCAGGGCTGACAGCAGCGCAACAGCAGCGGGCGGGGAGCATCAGGGCTGTTGTCCTAAGCCCAAACTTCTGGGCTGAGAACCAGGTCCTTGTTCACACCATGCGCCCCGAAGAGAAGTGTAAGAGACTGTTCGTCACACTCTTTCCAGCTTCTGATTTACAGGTCGGTACATATATATGCGCCGAGGGTATGTGTATAGAAAATGTGTGTAGAGAAAGTTGTACTGAATGTTGTACTGAGAACTGGTGACTGATAGTTGTCACTGATCAGATGGGGCAGACAGTACGCATTCCCGAATTTGGTAGGTTTTGCGGTAATGCTGCGAGGGTCTCAATGCTCGGTATAGCCCCATAACGGCGAACCCAGGCAGGCGCTATCGAGTATACACCATTTGCGATGCACTATGCTCAAGCGGATTCAGGTGGATTCCGACGAAACACACACGATGCCGCGTCATATTAGGCATGCATAGCTGCTAGCCAGGCTGCAAGGGCCACCGGTATCGTCAATACGCGAAAGGATTGTACTGCGACAGGAAGTCGGAGCCCGTGTCCTGTTCCACGGCGCTCTGCAGAGGGTACCGCTGTGCCGAACCCTTGTCAGGCGTCCGGGCGCAGCTGTCCGTTTTGTCGGGCGCCGAGCCGCCGCTCCTCGCCCGACTAGCGCTTGCGCGGAGGTTGCTGGGGGCGGGGGCGGGCGACGGAGCGGCCAGTAGCTTCTGCAGCTCGTCGACCCCGCCGCCCGCCATGAAGGCGCTCGGATCCTCGCGCCAGAAGGCGAGGTCGTTGTACTCCTCTGATGCTTGCAAGGCTGCCAACAAGGATAGCTCGAGCTGTAGCGAACTGGGCGCGGGGCTGCTGCACAGCTGTGGCAGGGCTGCTGCTGATGCGACCCCTGCGCAGCTTGCTGCTTGCCCTTCTCTGACAGACTGTCGTTGCTGCTCCTGCTGCTGCTGTTGTGCCGGACGTTCTACAAATGTGTTTGCTGTACAGCTGGGTCCATCAGAAGCGATCTTCCAGCCTGCAACACCACAACTCCAACCTACCACCTGTGGTGCTGATGATGAAGAGCTGCTCGCTGCTGCCGGCCCCCCAGCCCCTTCAGCCACCCCCCCATCAGCCGCCACTCCCTGGGTGGGAGGCTGCAGGAGCTGTGGAGGGGGGACTAGCAGCTGGCCCTGAGCAGGAGGGGGAGTATGCCCTGCTGCTGCTGCTGCTGCTGCTGCTGCTGCCTGGCCTGTGTGGAGGTCTGCAAGAGGTGCATCCGCCCGGTGCCCTGCAGCCTGCTGTGTCCCAGGGCAGCCATCACGGCCCACATTGCTAACACCAGCTTCTCCCCCTGCCTGCCCCAATTCACTGCCAGCCTCCACAACACCTACAACAGGGGAACATCTGGCTGTGCCGCCACTGCTGCTGCTGCTGCTGCTGCTGGGCTCAGCTGTGTGGGGGCTGAGCACTGGCAGGCTTACAGCTGTGCCTGGAGCGAGAGGGGAGGTGCAAGCAGGCATGCCGCCCACCTGGCTGGTGCTGCTGGTGCTGCTGGTGCTGCTGGGGGGGTGCTGAGCAGCAGGGCTGGCAGGGGGGGGTGAAGTCGGTCGGCCCCCGGGGAGAGCAGCAGGTGGGTGCCCAGCCCCCCCCACCCCCCCAACCTCAACCTCTGTGGGGAGGGAAGTCTGGGTTGGGGGTTCATGCGCTGCCAGGGGTATCACAGGCTGCTGCACTGCCCCTGGTGCTGGAGCAGTGCCTGGGGGTGTGCTGCTGCCTGCCGCCCCCCCTCCACTGACCACGCTGCTGCTGGCGGCAGGGGGGGCACTGCTGCCTCCTCCAACTGCTGCTGCAGCTGCTGCCATGACCCAGGAGATGGCGGCAGGGGGGGAGGCCCAGCTCAGCAGGGAGCCTTCCGCACCACCTGCAGCCCCAGGGGCAGCACCATTGCCAGCTGCTGCCCCAGCACCACCCCCCTGGGCATGGCTGCCAGTGTCGGGCTTCCTGCCTGCTGCCCCAGCTGCAGCCCCAGACCCCCCTTCCCCTGTGGGCGGCTGTGGGGGCAGTACAGTCGGTGCAGTGCCCCTGCCTGGCCCAGGTTGCTGAGTGTTGGCAGCAGTGGGGGGAGTGGGGGCAGGGGTGGCAGCAGTGGGGGTTGTGGTGGGGGTTGAGGAAGGAGCTGCAGTGGGAGTAAGGGCAGGGGGGGCCAGGGCGGTGCGGGGTGGCAAGCGGGCGATGGGGGGAAAGATCTGATCCACCAACTCGTTCACAGCAGGCAGGCTGCCCCAGGTGGAGGACTGTACTGCCAGACCAGTGCGGCGCAGCTCACCCTGCAGGGGGCAAGACACACAGCGGCAGTCTGATGGCGGCGGGAGCAGGCCGCGCCCCTCCAGACGGAACCTCCTCCCTCGCTCCTTCCCAGTGCACACCGGCACTGGCGGAGCAGTCTCCTGTTTATTTTTCTTCTTCTTCTTCTCCTTCTTCATCTTCTACTTCTTCTACTTCTTATGCTTCTTGTCACACAGAGGTGGTGCAGGTCAGCCAAGATCCACTGCGGGCTGGTCTGGTTCAGTGGTCGACTAGCTTGCCAGGCGATGCAGCATATGCAACCTAGCCCTGCCCACACCCTCCTTCACCACAGACACACATTCAACTGACGGTCTGTCTTGTTGCCTAACCATCACACCATCTCACCATCACAGTGTCAAAACCAGTCAGCCATCATGTCATGTACCCTACAGCCTGTAAGCCATCGTGTCCAACCTTAGGGTTAATGATGAAGATGCGTCCCAGCGGCACGCCCACTTCACGGTAGCTGATCTCATCCGTATCCCTGCAGCCAGCCCATGCAGCCAGCCCATGCAGCCAGCCCATGCAAGAAGGTCTCACCAGCAAAGTTAGGCAAGCCTAGAAATAGCCTTGAGGTCCTCTTCTGGCCCACCTGCCTAGCCCCCTGACCTGACCCCGCTCAGCACATCACAGCGCTAGCCCTGACCTGGCTTACTTTCACCCCTGGCAGGCCCCTGACCCCCCTGACCTGGCTTCTTGCCTCAGCACAGCCCAGCCCTCGCACTCCCTGCTGCTGGCCCCCTCCGGCAATGCTTCCTGCCACTTCACCACCCCACAGAGCCATTGACTACCCAACAGCAGCCATCCCTGCCCAGACCCCCGTGCCAGGGACCCCTCGACATGGCCCCTGAAGCCCTGAAGCCCTGAACCCCTGACCCTGACCCTGCTGGCCTCTCCCTAGCAGAGTGTGACCTGTTGCCAAAACCGGCGTAGAAAGGGTTCCAGTCAGGCGGGAACAGGCTGCGGATGTCCAGCAGGGTGGCGATCTTGAACTCGTGAGGGCGGCGCAGGATCATCTCCCTGTTCAAACCCACCATCGGGCATGTGAGTGGCAGTGTTGGCAACCCCTAGCGCCTATACGGGCAGTCCTCCTACCCTGGTGTGTTGCTTTCAGCCTGTTTCCAGAGGGCTTGCCAGCTTGACCTGCTCACAAGCGACTGGGATGGAGGCTGTGGTGTGTTGCACAGTATGCTGCGTTTGCATCATGTGCTGCTGGTGCTGGTGTGCTGCTGGTCTTCAGAGACCGTCACAATTGAAACAAGGCAGCCAACTCAAGCCCAGCAGCCATACCAGGCTGGTGGCTCAGTGACTCAGTGCTGTGAATCAACAACATCAACTCACTGGACACAACTGCAACAGAACTGCAACAAGCCAGCAGGCTCAGGCCACATGTGTGTGTGTGAGTGTGAGTGTGAGTGTGAGTGTGTATGAGTGTAAGTGTGAGTGTGAGTATAAGTGTGTAAAGATGGCTGCCTAGCTGTCCATCTGGCTGGCTGCGTGGCCCAGTGGGCCTTCTGCTATTTCTTACTACTCAGTGGCACAGTGAGCAGTAAACCCGAACCGCCAGCCTGGTATGGCTGCTGCGCACGGTAGCTGTGAAGTGAGAGCAAGTCAGGTGACAGCGGTGGAGCGCCAGGGAGACCCAGCTGGTGCCAGGCTGGCTGTGGGTCACTGGATGGTGTGATGATGAGCCAACAAGACGGGCTGTCATGTGAGTGGCAAGGGGGGCTGGCAGAGCCGGCGTGTGTGTAGGGAGAAGCTACCACCTGGAGGGGGCACGGCCTGCTCCCACCAGCCAACCGCCCACCCACCACCAGCCAACCTAGAAGCAAAGGGACCTCCTCAACCCCCCGCCCTGACCCCTGACCCCTGACCTGCGTACCCACCCCACCCCCAAGGCACCTAGATATGAGCTTGCTGCCCTACACCTAGCTGGCAGGGCAGGCCTGGCCACAGCCCCCCCCTCCCCCTGGCACCTCCCCCTGGCCCTCCCCCTAGCACCTCCAGCCATTCCCCCTCTACCCACTCTACCCCCTCTACCCCCAGTCAGCTGCACCTGTACAACGAGGGCAGTAGGCCGTGGGGGGAGATGATGACCGGGCCCAGGGGCATGCGGTGCTTGCCCTGCACCAGGCTGTTGATGTAGTCGCGAGTGATGTTGGCCTGGCTGATTGAGCGGGAGCTGAGGTACATGATCTGCAGGGGCGCAGGCAGGCCGCAGCAAGCTCACAGCTCGCCCGGCTGCTCAGCAGGCCACCCCCAGGGACCCGTGTGCGGTGAGGGACTCGTGTACAAGGTGGTGGGCTCCACAGGGTGATGCAGAGCAGGCCAAGGGGTGCACTGGGGTGTGTCAGAGGCGGTGGTGGTCATGCAGTGGAGGTGTAGCAGTGGAGGATAGGGATGGGCGGTTGAGGGGCAGGGGCAGGGGGGTTACACTACAGCTGAGGGTGTCGTGGATGAGGTGTAGCAGGCTGTTGACAGCAGCAAACATTTAAAGCTGCAAGTGCAGATGCAGTTCATCACAGCCTGGAGCTTCGCAACCAACTACACGGCTGAGATGGTATCACTACAGCCATGTCACGTGCATACGTGCTTCAGCTTGCAAGGCGGCGGGTGTGAGGCTGCTGGTGGGGCAGGGCGGGGCGGGGCGGGATTGGGTGGGGTGGGGTGGGTTGCTGCCGAGGTGGTAGCCTGCCTGATATTTGTTGGAGGTGATGTCGGTGAATAGGCGAGATATGCCTGCATGGCTCCAATCCCAGCCCATGGCGGGCAGCAGGTGGCCCAGCACGTCGGAGCGTGTGATGGTGCCGTCAATGTCGCTGATCACCAGCTTGACAGACCAGCGGTAGAAGTAGATGAAGGCCACCAGCTCTGATGACCCCACCTTGTACCTGGAGGCAGCAGAGGTGGGCAGTGGGGTGGTGGAGGGGGGCAGAAGGGGGCAGTGGGGTGGTTAAGAGGGCTAGAAGAAGGCGGTGGAGTAGAGGCCGAGGGGGGCAGAAGAAGGCAGTGGAGTGAAGGTTGCTAGGTGAAGCAGGCCAGGCACGTGACTCACACTACAATGCAGTGACTGCTGTCCTCAGACCGCTGTGCTGTAGACAGTAACTGAGTTATGGGAATTGTGATGTTGGTCAAAAGCAAGCTGTGGCGTGGTGGTATGCGGGGCTGTGATGCTCTGACCCTGTTGTGGTGCAGGTGGTTGATGTCAATGGCAATGCAGCTGCAGATAGGATGGCCGGGCAGCACAAGGCGACATAGCCCTGTGGCCATGGCATGCACACAGTCACGCATGATAGCTGTCTACCAACTAAGCGTTTCTGAGTGCATGCAAGCCAGCCTAATGTTGCTACAGCTGCCGCTGCCACTGGCACTGGCACTGCCGCCCCACCTGATACTGTTCTGCCCCTCCCTTAGCCGGAGCAGGCCCAGCTGCCCCGGGCTGGGGCTCAACGTCTTGCGTGACATGGCTAGGCTTTGCTGGCGTGCCAGGCGCTCGCTGCTGCCGCCTCGCTCCCACTGCGCCCGCACCTGGCTGCGGCTGCCAGCCCCCCCAGACCCTGCGCGAGCCCCTGACTGCAAGCCGTGCAGCAGCCGGCCAGACCCAGAGGCAGCTGAGTCTAAGCTGCCTTGAGCAGCAGGGTCACCAAGGGCCTGCAAGCCAGGGCTGGTCCATGGGCCCACCTCCATGCCCCCACTCCCAGGCGGGTGGCTGTGGTGGTGGGGTGGGTGGGGATGGGGCGGGTGAGAGGGCGGGAGCGCAGGCCCCTGCTGCTGCGCTCGCTCCCCGCCTGTCTGCCTTTGCCTCCCCTGAGCAGCGCTGCTCTGCATAGCGGTTGAGAGCAGGGCGGGGCTGCTGGTGGCGTGAAGGGACACTAGGGGCGGGCTGTTGGCTGGCAGCTGCCCACTGACTGGGTCTGGGCTGAGTCTGGGGTCACAGCTAGGGCTAGGGTGGGGAGGGGGGCCACGCTCACGCCAGCCTCTGAAGGGCCATAGCCGCCAGCTGCTGCTGTTGGCTGCTGCGAAGGCGGACTGCATGGCAGGGAGCAGGCGGGAACTGGGTACAGCGTGTGAGGGCAAGGAGTGAGCTGTGCATCCCCATGTGCATGTCCTTATCGCTGCAACATCCCTATCACCTGCTGCATGACATTATGACAAATGACATGTTCACCCCATTCATGTCATTGGATAAGCATCATTGGGTAGGCTGTGGGTCACTAATGGGTCACTAACTAACTGTACCTTTACTTGCCTTAGCTTATGGAGCTACTGGACTACTCGACTAATCTACACCTACCCCCCAGCCTCAGCCCATGCCTTCTCTTGCCTTTGCCTGACCCTCCCTCTCCTTGTCAAAGCCCTCCCTGCCTCTTAACCTGCCTAATCCGGGTCCTACCTCGTCCCGCTCCCCACCCTTACCTGCTTGGCAGTGCCGGCCTCATCCAGCCCCTCCCCCAGGCTGGGCCCCTGAGCCTCCTGTGCTGCTGTCCTGGCCAGGTGGGCTGCCCCTGCCCCAGCCCCCTGCCCCTGCTGCTGCCCCCCCCCGGCCTCACTGAGCCTGCTTGCCATAGCGCCCATGGCCAAGGCTGCCGCCGCCCCCGGGGCCTGCCAGCAGGGGGTGCCGGGGGGCAGCAGGTGCGGCCAGGTGGAGCCAAACAGGCAGGACCCCAGCACCAAGGGGGCGGCGGCTGACCAGGGGTAGATGGTGTGCTGCAGCTGAACCATGAGATGGGGGGAGGCCAGCAGCTCGGCGCCCTGCAGCAAATCAGGGAGGGGGAGGGAAGGGGGGAGGGGAGGGAGGTGGGGAATGAAGGGGTTGGAAGGAGGGAGGGGAGCAAGGGGTAGGCAGGAGGGCCAGGCCAAGGGGGGCGAGCCCAGCGTAGCCCAGCGCTGCTTACAGCTTACGGTATCTACTGCTACCAGCTAACTGCCAGTGCAGCCTACGCGGTGTGAAAGAGCGCTGCTAGGTGAACCTTGTCTGTTGTACACATGCAAGGATGCAAGGAGCGTTGTATGAGCCAAGATGCAAGGAGTGCAGAAGAGCTGCCAGGCAGCTGTGTTGAGATGCAAGCAGGATGACCAGCAGATGAGCTGGTCGGCTGGGAGGACAGGTAGCCAGCAGGGACCTGTGCAAGGGCAAGGCATGATCACGGTCCCCTCCCCTCCCCTCCCCTCCCCTCCCCTCCCCTCCCCTCCCCTCCCCTCCCCTCCCCTCCCCTCCCCTCCCCTCCCCTCCCCTCCCCTCCCCTCCCCTCCCCTCCCCTCCCCCTCCTGCCCCCTGCCCTTGCACCCTTCTGTTCCCCTCCCCCAACTCCTCTGCCGCTCCTTGGCCCCTTCACCTGCCTTGTCTGCAAACATCTGCGAGCTGATCAGGTGCTGGTCAAACAGGGCCACTGCCTCCTCCCAGTCCTGCTGGGGCTGCAGCAGCGCCCCACACATAGAAAGGGACACCTGCAGGTATAGAGATAGGCAGATAGGCAGGCAGACAGGCAGGTACGCAGGCAGGGGTATGAGGACAGGCTTATTGTCTGTGTAGGAAGTATGAAGGTACGAAGGTCAATCAGACCGTTGTAGTTCTAGGTGCAGTCAAGTTGCGTCAAGCTCTTCACTCAAGCCCTTACCCTTGGTCCAACTGAAAGTTCTCCCCTACCAAGGGCTGTGCTTTCTATGCCCAGACAGCCTGTCCATGATCACAGCTGCTATGTTGCAGTGCTGCAGGAGGGATGCTCTCAGCCCATGTGCCAGCCTTCAGCTTGCTGGTGCTGCTGCTGGTGCTGCTGCTGGTGCTACTGGATGCTTACCAACCTGTCCATGAGGTGGGACCTTCTCCATGCACATACTTGCTCTGCAGCCTGTCCCATGCAACCCCACAGCCGAAGTCTTGCTGACATGCCTTTCACAGCAGCAGCTCACCTGGCCTGGTGGCACCCCTGTCACTCTCCTTCCCGCCTTGCCATGCTGAACTGCATGGCCGCCGCCCTCCACAGTGTGACCCAGGTCCAATATAGAATGAGGTGCTTGCGAGTGGGAGTGTGACATTACACTGGGGCCCCGCTTGTCCACATCTCCCAAGTAGCCGTCCAGTATGGATGACCCCACAGGAGGCGAGGAGCAGCAAGGGGGGCTAGCTGCTAGGCAGCTTCCTGACTGCTCCCCCTCCTGGTCAGGCTTTGGATGTGGAGGGAGGGAGGTGGGGATGGGCAAGGGCAGAGCCTGATCACCTTGCCTTCTGCAATCAGGCATGTCTGAGGGAGCCTGGTCTGCTGGACTGAGAGGGTGGGAGGGGGGTGTGGGAGGGGCTGGGCCGCTGGCCACAGCGACAGCAGGGGGAGGAGGGGAGGGGCAGAGTGGAAGGGAGGGGGTGCTTTGCAGACCGACCCCTTCAGGCAGCTCCATAGCCAGGGGGTCATCAGCCTCAGACCCAGGACACGCCTCTCCCACCGCCTCCCCTGCCCCTGCCCCTGCCGCACCCCCCTCTCCTGTTCCCACCCCCGCCCCTGCCCCTGCTTCCTGTATCTCCCCTGCTGCCACCAGCACCTGGGTCCCTGTCCCTTCCGCCCCAAGGTCTCTCACTTCACATACCAAGGCTCCCTCAAGCAAAGGGGGCCCCACCCAACCCGCTGCGTCTGCTGGCAGCTGCACCCCTGGTAGCTGAGGTGTGGCTCCCTGGCTGCTGCTGGTCACCAGCAGCGTGTCCAAGGTTGCTGCCGGCCCCTGCAGTGGATGATGGTTGCTGCCTGGCTGTGCTGCCGGCAGGGTTGCTTGTTGCCCCTGGACTTTGTTCTTGCCCTCTGGCTTAGGGTCAGCAGGAGTGGTAGAGCATGTGGGGGAGGGGGAGGGGCCGGGGGAGGGGCATGCTGGCGCCCCTGCTGCGGGAGTATCAGTGCTGGTGTGTGTGGCATGCTCCTGGAAGTGCAGGGCTGAGGAAGTGCTGGCCTGGGCCTGGCTCATGACCCCATGCTGTGGTGCTTGTTGCTCTGGAGCACAGGTTGAGGGTAGCTCTGCTGAGGAACCACCAAGCACCTGGGTGCCGCAATCGCCACTGCCACCGCTGCCTGCTGCCTCCTGCTGCTGCTGCTGCTCTTGGCAGGCAGCCAGGCTGTTGTGGCCGTCCCATGCAGAGAGCTGTGCTGCACTGTCCTGCTGTGGCTGCGGGCACGGCAGGTCAGTGAGGAGCCCCAGCTTGGCCCCAACCAGGCTCTCCGCACACTCAGGCACCCAACCCGGCCCGGCCCCAGCCCCAGCCCCAGCTGCTTCAGCCTCCCCCTCACACCCTCGTCCCTCCACCCCTTCAAGGCCCTGTGCCCCAGGGGTTCCTGCAGTGCCCCCCTTGCTTGCAGCTGCATCCACTGACACTGCTAGAGTTGGCAGCGCGGCGGCAGCTGTGCTCAACAGGGGGGTGGGGGGGCTGGCAGCCGGCGGCCCCACGCCTAGGGTCGAGGGGGGGAGGCCCAGCGAAGAGGCGCGGGCCGCCCAGGGCCGGGAGCGACCCCCCGCCTCTCCCTGGCTGTCCGGGCTGGTGGGGAGGGGAGGGGAGGGATGGCTGGGTCCACTACCCACGCCCTCCATGCGCTGATGGAGGGGGGCAGTGTGGGAGCGGGTGGGGCTTCTGACGCTGCCAGTGGCGGTGGTACCTAGGCTGATTGGGGCGGGGCTGCGGGGGCCTGAGCTGGTAGGGCTGCTGACGTTGTCATGGGGTTGGGTGGCTGGCAGGTGGGCGACCTCTTCACACACTGACAGCAGCATGTCTGTGTGAGGGTACCCAGGCCGCTCCTCATCACCTGATGAGTAGCCGCTGGGTGGCGACATCATGCCTGCATGGTAATGGCAGTGGGGCTGGCGTGGCAATTGGGTGGTACATATAGCTGGCTGGGCAGGCAGCACAGCTCTAAGTGAGGCTGCTGTGATGCTTGAGTGATAAGGGCAGGGGCGTGCGCCAGCATGTTGGCTGCAGAGGGCTTTGTGGAACTGCAAAGCTGTTATCGATCTGGCTGACAGGGCCCATGAGGCTCAAGGGCTTGATGATGGGTGGCCTCACCAGCCAGAATAGATTGCTGCTCCTCATCTTCTGCGCAAGGCATCAGCAGCACCGAGGCAGTTCCAGGTTGACTTGAGATGGATGTTTGGCGAGGCAGCATACGCAGGCCTCTCACCATCCACAAGCTCTGTAGATTCCGCAGTGAAGTAGGCTGTACCATAGGCACCCAGGTGCATATGAAAGGGTGCAGGCTCGCCTGCATGACAGCAGCAGGTCGGATGGCTGCCACATGCACACAAAGCCCTAAACCGGTTTACGCTCACCATTTATAGTGATGTTGACTCTGCGGTCCTTGCTTCGCAAGTGCGTGTATTTCCCAAAGCGCACTGCAGTGTATATCGGGGCAGTACTGTCATCATGTTGCATCGCATCTCCGCGCTCCGTGCAAGCGTACTATACCGTAAAAAGGAGAACTCTTGTAGCTGCCATCCGGTTGCTCCACCACCATGATATCGACAGCCCCCGCCAGGTGCGGGGTAATGGCATTTACCCCGCTAAGCAGCGCGGTGCCTCCATACACAACACCCGTCTGCGTATTGTGGACTCAATAAAGTAAGGATTGATACGAGGCTGACAAATGCGCTGGCACGAACCTTGAGGGCGTTTGCTGCCCGCGAGGTTGTGCTTGCGGGCTGCATCAGGCTTGCTGTAAGCAGTGCGCCACACAGCAGTCCTACGTCTTGTGAATTGCTGATTGCTTTCTATCAGGTTAGACAAGCAAGCCAAAAAATGCCAATTTTTCGGACGGACCTAACTAACTCTATACACCGCCTCACGATGTAAGATTGGCACGCCTTGACGCAGCGCCGCGCACGTTAGCATCGGCTCAGAGGAACAGGCCTATGGTGATCGGCTGGTCCGCGACCCTGTCCAATGTTCAGGGGCCCCTACCAGCACACAACGCCAGGGGCGCTCCATCGCTGTTATTTGCGCCCTTGAGGATGCGTGCTGTTGCGGCGATGTCCTCGGCGATGTCCAGGTGCCTCCTGGGTGTCTACAGTGTGTGCCACATGCTGCTTGATAAAGGCTTGTCTCATGGCCGGGTTGAGGGGGTACGCCGTGAGGCTGTGGATCCGAAACTTCTTCAGCAGCTAGCTGTATCACACAGCTCGCACCCTGGCGCTGACTTGACCTCAACATGCATCAGCTCGGTCTATGGCGAGTGGTGGTGTGGGACACACTGGAAAAGCTTCAACTGCATGCCAAACGTACAAAATGCCTTGCACTGAGCCCCGGGGGAACCACATAGGACATCTCCACAAACGGTATCGTCAGTAGGCGGAATGAAAATGCCAGCTGGTACTTATACAGGTAAACATGAAACACACCAAAAGTTTGGCCATGCCCGGGGCTTTCGTCAAAGTGTAGGCGCTTCCGGCCGCCACAACGATTAGAATAGAAGCGACGACCCTTCTCCACCCGTCGAAGCCGTCGGTCGACCTTATGGGCGATGGCAGCCGCACTTGAAGGATTTTAAGTCATGCCCCATCGCTCGAAGCGAAGCCTAGCCGGGTCTGCGCGAATGGCCGAGCTTTTAGCCACTGGCCGTGCTCCGCGGACCCGCATTGCTGGCTTCCAAGCCCAGGCAAGCCAGCCCAGTCCTGTCCAGCCCAGCCCAGCCCGTTGCGCCACTGAACAACGTCTACAAGCAGTGCTGGAAGAGCATGCAAGGGAGAAGCTTGACTGGCAGCAGCAGCACCATGACTGGCAGCAGCGGCAGCAAGACTGGCAGCAGCAGCAGCTGGACTGGCAGCAGCGGCAGCAGGACTGGCAGCAGCAGCAGCAGCTGTTGGAAAAGCAACTCCATGACCTTCTGCAGCGGGCTGACCTCCATGCCCACATCATAGCCGTCTCTGCAGCAAATGAGCTGGCACAATTGAAGGTACGGCCAGCTCTAATTAGCCTCGTCCCTGCCATCCAGCCAACCTTCCACCTTGCATTTTATCCTTCACCCCCTTTGATTGTGCAGGAACAACTCAATGTAGCCCAACCTTCTTTGGCTCACCAAGCCCTGGGTGTTGAGCAGCTGCAGCAGTCAGTGGTGAAGCTCACAACGGCAGTGTGCACTGCAGATGCCCGTGCTGTTGCAGCCGAGGCTGCTTCTGTAGCGGCCGCGGCTGTAGCGGCAAATGCCTCTTCTGCTGCCCATGCATCAGCAGCATTGCTGGAGCAGGAGCAACAGCTGAACGCAGCCTTGCTTGAGGAGACAGAGCTGTTGCACCGGCATGTAGCCATTGCTGATGCCGCAACCATGGCAGCCGTGGCAGACGCAGAGGACAAGGGCGTCCGGCTGAGGGCTTGCATGGCAGACTCCAAGCATGCTGAAGCCTGTGCAAATGGTGCAATGCGCCGTGCTGGCAGCTCTTAACCGTGCGGTACTTGAGGAGCAACAGCTGTGGGCGCAATCAAACAGCAGCAGGTGGATGTGCCACTGGCACACCCACCATGAGCACATCATGTGTGTGCTGCTGGCAGCCACAGTCGAGCCCCGCATGGTGTTGAGGGAGGCCTACTCCATGGGCTGCAGCATGGTATGGGGACCAGGTGACAGCCAGGGTGCAGTGGGGGAGCCAGTGACAGCAGAGCAGGTAGACGAGCTGGTCTTGGAGTTGGTGGGCGTGTTGGGAGAGTACTACACAAAGCGCATGCACTTCTTGGGGGACTTTCCCTACCTGGCCGCCGCCCTTGGCGACCCTTCTCCAGCAGCCAGGCAGCGAGGAGCTAGCCGAGTGTTGCAGTATCTCTCAGCCACTGGACCTGGCCTTGCCATGGAGAACGACCCTCTGCAGCTCTACAAGCTCCAAGCTGATCTGCAGGTGTGTAACTAGCATCATTGTATGAGGCATTGAGGGCCCTACACTGCGTATGGTGCCAACACTGTGTATGGTGTTCATGCACTACATGCTTTTGCAACGCCGCAGTCCACATGGCTCTGACCTCCTGGTTGTATTGCACAGGAGCTGGAGGCAACAGGCATAATCACAGAACCATTGGAACAGCTACTTAGCCGCTACTTCAGGCCAGTCCACATCACCAATGCAGCAAGCGAGACAGCATCGAAGCCCCTCAATAATGACATGGTGTTAAGCATGAAAGAGGAGGGTGTGTCGGGACGCATCAAGATGACAGTGGAGGACACCAACAGCTGGTTCAGTGACTATCTGTCAGATGATGCCCTGGGAGCTGCAGCCAGCCATGCGGGTGCCCTGGGTGGTGCAGCCAGCCATGCTGGTGCACTGGGAGCTGCAGCCAGCCCCGCGGCTGCCCGAGGAGCTGCAGCCAGCCCTGCGGCTGCCCTTGGAGCTGCAGCCAGCCCCACGGGTGCCCTGGGAGCTGCAGCCAGCCCTCATGGTGCTCAGGGTGCGGCAGCCACTAAGCCTGTGCAGGCAGCCAAGCAGACATCACAGGCACGCAAGGTGTTGCGGGCTATGCAACGCATCACCCTCCCGGTGAAGTTGCCCACAAGGGAGGAGTACAGCTCAGCGGCAAGTGCAAGGGATCAAAACAATGCACGACAGCAACGACTGGCGGACATCACCAACAAACTGCAGCATCTTGAAGACACAGCTAGGCAGGTATACAGCTGTCAGCAACCACACCTACCATCCTTGCCACAGAAGGGCATCACGCTGAGTCACCTCAAGCAGCTTTGCGTCCGACTGAACCTAGCTACCAAGGGTGCCAAGAGTAGGATCCAATGCTTGGAAGCAATCTCACAGCATCAGCAACAGCAACATCAGCAAGCACCAGCAGTGGCAACAATCACCCCTTCCAAGCGCCATGCTCCCGACAGCGTTATGCGAATGCGCTGACAACAAAGCTTGCCTTTGTTGCCGAGCCCAGCCCTGCCCTGCCCAGCCTTACTCAGCCCCCTGGTGTTGACCCTGAGCCTATCCCTTCCAAGTGCCAGAGCCCTAGCCCATACCATGCATGCAGTGAATGCCACACAACACAAGTGACAGTTTACAGAGAACACAAGTGCCAGCTTACAGAGACACAAGTGCCAGTTTGTAATGATGTAGGTTGGATGTTATAAGGTAATGATGTGAGGTTGGATGTAATGATGTATGGTAGAGGGCAGGACGGGCCGGCCGCAAACAGCTTTTTCAGCAAAGTCCACCGCACATGTTATGAGATAGGATGGTTCGGAGCTGGAGTTTGTGGTTGCGGGGCAGTACTAACATTCACAGCTTTGCGGGAGCTAGGAAGCCGAGCTACCCAGTACAACCGACTGAACGGACCTGGCGAGAGAGACGGGCCCCGGCCTTAGACTTTATATGTATGTATGTAGCTACCTACAGCGACCTTGTTGCGTGGACACAACTTTAGGCCCAAACAACCATGTTCAGCCTGCGGGCCTGCGCTTCGAAGCCGCTAACTTTTCTAGCACGCCGAAGCTAGCGGTGCAATCGCGGTAGCAAATGGTGGTCTGAATGTGGAGAACAGCATGGTACCCAGTTTTCCCCTTGCTTGTCTAACCTGACTTTCTATTTCCTGGTTTTCCTGTCAATCTCCTTTGTATGATTTTGCTTTCCTCGTTAGACATGTCAGTCCGAGTGAGCAGCCAGGTAGACATGTCAGTCGTTAAACTGCATGCACCAGGCGGGATGATCAAAGTTGCTCAGTTTCGTGGTGGGTGTGTTGCAGATAAAGTCCCAACCCCTGCAGGGGCTACCCAAGCAATGGCACTAGGGCGCGACCATATCATTTTTGATCCAGTGATGCAGAATTACATGTATTTTTACGTAATTACATGTAATTACACGCGTAATTCTGTAACTTTGTAACTTTGTAATTACATGGTTGTCCGCAGGGAAATCGTGTAATTACATCCAGTCGTGTAATTACGTAATTACAGACTCGCGCAGCAGGCCGCCGGCTGTCGTCCCAACATGTCGGAGGCTCCACAGCACGCTAAAAGGCGTATGGCCTCCGGGCTGAGAGGCACATCGCTCCCTCCGCCCCTATTGCCCAATGGACTCGGAGGCTCGTCCTTGAAGAAGCACAAGACTCACCACAAGACAAAGTCGGCTTGGGTGATGGAACAGCTGACGGCCGTCACAGCACCGACGAGCGACCCCGACGAGACTGACGGCGCTGTTAACTTCGTTCTGCGCTATATGTGCAATCACTGCCAGGATAACTTGGCGGGCAGTAACAAGGACCGTCTCAAGAGACATCTCTTGCGATGCAGCAAGTTCCTAGCCAGCACGCAGGCAATGAACATCGCCAAGACCTTCTCTGAAATCGCGGCAGCCATTGAAGAGTACAAGCAAGAAAACAAGGAGGTCGCCGAGCTGCAGCAAGACGCTGGGACCACCCCGAACAGCAAGTCGACAGCTCGCGCAGGTAACCATTACCTGTGGACCAGGATGTGTTAGGAGGGTGCAACAGGGTGCAATAGAAGGGTGCAATAGAAGGGTCCAGTACTCCACTATTATGTTTTGTAAGAGTATATATTAATAGTAGCACTATTATGTTCTGTACTCCACTATTATGTTTTGTAAGAGCTCCTAGACACCTGGCTGGAGCCTGACTACGCTGTCGGCATGGGGCTCACGATGGACAGGTTTGCACCGGACCTGACAGTGGACCCAGTGGCCTGGTGGCGCAGGTATGGCAAGAAGCTGCCACACCTACAAGTCGTGGCGCAGCGCGTGCTCAGCATCCCCGCCACCTCAGCTGCCACCGAGCGCTTGTTCAGTGCCTTCAAGTTCATCTGGAGCGACCGGCGCTCTCGCTTGTTGCTAGGGCGCATGTGGATCATGTCCTATGTGTTCTTCAACACACGGGTCATGACTCGCAAGGAGCACCACGCATCAGCTGAGGCGCAAGAGGAGTGGGAGAGCTATATGGCAGCCCAGGTAGTGCTTGATGCCCCTCAGCTGTAGCAGCCCAGCCCAGCCCAGCCCAGCCCAGCCCAGCCCAGCCCAGCCCAGCCCAGCCCAGCCCAGCCCAGCCCAGCCCAGCCCAGCCCAGCCCAGCCCAGCCCAGCCCAGCCCAGCCCAGCCCAGCCCAGCCCAGCCCAGCCCAGCCCAGCCCAGCCCTAGCCTAGTGTGGTGTGGTGTGGTGTGATGTTGATTTGTGTCGACTTGGTGTTGTGTTGACTTGGTGTTGTGGTGTGGTGTTGTGTGATAGATGACTAGTGTTGACTTGTGTCCCGTTGTAGAGGGTCGGTAGGACCCTGCACCGGGTCGGTAGGACCCTCCACAAGGTCAGTAGGACCCTGCACAGGGTCTGTAGGACCCTGCACAAGGTCAGTATTGGTAGGACCCTGTAGAGGGTCGGCATGTCCGTATATCGAGGTTCTGAGTGTCATTAGAGGTTGTCTAAAGATAACCCTCTTAAGTCTCACAATGTCGGCTGAAGAAAACGAGCCAGTGAGGAGAAAAGCTGGTTGTAATTCCCTGTAATTACATGTAATTTACATGTAATTACATGTAAATTACATGTAATTACACGGCGTAAGTAAGTAAGTAACTTTGTAACTTTGTAATGCCGCATCACTGTTTTGATCATATTTCAGCATGGGCATATCATCGGCCTTGTGGACCGCCCTTGGCAGATATGGCCGTGGCTTAGTGATCCATACATAGCTAGGGGTCTCCGCTAGCCTACTCTCCGCTCGCTAAGTCTCAACTCTTCTCCACCGCCCTACAAACGGTGAAAATCATATTCCAGTCATATCGGCGTTTCCTCAGGAAAATCATATTTCGGTCGCGCCCTAAATGGCACACAGGCACCTGGAGGTAAACAGGTATGTTCCTGGGGTCCCCTACCGCTATTGTTTTGCAAGGTAGTGAGTATACGACATTATTTTGGCACTGGCTCTGAGCTGGGCCTCAGGCTTGCCCTTTCCCCAAGGTAACGTGCAGGCTTGCATGGTGCACCCGGTTATCCGCAGGTCAACACCTCAACATGTCTTGCATGGATATCTAGACATGAGTGCGTGGTGTCTTTTCACAATGTAACGCTGGCAGTTTACATAAAGTGCACACGGCATGGTCTCTTATCAGCTGTCACTAGGGCGCGACCGAAATATGATTTTCCTGAGGAAACGCCGATATGACTGAATATGAATGGAATATGATTTTCACCCTTTGTAGGGCGGTGGAGAAGAGTTGAGACTCAGCGAGCGGAGAGTAGGCTAGCGGAGACCCCTAGCTATGTGTGGATCACTAAGCCACGGCCATATCTGCCAAGGGCGGCCCACAAGGCAGATGATATGTCCATGCTAAAACATGATCAAAAATGAAATGGTCGCGCCCTAGCTGTCACGCACAGCCCTTCCATGCAGACGTCCAACTTCCAACATTACACATGTCTTGTGAGCATGTTCTCAACACACTTGTCTTGTGAGCATGCTCTTACCACATGACGGTCAACAACATCCATCAGGACCAACCAGGACAGATCCCTCAATATCCACACGTCTATGTGAATGACTAATTCTATTAGCATTGCTGTCAGCAATAAATTGTTTATGTTCTTGTTGTCAAGATAGTCAGACGATAGTCATGTCCGTAAGGCCAGACAAATCATAGTCGTTCTAGGGGATGGGGCGCAACATGTTGGCATACCTGCGGCCCTCAAGCCCGCCCCTTGGCACAGCATGTGTCATTGGACCTAGAGCAATTCCTCTAAGACGCACTATGTATTGTGGTGGTGCCACACCTGGGATGAGGTAGGAGGTTATCCCACCACCGCCCACCAGTGCTTGTCCAAACACCCCATACGGCAGCTGTGACATAGCAGCCTGGTGCCAGACCGCTACCCACCTGCTAGGGAGGCCACAGCCAGGCTTGAGAGCAGCATGCAGGCATGCCCCACAGTGGCAGGCAGTGCTTGTAGCCGCCCTATAGCCAGGTGGTGTCAGGCCACAGCCACAGTATAGCACTTGGGGACATGGCAACGCATACCGTGCAACTGGTTTAGTCCCTTTTCACACATTGCTCCACCTGACGCTCAATCTCTGGCACCAGCACCTGCCGTAGCAGCCGCCAGCCAACTGCCAACTTCCAACTTCCAACGTTTCAGTTACCACCTCACACTTCCTCCCTTACTTCCAAGCAAGTCAGCTGTCCCGAGGTGGTTGCGCTGACGCCCTGCCAGGCGCATCCGACTCAGTGCCGGGGACGCGAGCAGTGGGAGCAGCTGCACCTGTGGCAAGGGGTGCTGCTGCTGCTGCTGCTGCTGCTGTCCCCCCCGCCCCCTCCGGCCCCCTTGGACCTGCCCCTGGGCGCCGGGGGTTGGCGGAGTTAGCCAGGTCAGCCAGCATGTGCAAGCCCCAGGGCCCTGTGGTTGCTGCATGGGCGCCCACGCTGCCATCCTTGCTGCCCCCAGCCCCCGCGCCTGTCCCTCCTCTGGGGGGGTGGGGGCCTGGTGGCGCCATGGCGGCTGCATCTGCTGGCGTGGACACCCCGCGCACGTGCAACAGGGCCTGGGTGAGTTGCAGCGGTGGCATGAGCTGTGCCGTGTTTTGGGACTGCGGCTGGGGTGCTGACAACGAGGGGGGTTGCATGAGGAGGGCGTTGATGTCGATGGGGGTGGCTTCTCGCGAGCGCTTGTTGCTGCCGGGGGGGGGCCTGCCCATGCTGCCCATGCTGCCCATGCTGCCCATGCCGCCCATGCCGCCCATGCTGCCCATGACACCCGTGCTCCCCCCGGCGCCGGGTGGGCCCAGGAGAAGAGGCATTGGGTTAGGCCTGAGCAGGCCGCTGGACATGTGGCTGCCAGGGTGTGAGGGTGCGGTCTGCGCGGCGTTTTCGTCCTCGGGGCGTTTGCGGCGCCGGTCGTTGTGTCGCTGTAGCCTACAGAGAGCAGCCAGGAGGTGCAGGCAGTGTGAGGATCAGGCCCATGCAGCCCAGCCCCAGCCTTCCCCAGCACCCCAGCCTAAGACCACACCCAGCCAGTGCCAAGTCCCACCAATGCAATGTGAGGATCAGGGGAGGCTTGCTGGAGGGAGGGGCAGGGACATGGAGACAGGATGCGACTTGCTGCCCACCACTATTGACCACCACTGTGGGCGACAGACCTGCAAGCCCACCTACCGCATACAGCCCTTTGAGGAGCTGCCATTGTGCACGAGAGGTGCAGGCATGGGCACTCACTACAGCTGCAACACTACAGACCTATCGTCTTGTCTGACGCCCCTCTCTGGCATCTCCTCTGCAGCAAGCATCCTAACGACTGACAACATGTGCGGTGCAAGCCATGCTCATCATCTGCGGCATGCAGGACCCCAGCTGGCTGCCTCGTTCCGGCGTGCCCTGCTGTATCGCTCCACCTACCTGGCCCGGCAGCTGCGCTTAACGCCTTCAAACTCAGAGATTGGCTGGAAACGTCCGCACTGCTGGCAGAAGCGCTGCTGGACACCATCCTTGACAACATAGGGCACTTTCAGGTGGTACTCGCAGATCTGTGTCAGCCCAGGGTCAGCAGTCAGGGCAACGCGGGTCAGAGCAGGGTTGGCGCATGGACGCATGGGTGGGTGGGCAGGCGGGCGGGCGGGCAGGCGGGCGGGCGGGTGGGTGGGTGACTAGGTAGTGGGAAGAGAGAGATGAAAGGATAAGCTGACGATGAGAGGGGCAGCATGAGCAGTGTGGTGCAGGGAGAGGGGTTGGAAAAGGAGGGAAACCTTCACGAGGAGCTCAGCAACCCGCAAAATCACAACAAGAGCTTGGATCTGGGCCGGATGCAGCTCATCTCTTTGCAGGCCACTGGACCTCGGTGCCACTCTGCTGCCTGATCTGTTGACCAGGCAGCCACAACCAGCGCAGGCTGATGGCCACCCAGTGCAGCCGGCACCTCCCTGCAGGCCACCATCTTTGCCTGGCCCACACCCTTTGTCCCAGTGCACCAACTCCGCCAACACCAACACCAACCCCAAACCCAACCCAGTGCACCAACTCCGCCAAACTCCCCTGGCCCCCTATACTGACCGAGCCCCCGCATTCCTATGGCTGCAAGAGGACAGGACCGCGCGAAGGAAGGGCCAAGTCTCATAAACAGCCCTTCCCGCACCCCACCCCACCCCTTTACCTTGTCATTGTATTGCTATACTGTTTCCTCACATGGGTTTTCACCCGCTCACCTTGTAGCGCTGGTGGTAGTCACGTAGCACAGCCAGCTCCTCCCCACACCCCTCCACCTGGCACAACCCCTTTGTGCCACCCATGCGAGGCCCATAGCTGCGGCCGGTCCGGTTGCCCGGCCCCACCCCGGGGCCCCCAAAGCCTGACTGGCTAGGGCCTTGCGTGCCCTCACCCTCCTCCCCGCCCTCCTCCTCGCCAACCCCCACCCCACCACCACCCTGCTCCCCCCCTCTCAGCTCCACCTGCGAGGAGGTGCGTGGCCTGCTGCCTGCTCCTCTGTCCCGCCCCCCAGCGGGCCCCGGAGCAGTTGGGTTGGCAGTTAAAGCGGTTGGGCCCATGGCATTGGACCCCATGCGGCTCAGCATGTCCAGCGTCGCCATGCGCTGCTGATGCGAGTCTGCGGCGACGTTGGGCAAGGGGGAGGGGCTGGGGAGGCTAAGAGCAGTTCCTCCAGAGGGCAAGGTTAGGCTACCGGAACCCATGCCGCTGGGGGTGCCACTGGCTGCTTGCAGTTGAGCTAGCAGGTTTGGGGTGAGGCCCGGCAGGTTGAGCAGCTGGTCAGGGGAGGGGTTCAAAGAGGAGCCCAAGCCGAGGGGGGCGTCTGCGCTGGGGGAGGCCCAGGCACTGCTCAGTCCTCCTCCCTGCATGGCCAGCAGCTGGGTGAGACTGGCTGGGGTGGAGGCAGCAGAAGCTCCCTGCCCTGGGGGGCTGGTTAAGCTTGTGCCTGGCTCCAGTGTAGCAGAACCAGAACCCAGGGAGGTGAGGAAGCTGGCAGGCAGGATGAGGGTGTTGCTCCCTGGGCTGTCCTGCATCAGCTGCTGGCCCATCACCTGTCGTTGATACTGCTGCTGCTGCTGCTGTTGCTGCTGTTGTTGCTGCTGCTGCTGGAGTTGGAGTTGGTGGGACGCTGGGAGGGTGGCTCCTGGTCCTTGCATGGGTGTAGGGGAGGGCAGGAGGTTGAAGCTGGGCAAGCCTGGCAGGGTGCCGGATTGGCTGCCTCCCAGCTGGCCCAGGGCCATGGGGCGGGGGCTCAACAGGTTGTACTGGGACTGCATGGCAGGAGTGCATGGCGGCCATGGACGGGAGTCAGCATTGCAGGCACTGCAAGCCTATCATCATCAGCAAGATGACAGAGCCAGGTGGGCCAGGGGCAACCGGGTTAAGCAAGATGACAGCCTTAGCGCTGGCCAGTGCACAATGGCACCAGGCAGTGCCACAGGTTCAGCAAAATGGTCTGGCCTGCTTTGACGGCTCTGCTGGGTGCAGTGTCAGCCTGGGTAGGAGCCTACAACTACTCAGCTCGTGCCGCACAGGCCCTGCTCAGGCCTTGTTGGCTAGCTCTGACCAGCTCTTTGCTAGTATGCTCATGCTCGCTTGCTGCACTGCACAAGCGCCTGGCCTGCTCTTGCTCAAGCCTTGCCTGCCAGCACTGCACAAACACTGGGTCTGGTCTTGTTCATGCTGCCAGTCATGAATGCTGGCTGGCCCTTGTCAACAAATCAGAAGGGGCTCTCTCACGTGCCTGCCCCAGCAAGGCTGCAGTAGACAGCTGGTGCTGAATTTGTAGCCCCCCCATAAGGTGCCAGGATGCTGCCCCCTCACCAGGTCAGCCACCATGCCAGGGGTGCTTGTGGGCATCATGGTCCAGGGAACGGCCAGGCCAAAGCGCTGGGCCACCTCCCGGTTCAAGAGGTCTGAGGCCTGTAGGTTGATGGGGAGGGTGACCAGGGACACCCTGCACACGCCCACGTGCCCACATGCAAACAGGTTGGATCCATGTAAGCACCCAATGTCCTGCCAACAGCCATGCCCCCCATGCCATGGTATGGTATGGTACGCGCACATGGAGACATATGCGGTTGAGGCCTAAAGGCTGCGAAACACATATACACAGGCCATTTGCTTTTCTCACACGGCATAAGGTTCTGCAGATGCCATTACATGATAACAGTGATAATGATAATGATGATGACCTGTTGCTTCACTGGCGAGTTAGGTGGTGACATCATGCATACACCCGTGCACTCAGCACTGCAACAACAGGCATGGAGAAGGAGGTGGACAGGAGTAAAGGCATGTGGGGTGCTGCTTGCATCCAGTCATGCTTGCACGGCTGCCTTCACCATGGACGTGATTAATGTTTGCAGTGCAAATGAAGCTGGCAGACAAGACCAGGTTCTGGTTACAGTGTAGGTATAGAAAGTGTGACTTGAGAGGGCTGGAGCGCACCATGGCTTAGTCACTTTGCTTGCCATTTTTACATTAGCAAGGGAGCCAACCAACAAAAGCCCTGCCTTGCTGTTGCTGCTGCTGCTGCCTGCTGCTGCCTGCTGCTGCTGCCTGCTGCTGCCTGCTGCTGCTGCTGCCTGCTGTTGCTGCTGCCTGCTGCTGCTGCTGCTGCCTGCTGCTGCTGCTGCTGCCTGCTGCTGCTGCTGCTGCTGCTGCCTGTTGCTGCTGCCTGTTGCTGCTGCTGCCACTGCTGCTGCTGGTGCTGCCGCTGGTCCAAAATGATGACGAACATGGTCTTGATGTTGGTGCATGCGGCACTGGAGCGATGATGCAGCCACACCCCTACCACTCACATATCATTGAGATGATCTCCATGAGCACCCACAGCCAACAGCCACGCCCAGGCTGCTCTGAACAGCACTTCTTCAGTATGATGAGGCCTGTTGACAGTGACCACCTGTGGGGAGAGGAGGGCGGGCAGGGGTGTCTTCAGCATGCCAGCGTTAGGCCCCTGAGCAGCTCGCTCCCTGGCGCCTCTTGTGCAGTGCTTCAGGCCAGAGCAGGGACCAGGGCTACAGAGGGGTTGCCTGGTGCTGGCTGTGTAGATGGAGGCCTCAATGATCCCAGGGGCTCAGACAGACATCACGGGGCTGCCCTCTGTGGCATTACTGATGGCAGCAGCTGTGGCCTGTGTGCCAGTGCTGCCACTGGTGGCTTGCCAAGCTAGGCAACCGCTGTCGCCCTATATGCCAGCGAGACAAAGGTGGCTTGCCCACCAGGTGGGCGCTGTCGCCTGTGGTGCTGCGGAGCTGCCAGTGGCAAGGTCCTGTGCAGAGGCTGCATGCACGAGGCTGAGCCCTACCTTGGACAACAGGGGGAAGGAGGCGTTCAGGAAGCCTGGTGTGAGCGCCACCTCTGGCAAGCTGCATGAGCAAGCCAGGGCCAATAGCAGCCCTTGCGAGAGCTGAGTGCATCACTCCTCATCACTCCTGACCACACCTTCCCAGCCTAACTCAATGCATGCACATGAGGATGCAGTGTCACATCTTGCGTCTGCGAGCTGTCGCTTGTTTAAAACTTTGAGAAGGGGCGACATGCATGGCTACTGTCACATGTTTTGTATGTCAGGGAACAGGCCTTCCATGCCCAGCTCACCTTCCTTGAGTGCACTGCACCAAGGCGTCCACTGTGGCCTCCATCTTGAACTGCATGGCTTGGCTGGCCAGTGCACAGCAGTTGCTGGGCCTAGCCACGCTGGTGAGGTACTGCTCGCAAAAGCTGGTGAGTGCCGCCACCTCCAATCGCTGGGCAGCGTCCAAAATAGGCACCGCGGTCGTTAGGTCCACCTGCTGGTGGCGTGCGCAGTTGCTGCAATGTGAGATGTGAGAGATGTGATGCTCTCCCCACTTTGGCCAGTGTGACCAGCTTATTGGCCCTACTTGTCAATCGTTCATCCTGGCAATTCTACAGCTTTACTGACAGCCCCAGCCCCCTTCCTCAAAAAAAAAGGGGGGGCTGTGAGTCCCCTGTGTCCTCCCCATGTCCTATGCTTGCATCCCAATCAGCTCCGGCTTTTGCTTGGCCACCAGAATCAAGGCGTGAGCTAAACGCTTTCCACTGCTGCAGTGCCTTGCTGAACTGCATGATCTGCTTGGACACCAAAGGCTCATTCGCCTTGAGCCTGGGTTGAGCTGGGCTTCAAGTGCTGCCTTTCTGGGCTGATGAGGGAGGTGCTGCAACTGCCACCAACCATTTACACAGCTGCTGAGGGTGGTCCATGCGCTGCAAGGTTCAACAGTGCTTGGCAGCCAAAATGTAGAGCAGCTGCTCAGGTGTTGCCTAGTGTGATGTAACTCCATTTAGAATCTTCCTCTTGCAGCGGCTGGCTCATGCTCCCACGCAGCAAGGGTGCCTGAGGCACTGGCTGTGGGTGTAAGCCAGCCCACCTGGCACTCTCCTGTGTAGAAGCAGGTCACCACTGCCTCCAAGGCATCCGAATCAACACCCCACACTGGCAGCTCTGCCTCCGGTGTCTGGATACCTGCAGTAGTGTGTAACAAGCCAAGGAACCTTCACAAACGCATTGGAAGATCAAATACCCGCTGGAAAACTGGCTTGGGCGGCTGGGTGCATCCTGCAGTTGTACATCAATTGCTGGCTATGCTATGTCAGTCTAATGTGGCATACCTGGCTCCAGGATCTTTGCGAAGCGTTTGCTCCCAGCGCTAAGGACCACTTGATGGCAGGGCATCCGCTTCCCATTAGGAGCTATCAATGTCAAGTCAGCAAAAAGCCCAGAACGCAAATAGGATGAGAGGCCAGGCAGGACACTGTGCTTGCTGGAGTAAAGTGCAGCGCAGGAGTCTGGTATTGCTCCTAAAGCCCCCTGTCGCATGGAGAAGCGCCACGTGTGGTCAAGCCGTGCGCAGCCACGCCTGCCATGCAGCGGGCGCGCTTGCTAGGCGCCAAACGAATCGGGCAATTGGGGCGATGCGAGCCCTGGCAGTACTGCTACTGGGCGGACGTTCCCAGGACGATGTCCCCAAAGCTGACTGCTAGCTCCTCGTCGTCGATTAACGCTGCTGCTGACTGCTGGCTACCGGGTTACTTGGCGCGCCGGGAGCTTGCTGCCTCTGAGTGCCGCTGTTACTGCTGGGCCTCCGCTCCAAAGCCGCTGCTGTAGCTAGTCCTGAGATGCTGCACGAAGTGATGTACCGCGTGTCCAAGAGCAAGAAATGGGCTAGCCGGGTATGGAACAGAAGGGCTAGAGAAATCTCGGCCTGTGCGTAAGTAGCGGCATCACAGCCCGACAGCAACACTGCCGCAACTGGTGAATTGGACCGCTTCCCGCAAGCCTGGTAAGAGGGTGCTGCGCCTGAATAACGGGAGGGTAAAGCTCGCGAGCAGTGTGGCGGGGTGCGGTACGATGCTGGTGGGCCGTTTTTCCAAAATTTACCAGTTGTCACTCTGGTACCGCGCCTCTGGTACCGCGCCTTACGAGCGCGTAGCCTCTGTATGATAGACGAAAGCGATGAGGCTGAATGGTGGAATTATATGCATCTACAACAGAGTTGCAAATAATGCACCCCGCAAGTCGCACACAATGCATCTACATAGACCTAAGCAGAGCCTCTTAAACCTACAGCCCTCTCCCTATTCAAGACAACTGAAAACAGTCAATTCAACACAGGCTGCGAGTTCATAATCGTTGTGTCTAACTCCAGCGTACATTTACAAACACACAGTCACGCTCCTACACACTTGATGCACACTTGATGCAGTCACGCTCCAGCCTCCTACCTGTGGCGTGTGCCTCCATCATTAGCTTGAGCCGCTACCCTAGTTCTTGCTCACACCCATCCCCTTTGAGAGGAGTTGCGTGTTAAATAATGGTATTGCATTGCTGTAGCTGGCCGTTGCTGCCCTTTGCGGCGCCACTTGCGCAACAGGGCCTTGTGGGGCACGTGCACCTACTCCTGGCCTGGCTTGCCCAGCTTTGGTACGGCGGGGCGGCCATCCCATCTGCATAGCTCCGTGGGCATTGGCTCTGTGGCGACCGCACAGCGGCGAATGTCGAGTGCGACTTCATCGCGTTCCAACGCGGTCGTGCATTCAGTGGCTTTGCTGTATTGCTCATGAGCTCAGGGGTGTGCCACGCCCGAGGTGCATATGCTCATAGGTCGGCTGCGGGAGCCAGCACGCTGCTGGTGCGGGTCATGGGGATGCGCACTATCCAGCAGGACACCTTGTCCATACATTGACCAACAACCTGCAAAGCTGAAGTCGTTATGCTGAAGTAGGGCATACAGGGCATGCATTCCTGCTCCCAGGGGAGGGTTGTCGACACAAACATGTTGAAAGGTACTATGCCCATGTACAGCAAGGCTTCTCTGCTTACATCCATGCACCCATCCATCCATGTTTGAGGTAGCATATGCCCAGCGCAATAGTCAGGAACGTGGAAGAGCGAATGGCAGCGGGTGAGTTGCAGTGGAGAAGGTTGGTTGGTCAATTGCTGCCCCCATGATAGAAACTGTTGAACGCCTCCATGTGATCTACTAGGTGCCATGTCACAAGAGCTTTCTTGAATGTCATGCGCACTTTGTATGTCATGCTGGCAAGTGTTCGTTGCCAAGCTGGCATTGGCACGACAAGCAGGTTGTTGGGGTGCCAAGGAGGTTGACAGGTTCAACAGTGACAAGGAGACGGACATAGGTTGGGTCAGCTGCAGGAGCGCTTGTTGCGGTCAGCCTCGAGCTAGCGGTGCAATGCGTAAGTGCAAGGCCTCATGTGGTGCCTCATGGTGCTGCTTCCCAGCCCCTCATTGGCGACGGTTGACAAGGCAAGGCAATCGCTCACCCCTAGGGAGCAGCCTGGACCCAGCAGCCCGCCACACTCAGCCTACCCAAGGGAAAGGGGAAGGGCGAGGGTAATGCGGCCCAGGGGTAGGGTCAGGGGTGCAGGTGCTCCTTCCCAGCCCCCTTGTCCCTCACTAGGGCCTCATGTGAGCTGGACCAGTAGTGGCCCCTAGCAACCACTAGCGGGAATACTAGGGACCACTAGTGGCCCGACTCAAACGGTGTTAATGGGCTGTGTGGAGTATACCCAATGCACATGGACATGGTGCACGAGCGCCTACCACTTACATTATTGCCTGATCTGTTAGGGCTATATTGTGTGAAAGTGGCATGAAAGGGGCACATACTACTGTGCCTCAGCAGGCTGCTGCTGCTGCTGCTGCTGGGCCTTGGGTGGCTTGTCTCGCAGCCGCTTGTAGCCCAGGCCAGGGTACTCCTTGCCCTTGGCTGGCAGAGCTCCCTGCTCTGGCCAGTAGCACAGCTCCAGCGGGCGCCACCTGCTCTCCCCAATGCGCTGCATGTTCAATGCCGCATTGCAGTCCCTGTCCAGCCACCTGCCTGGCTGTGGTGTTAGCTTGTCTTTGGCAGCCTTGCCCTTGCCCTTGCCTTCACCCTTGGCGGGCTGGGTGGGCTCAGCTGCCAGCTCAGCTGCCTGCTCAGCCTTGGTATGCTTGCTGCGCTTGGCTGGCGGGGGAGTGCTGGGCCTAGGCTCTGAGGCTGCTGGCTGTGTGGCTTCCTGGCTGCTGCATGGGGCCTGTGGGGGCTTGCGGGGGGCCACTACCGGGCACCACATCAGGCCCCGCACTGGCTGGTCACGCCGCTGGCTCCAGGCTGGGCGCACCAGGCGCCGTTCCACCTGCCCCGCTGGTGGCTTCCAGCCTGCAGGCCTGGTGGCACTGAGTTTGTTCAGCTCCTCCTCACAGGGCTGCTGGCCGTTCACTGCTGAGCTGACCCGGGTGGCGCGGTGCTCATCCACTAGCACTACCCTGCCCCGCCGCTGGCCTGCGTCCCTGGGCCTGCACACCACCTTGCAGCAGGCCCGCAGCACCGCATCAGCACCCCACCCTCCCCCAGTGCCCATGCTAGCTGCACCAAAGAACACCACCAGCTGCTTGGCATGCCCATGACGCTCCATGGACATCTCAACCATGTCTTCCTCCAACTGCAGTCATGCACACAAGGCACACACATGGTGGCTGACATGGTGGCATCAGGTTAGGCATGGCACAGTTAACTGCTCTTTCACTTCAAGCCCAACCCACCACCTCTCAGTCCCTTACCCACCCTCCCACCCACCCACCCACCCACCCTCACCTTCTTGAAGAACTGCTCCAGCGCCCGGTCCTGGGCTCTGCACAGCCTCAGCCGCTGCCGTGCCCACTTGGGATCCAGGTACACCTCCCACACCGTATCCCAGGTGGCCAGGGTGACAGTGATTTGCTTCAGGTTTGCCTCCAGGGAGGTGCCGGCTGAGCTGGCTGCTGCCAGGTGCTGGAGGTGGGGCTGGATTGGTGCCAGGCACCGCTGGGTGGTTCGGCGGGCATTGTTCAGGCCGCTGCCATGCTTCACCTGGCCCTTGGTCAGCTTCCACCTGTCCAGCTTGTCAGCTACCAGCTGGCCTGTCGCCTGCTCCCAGGCTCCGAGGCTGCACTGACTGCCTGGGTGACGCCGGGGTCGATGCCCATCCCAATCTGTGTGGCTGGATCAAACACAAACTCACGCTGCTCAGCTATGCCCCTGCCTATGTGGGGGAGTCCCACTGCATGGGCCGCTGCTGCTGCTGCACTAGGGCGGCTGCTGCTGCTGGCAGCTGGGGGTGGGGCTGGAGGAGGGGGGAGGGGGCGCGTGCAGTGCACACACACGCTGACACCGTCAGTGTCCACCGTCCCTTCAAAAGCAAACTCCTTGTTGCGAAGCTTGCTTGTGTTGAACCACCTAGCCCAGTGCTGGCTCAGTGCAGTCTCCTTGGTCAGACAAACAAAACTCACTCAACAAGGAACAACATGTTTGCCTGTGGGTAATCTCACTCAGCTACTCCAACCAGGTTGAAGCATCCTCGGTCGCACCCTTAATGACTACAAACCCCACATCGATGACACTCTTTCCTAGGGCTAATCCCCCTTGACCACTGGGCACCTCATCAAAACTAATAGCTTAAATGCTTTTGTAAGGCTAACAGTCTGTGTAACCTTGTAGGGCCCATGCATTGTTGCGGGCCCGGCCATCAATGCCTCGGCGGTACTCTGCAGCCCGGTGCAGCCTCTGCCTGGCCTTGGGTAGCCGGTCATTGACCAGCTTGTGGCCCTGCTGGTACTCCTTGCCAATGGGGGGCAGCGCCTTCAGGCCCTCGTACCTGCACAGCTCCAGGGGGCGCTGCTTGCTCTCCCCACACTGGCAGTGGTGAGCATGTCGAGGGCACCCTTGATCTGTGCCAGCAGCTTGGGGTCCCAGATGTCCAGCTGCACTGGGGGAGGCAGTTGGGCTGGGGCGGCTGCAGAGCGGGGGGAGCTGCGTGTGGCAAGGCGGGGGTGAGCTTGGGGAGGTCAGGTTGGGTCAGGTGGGGGAGGTGGGCCTGGGGCTGGACCTGCTGGACTGGGCTGGCCGAGGAAGGAGTGGAGCAGCACAGATGGGCACATGCATGCCGTTAGGCAGCACTGCTTGCTGCCCATGGTCATGCGCTTGTTGATCGCCGCTACAACTGCTTCAACTCGAGCTGTGCTCAGATCACGCAGAGCAGCCTTGATGACCTGGCGACGCTGAGCAAGTACTTCCTTGTAAGCCTGTCCCTCGTCACTAACATCTTGCTGTCCACTGCCACTGGCACCTGCAGACACGGGGAAAGCACAACACACGCACGGCTGGATTTGATGTACGGCGTCGCAATGTCGCGTGGGGCACACTGCGCCGCGTCGTCAGTTAGCTTCGGGGCCTTTCCTCAAGCTATGCGGCTTACCGGCTGCGGAGGGTGCGGGGGAGACGGGGCGCTTGCAGTTCCTTTTTCGGGGACATCACAGGGACTGAGCAACACCATCGAAGCGGAGTGGCCGTGCTGGGGGGTGCATCAGGTCGCCGTCCAACCGGAGGGCCGGCAACCGGAGTGGGGCGGAAGTGATATCCATTACAAGCCAACTTTAACCAACATAGTTTACAAAGGTGATTGACAGACAGGCTGCCTTAGCAATCTGCAGCTCCTCATGCGAGTCTCCTTGGTCAGACCCAGCTGCTTGCACACCCCATGCAGCACCCAGCTGTCCTGCTTGATGAAGTGGATCCCCACCCTGGCCATGGGGGTGAAGGGGGGCGGGCAGGTCAGGGTCCGGGGACTAGCCCCACGCTTGCCGCTTAGAAGAGCCAGGCTGGCCAGGCCACGTCAGGCCACGTCAATCCAGACTCATGCTGGTGGTGGGACAATATGCGTTGGCACGAGAAGCATGCCCGTATGCAAGCACCAGCTCAAGACTGGCCTTCAGGTCCTGAAAGAAGCACCTGCACTGTCTGTCTTTTGCCTTTTCAAGACAAGAGCAGATTGAGGCGGAGCAGGTCGGAGCCGGAGCAGGTCGAAGCTTAATTACAGCACATCAGCTGCGGCAATAAACATGGTAGATAGCAGCACATGCTCATCTACGCCGGACAGTCTGTAAGCACAGACTCCCCCACACACCACTGCAATACTGCAGTACTGCAATTCTCACTTTGGCTGCAGTTTCTTCAGCGCCAGCCTCAACGTGCTGATGTCCCGGTTCAGCTCCTCCAACCTCCCCTCCACCTCCACCTTCCTGGCACGGTCCCTGCCATTGCGGCCATGGCTGGGCAACCTGCTCCACAGCAAAACCAGATGTACACACATGCATGGTGTGACCACACGGGCTATCACACTGCTGTCACTACCTCGCAACCTCTGCTCACATACAGCGTGCTGGGGTGCTCACTATATGAGCTGCCAGTTAGGGAGCAGGTGAGGAGCCCAGCCACGCTCTGACCCGCCCGAGCATAAGCTGGGTCCTGCCGCCCTAGGCCTGGCATCTGGAGCAGTTTATACCGGTGATGCCAGCCACGTGCTGCATGTGATAACACACAGAGAGTTGCCTAATCCTGGCCACCCTGTTTCATTCTTGTTTCATAATCCCATATAACTGGGTTATGTCGAAGTATTTGCTTGTAATGGCTGAAGCTTGTGGGGTACAGGCTTCGGTCTGCTGTTGTTGAACAGCAGGCCTCGAAGCCCCACTCAATGACGTGAGCATCAGTTGTTTGACGCAATGATGGAGTAGTTATGACGGCTTTTGCAAAACAGTGGCCAGATTCAGGCAACTATCTGTGTGATGGGATGACGTGGAGGTGACAGTGATGGCTCCAGCCTTGCACCTTTACCCCCCGGGCTGCTGTGCAGCTTCATGCATCATGCCCATGTGCTGTCTGGCCCTTGTCCGAGGCTAGCCAGCATGGCAGTAACCCCAGCAACGAACACGACTCACTTGGCGAACTCAGCTTCCAGCTTGCTTTTCTCTGCGCACAGCTTGATGAGATGGTCTTCCATGGCCTGACTGCGAGCCACCTGCTCCTGTATTGAGGAGGCAACCACACCAGGCTTGCTGCTCATCAGTGGCAACATAGCTGAGACAGGAACGTCAGGGACCCATGCGGCATTCTTAGCCCGCAGTGGACACACAAGTCGAGCAGCAAGCCATAGGACCGACGAGGTGGAGGCGCGATGATGCCAGGCATTGACGGTAACAATTTCATAGCAACCCAATATGGGCATACTGGGGAATGACACGTGCTGCTGCTGCCCCTGCTGTTGCTGCTGCCCCTGCTGCTGCCCCTGCTGCTGCTGAGTATGGATGTCAGTTAGGCAGGCTCACAGCCACGGAGCCACGGAGGAAGAGGTAATTTCTGTGAGTAACATATGTCGCCAGGGAGCAATGCTATGTGCATGCACTTCATGTTCCCTCCAATGCCTACACTAAGGGAGCTGGAAGAAAAGAGGGATGGCCGCCTCTCACACATAGACACGTGGAGAGGTGTGTGCAACAAGCAAGGGAGGCAGTCCCCTGGCCCAGCTACCTGCAGGGTGCGTGTGGTGCCAAACGGCACATCCAAGCCTGGCCTGTGTGCTCCATCCTGTGCTGACCGCAGCGTGCCTGGCGCTGCATCACCAGCCCGCCTGGCCTGTGGGCTGTCGGCTGCTGGAGCTGGTTGCAGCGCCAGGTGTGCCCCTCGCCCCTGCCCCTGCTCCTGCTGCCACCCACCCCACCCGCCCGGCGCCTGGCCTTGGGCAGGGAGGGTGTTGGTGGGCAAGGAGGCCCTCAGCTGCCATGCTTGCACGGGCGAGGAGTGGCTGAGATACTGAGGTTGAATGTCAGGGCGAGGTCGAGCCCTGGGGCTGCTGGGGTCACGGCTGTACAGCTCCTCCTCAAGCCCTTGGTCGTGCTGGAAGCCCCCTGCCCCCCGGGCCTGACCCTGCCATGAGCCAGTATGGCTGGGATCGAGTTGGTGGGGCCTGTCAGGCCATGAGGCAAGTGCAGGAGCAGCCGCGGAAGCCAGCTGCCCGGCATTGCCAAGGACAGAGGCGACCTGGCTGGAGCGATTGCGGCCCGGTGCCATTTCCCGCGTCCCCGCCCGACTGAGTGCCTGCCTGCCTCCTGCCGCAGCAGGGTAGCTAGAGGCAGGGCTGGTTGCTAGGTCATGGTGGGAGGAGGGTCGGGCGGCATGGTCTGGCTGCCAGCTGTCTGTACCAGAGGTGCTGGTGGAGGGGTAGGCAGCAGGCAGGCGGCCGTAGGCTGAGCTGCTGGTGAGGTGCTGATCAGTAGAAACTGGCGCCAGGCTGCGGTACGCAGGGTGGCCTGATGCAAACGGCCGCCCTTCAAAGTCTGCACAGGGGAGCACGTGAATGGCACATCAGCCAGGAGGGTGGATGCTGGTGAAGGGGCTGCAAGTGGTATTTGGCGAGGGGATGGCGGGGTGGGCCAGGGGTTAGTTAGGGCAGGGGCGGTTGGGCTAGGGGTGGTTGGGGCAGGGGTGGTTGGAGCAGGGTACATGAGTGTGTCAGGACACCCTCCTGCCGTTGCTGGCACTGGTCAACAGCCCAGCCCAGCCCAGCCCAGCCCAGCCCAGCCCAGCCCAGCCCAGCCCAGAACATTTGTAAGCTAGCATTGTGCTGATGCGCCTCCTGGCATTGCTTGCCTCCTGCAGGCTGTCATCAGCAGTCCCAGCTGCGTGAACAGCACACTGACAGGCTGCTAACTCCCATCCACACAAGCAGCCGGTGCAGTGCCACAGCAGTAGCCAGCAGCCACCACCAGCCGGCAAGCCCCCACACTTTGAGACTGGAGCACCCTGGAGCCATGACAGGACCCCAGGATATGCCCTTTTCAATGCATGCAAGGGCTCATGCAGGGCCTCATGCAGAGCTAGGCTAGAGCCCCCTAAAGACAGGGTGACCCCCCCTGATCCCCAACCCTGACCAGCCCTTTGTGAGGCAGGCAGGGGCTCATGCAGGGCTAGGCTAGAGCACCCTGAAGCCGGGGCATGCCCTTAGCAATGCAGGCATGGAAAGGAAGGTTGGGGACTTGCTTCCCTTTCTCACCACCATTTCACACTGCTCACCTGCTGGCATTGGCCGAGCTGGCCCTGCGCCTCCAGCTATCCCTGCTCTGCTGCCTTCCTCACCTCCATACGCCATGTCGCCCCAGGCCCCACCTCCATCCCGCCCAGCCCCTCCCTTTTCCCTGCCCTGCTGAAGCTGCTGCTGCTGGGGGCCTGTTGCCCTGTGAGGGGGCCCTGGGTGGGTGTGCAGGGCAAAGGGCGCATGGGAGGTAGCTGCTAGGTGGGACAGCTCCATGCTGGTGTTC